>JAGPOW010001034.1:3425681-3469532 GCA_030014935.1 Caiman crocodilus
GGGAGAGGGAGAGGGAGAGGGAGAGGGAGAGGGAGAGGGAGAGGGAGAGGGAATTTATGAGTTTTGTGTTTGCTGTTTAATAACTGGTGGTTTGGGTGAGGCTATAATGGGATGGAGGAGGCCTCATAGGAGACTCACTGTAGCGTGGGGACCCCAGCCCCAGAGAGGGGGCAGAGCGAGGCTGGGCTGGGGAGAGCCTGAGCGCCCAGCAAGGCTTAGGGCATGGTAAAGGGGTGGTTGGAGCCACGCATAGCCCATAAGGCTAGGGAGCCCTGGAGCTCCCATTACAGAACGGTGTCAGAGTACAGCAGGAAGCCACGTCCAAGAGGATGGAAAGGCAGCCTTCCTATTATCCGTTTAACAGCAAAGATGTGGCGGGCAAGAATCTGAGGGTGCTTTTAGGTAAACTTGACATGGTGAAGGGGGGGGGTGTTAGGGGTGAAAATGGCCACCCCTAGGATGCCCATCCCATTACACACATCATGTGAGAAACTCGGGTTTTTTTCTTTAAAATGGTAGCTTTCATTATTTAGGTTTGAAACCTGGCAGTAGAGCTGGAAAGGACATGGGAAACAATAGGTGAATACACAGAACTAAAAAGTGACTGGTTTAAGTGTCATACCTTTTAAAAAAGAAAATCTCATCTCTGAAGGCCTCCAACATGTTTTATTACTTTGGGTTGGCAGTAGTGGGTTAGCCTACCTGGGCAATGTTTTTAAAAAAACTTAAAGGAATTTCTCCCTTTTGCTAAAGTCATGCAGTCACTTATTTTGGCACCCTGAATTTAGAAAACCTATCTAGACAAGAAACTATTATGAACTGTAATAAATCTGTGATTTCTACTGTTTCATGCTGTCAGTAATCTTTGTGTGGTCTTTTGTGCAGCTGATCCTCATGTAGTCTCATACTCATTAAAAATTAGGGATTACACAAAGACCTTTATTGTTCTAAGGGATTATCCTTTTATTTTATTTATTTACTTTGAATTAACGTTTTCTTTTAACCTGGCTGATCTTGTTGTCTTTTTCCTTTTTAATACTAATTTTACACACAGTGAATTGAATTCTAACTTTGCTGATCTTTAACTTGTATAAAACAGCCAGGGATACCCTGAAAACATAGGGTTCTAAATATCTGTTTGGATGCAGAGCCAATGGTTGTCATGTGCACAGTATGCCTATGAAAAGCATCTTGAACTGCAAAGAAGATTCAAAATCCACAAATATAAAGTAAATACAAAGAGCCTCATTGTTTGACTCTTTGCTGTGTCACACTGGTTAACATGATGCTTTCCACTGACGGGGAAAATAGCACTGACTTAAAACAACTGAGAGAGAAGAAACTGGCCTTCTAAGTTACGAGATGCATCCTGGTGTCATCCTTTAAGATCCCAACTAAGAAAAACAGAAGCTGATCCATTGCTTGTATTATTGGGTTAATGGGTATATATGGATGCACTGATTACTGTATCTATAGTGAATAGATATAGATAGCTGTAGATTGAAATCGTAACTATGGAAGAATATATGAAACCTTACAACCATCTGGAACTGCAGCCCATGACTCACAGGAACCATGTTGTCTTCGGTCCCCTCCAACATTGGTCATAGCCACAGGAAATTAAACCATTAAAACTGAGTTTGACTGAAGTATAACATTGCCCACTGCACTTTACTTAGTATTTTTGCCCAAGGGCCAGCAAAGATTGACATGTATTGGTCTAGTGGATGGGATACTGGACTGGGAATGTCTTTTACCATGGATTGGCTCTCTAATCTACAGTAAATTACTTTTCGTTCTCCTATCCTTTTTATCTCCTTAGACTGGAAGCTCTTGACAACTGGCTGTCAGTACAGTGTCTTGCACAGTGTGTCCCTAATCTCAGCTGGGCTCTTCAATGCTACCATAATGCACATAAATAATGAAACAGGGCAGTTCATTGGTATGCATCACAACTATGCATTGCAGATATTCAGCATAAGCAAGCAATGTATCGCAAGCAATATTTTAAATCATTATTCTAAACACAATGTGAGATATTTAATCTGTTATTTAAACGTTAAGTCTCTGCTTTGCGTTAGCAGCAAGATGCTAACAAAAATCTCTCCCAGGTTACCATTTAATTACAATTACTATGGTTACAAAGTTAAGCAATAGACTCTCATTTGGTATTTCAGGAGTTCAGATTAATGATTAATAACCTCTGGGCAAAGCCTGTTCAGCCCACATACATAAAAACAGGCAGACATCCCAGGTTTTACTTTGTATTTCTCTTTGGTTTTGGAGGCTCAGTAACAAGAATGGCAGAACTCAAACCCAAGGTTAGTCTTCTGGGGTCAGCTACCTTCTCCCTGAGAGCTAACGCCACATACATTATCAGCCAACTGTGGATCATTACTGTTTTTACTTAAGCTGCATTCTCCAATGTAGATTGATGTCAACAGGAAGAAAGAAATTAACACAAGAATTTTTTTTTAATATACAGTATTGTTTACAAAATTTCCAGAAAATAATTTAGATTTTTCAAAAGCCCAAATCAAAACTTTTGAGGCTCTCTTCTTATTTTTCTTTTCTCTGATTTCCATCTTTCCTCTAGTAAAATAGATAACATGGATAAACTAAGCAACCTTTCTGCAAATGTTCTTTTGCTCTGTATTTATAAGAACACTTTTTTCACTGAATGTTTTGAAAGAATTTTCTATTAACATTAGGACAGGCCACCTCTTGGCATTTGTGATATAACCGCCATCTGATGTTGGCAGGTAGAAAAAGTTCACTCACTTCTAGTTCTTGTCAGGCACCAACTCTTAAATTGCTTCACAGCTAGTGAGATGTTGTGTAGCGTCTCACTTGTATAACAAGGCAGGGTTGCATAGCCAAAGACTCTGACATAGAACTATTCATGAATTATGCAGACAAAGGTCATCGGTGCTCCTCACTTGCGCTCCCTGAAACAGGTAAAGGGAGTGAATAATTTTTCTGTTGAGGCATCCACAGAACACCACCTTTCTAGTTTTCTTCCGGTTCAGGATGCAGTATTACAGGTTTCCCACTAGACCCATAGATATTAGAGGTATCAAGTCCAAATGTCACCCTTCTGCACTTCCACATATGAGTGGCAGCCTAGAAGAGCTTGTAGACAATGGGCAAAGGAAACCTTAAGACCTTTGGGGACCCTTTTGACAAACAGCCGACAGCACCCACAACTGAGTGCCTGGGTAATCAGATATGGCATATTTTAGTATAGTGACTACCAGATGCAGTGGCTTCCCTCCTCTTCATTGGAGAGCAAATTATTTAGAGTTACATGAGTGAATTCAGTGACTCTGATGTAAACACAGCACTGATGAGTTTCTTTCACTGGTTTTCTGCCATCTCAATACACTCCATAATACATATGCATCGTTTGCAGGTATAAACATGGGCCCTGGACTCAAGCAGCTTTGAATATGTGTACCCTGAGGGTTCTGAATTCAACTGTTACCTGTTGGCTGTGAGAGTCACCGTGAGCCATTCTTGAAAAAAACAGAAGCTAAAAACTATTGTGCATGTTTCAAAACAGTGCCTTCCCAAGTAATTTAAAAATATTGCAAAATGGCAGTTAATTTATTAAATTAATAAGGCAATTACAGATCTAACTCAATACCTATTTTGAAAGTAAAATTGGTTTGTAAATTTAAAAATACATCTGAAGGGATATGATACGCTTCTAACTAAGGACTGGAATGGAATGGGGAATGCAAAGCAGGAGGTAAAATGTTTACAAGAGTGTTCAGTGTCAGCAAGAGGGGAGCTTTCTTAGACAAGACGTTTGATGCTGTAAGCAAAGATAGGAAACAGCAAAAAAATAAAAAGGACAACTGCACATCTTTATAGGAATGTTCTGTGAAAGATAAGAATGAGTTCAAGTTCAGAGGGAACGCTTTTACTTACATTGCAGTGAATAGATAAAATAGAGCTTGCCTTCTGTTTGACAATAAGTACAAAGTGAATGGGATCTGAATTTGCTGGATTTAACTGAGTAAATACTCAAAAAGTAAATAAGGGATAGGAAGGAGTGTGCCTTCCTGCAGCACCTGCTCAGGAAATACTGCAGAGCTTGGAAGAAACATGATAAGTTCACTTAAAATAAATAAAATCTCCATTTTGAGGAGACCTTTTCCTGAAGTCTGCCCCCTGTCTCTTCTTTCATCCTTTTACTTGGGGAGTACAATCCTTCACAGCTCTGTCTAGTTTACCAAGATATTGAACACTTCAGATTTCACTGCACTGGGGTTTACAAACTGAGTCCTGTAGGTCTGGCGTACAGAGGATGGTACTGAATCAACTGTTTTGCATTTTATATGGTAGTTAGTTATGCTTCAATATTATCAGTGGAAAATATTAAATTATCAAAATCAGTAATTTCCTGAATTTTGTTATTATAATCTCATGTTTTCAACTAACCTTCAGTTTCTAATGGGAATCTGTTCTGTGGAAAGATTTTCAACCAGCTCGGCTGAGAACTTCCAGAATACAATTTCATGACTAGCATGTGGGGGTAGATGGTTGCTGGGACCAGGAATATGGTGTTGGATTCTTGCTGCTGAGTTGTGAAGAGCATTTGTTACATCCTATGTCTGGAAAACACTTAAATGATCAGGAAACCAAGGGTTGATACCATGAGGCCTCATACTGGGGAGGATTGGCTACATAGTCTCATCTGGAACCTAGAGGTAGGTATCTTTTTCTAGATAAAGTACTAGCACCCCATGAAGACATCCAAGGTACATCAAGATCCAAGGTCATCTTAGAGGAGAATGATATAAACCACAGATGATGCTTAAGTGTTGACTTGGGGTGGGGAGGAGCACAACACATATCCATTACTGCCCCCACTGATGCCAGGTGCTGGTTTTGGTGAGGCTGCAGTCCCACACTCTGCACCCTGCCATTGGCATAGAAATCTATAGGGGGCACGTACCCCTCCAACCTTCCTCCCATGCATTGCTTATGGGTAAACATATCCATGGGTGAACACACCCCTATGTCTCTCCATGGGTAAACACATACCCATGTTGATAGTGGAAAAAGCTTACAGACCTTTGACCAGGTGAACACCCTAAATCTTAAAGCCAAACTTGCCTCAGATCTCTATTTGCTTTCCTTCTCTATCATTTATATTTTTATTAATATTTACAGAAAGTGCATTAGTTCAACCTAGTTCCCCAGCATCTGTACAAATTGGGCACTTCAGCAGGGCTTTTTGACACTTTTTTATCTAATAGCTGATTGAATCAGCTATTAGATAAAAGCTCCAAAGCACCCTGCTGAAGCACCCAGTCTATATAGACATTGGGTGAGCCAAGTCAAACTAATGCAATGCCTCTTCTAGGCATGTGCTGCGCTCGGTGCAGGCTGTGCCGAGCTTAAAGTAAAGTGCTGTTTTGTTTTTTCACATCTGTGAGCAGCCATAATTATTGCAATCCTTTGCTGATTAGATTTTTTTTTTTTTCTTCTGCAGTGTTAATATATTGGTTAAAAGGAGGAAACAAATCCCTACCAGATAGAGAATCAGGCCTTTAAATGCTCTCTCACAGTATGGCTTCTTTAAATTTAGACTGTAGCAGGCCCTTGTACTCATCAGGTGAAAGAAGAAAGAAAACAATCCTGCAAATTCTCTAAGTCAGGGTGGGATAAAATCACAGCTCCCTAATCTTTGTATTTTGAACTGCTTCTTATTCAGGGATGTTTCTTAACAGCACAGTTGAGCCGATGACAGCCTGGGTTTAGACACTATTCCAGCATGTGTTTAAAAGTACAGTTACTAATGATATTTTATTAAAAGGGCTTCCAGCCTTCTTCAGATTGTGAGATGCTATACTGATGTTATGCTGTGTAATACATGGGAGAGTATAATTACACTGTGATTTTATATTCAGCCATAGGTCAAGCGAAGGTTAGGGGTCAAAATGTTTAATTCAGTAACATCAGCAGCCCTTAAAGATGACAGCTTTAATAAGGATGGAAAACCAAAAAAACTGCTCTGGCACAGTCAATTGTCAGAAAGCTGATGAGCTGACAAGAGGAAGGAATCAGAGAATGGTAAACAAGTTAATCCCATTTCTAGGTTTCAATCTAGGCAGCAGTTTTTCTTCCTTAAAGGACCAGAGCAGTATTTTGTTCTGCGAATGTAGTTGTTCTTATAATGCAAAGTGCTACCCATACATACATAAGTGCCTCAAACTTAAAGGGAAGACCTGCTGGCTAAGACCTATCAAGAATGTTTTCTTGTGTTGCACATCTCTGCTTGGCATCCCTAAATATTGGGCCATATTGATTAAGACACCCATTGGCTGCCAGGTGCTCAGCATTCTTGTAATTAGGCCATTTAACCTGGTGCCTAAATATGGATTTAGAGGATTGATAACATGAAACCAAAGGCCAATGTCTTTTGAGTGTTAGCATCTTGAATCTGGTTGTCTTGACTTAGACAATTATGTTTAATGCTAAACAACAATACCTATAATCCCCAGCTGCCTCCATTTTGATTCTGCTATTACTAGATCCTTTGGCTTCTCCTCTGTCCTGTTCCAAAGAATTTCATTTATGTCTTCCTTTTTTTTTCAGTCATCAGATATAAATTTGTATAAGGCAACCCCTTAAGAAGACTTTCTTAAGCGTCTTGGTAGGGCCCAAGTCCCTAACTTTTAGAACATTATAGTCTTACAACGGTGGACTTTGGTGTGGAGAGAGAGGTTTCTTTTGCTCCAAATTGGTTTCAGGTTTATAAAGACATGCCTCAATTCCTTTTTTGCTTATGAGGCTTGAAGTGTGCATGGAATACTTGACTTCCTTTATATTTGTTCAAGGAAGTGTTATGGGTGCCTCTTATTCTGTGTTGGGGGTTTTTTCAGCATTAATTTTTGATCCCACCAACTCTGTGGAGATCTGTTGATCATTCAGTTTTGCCTGCAGGTCTCCAAAGCATAGAACAAAAAGCTGATATAATCTTCAGAATGAATGTCCTCCAATCCACATGGGAATACATCATATTCCTTTAGCTCTGTGACAAATCCATTACTAGTAGGGAAATCATGGGAGGCAAAAAAGATCCATGTTTCAGCTTGTAGTCATTGTCCAGTTCTGTATAACTTGGCATGTCATATTTCTTGGTCCTGTTCTGAACATTGACCACAAATTTCTGAAGGATGTCATGGTAGCAAAGCCACTTTTATTAGAGTGTTTTTGTCCACTTGACCAAAGGTTTTTGAAAGTCTACAAAACTCACGAAGAAACCTACAAAACTCACTGCATTAAAAAGCTTTTCTAAGTCTACTCCAACCATGCAGCTGGTTGAGTTTAAAAAAAAAAAAAAAATATCACCCACAAAAATCTTTGCCTGTGTACAGATTAAGACACAGATTGAAAGATCTTTGGACAACACAGGTTATATACTCTCTCCCCAATCCTAGATAACCAAAGAAAGCCTGTTTTAAATTGAATAGCTCAAAAACATCCTCCTAGTATTATCCTTAAATGTCTATTCCCAGTAATGAATCCAGGAATGGGGCAAAGGGGGTAGGGCCTCCAAATTTAGCTGTGCTGTGAATGTGCAGTGAGCTCTGAGCTTGCTTGCCCAATCATCATGAACTCCTGCTAGAGCGCCACATAGTCTGTGAACTCTAAGCTCACCAGAGTTTGGGACAGGGTCTGACTCAATCCCCTGCTTTCAAGCAGCTTCAGAGCACAGAGGGTGCACATTAGGACCGTGTGAAACGGCACCATTCTGTTTTGACTTGAGTTTTGAGGTTTCGATGAAACGGAGAACTGAGGGATCATGTTCAGTTCTCTTCCCCAGCCTGATCACAGCACTGAGGGGAGCTGAGCTTGGGCTCTGTTCCCTTCCCCTGCACTGTGATCAGCTTCCTGCAGCCCGGGCACGGGAGGCAGGAAGAGCCAGGGCTGCACCCCTAGCTGAGCCACATGGGTCTGCAGAGCTGCTGGGAGTGCAGCCCTGGTTCTCCCCTGTCTCCCACTGCCTAGCTGCTTCAAAGCTGGAAACGTTTTGAAACTTTTGAAATGTTTCGACTAGCCTCATTTTGTTTTGAGGCTGTTTCGAAGCCTTTTGTTTTGATTTGATTTCGCTGTTTCAAGCTCGAAATGATTCAAAACAGTGTCGAATCAAAACAGCTGGCAAAATTTCACACAGCCCTAGTGAACACTACTGCTGCTTGCTGTTCCTTCCCTTCCCCACTGAATTCAGCAGCAGGAGAAAGGAAGAGGTGAGTGGCAGAAGCAATGTTCAGATGTGGGGTCTGGCTCAAGTGAACCCCTATACTGAGAGTTCATATGTGGCAGTCACAGAGCATTGTGACCATGCAGCTCTGGATTTTCCCTCCCCATATCTTCTATGTTCTCATTGAGAAGGCAAGTTGTTTGAGCTGTTGAAGAATTTAATGAAACTCATATCTGAAATATTTCTTCATAAGGGTTAAAGCAACCAAAGGCTCATCTCATGCCGAAACTCATAACATCTTAAACAAGAGCACAGTAGGCTTCCTTTGGAAAGGTTTCTGCAATTGAACCTCAAACATTCATCTGTAGGCTTATCAGTGTTTATCATCTAAGGCAGCTCCTTCTATCTCTTAATATTTTTAAACATAAATCACTAGCTGGAGGAGCCTTTCAGAGGCTAAATATTTTTTAAGTAAGAGCAAAAGGCTGATTCGATTATCTATAACAATCCAGCTGGGTAATATATTCTAATCTCTAAGTTGTGGAGAGTTATTTACAAGTTTCTAAAAATAAAAGCATACTCTGCTAGGGCCTGATACTGCAACCAATTATATAAATAGCTCTTGGCACCAGTAGGCCTCAGAAGCCTCCTATCAGGGTTGGGCTGGCCCCATCAGGCCTGCCAAAGAGGTTGAGCACTGAAGATGGAAGCTGCCTGAGAAGGAAAAGCATTTAAATGTAGACTTTGGTCCTTGGCTGATGCACAGCTACCTCAGGGCTTGATGTCCGCGCCTGGGTTGGAGGACAGCCCAAAGCTCAGACCCATGAGCTTGCCCAGGGCTAGTGGGTACTATTTGCTCACCTTCCTGGCTGCTGAGGGATTAGAGCACAGGCTAATTAGCTGTGGGCAGTAGTTCAATGGAAGCAACGCTGCCTTGATAATGCTGAGGACCCCGGTAAAGACTTGTCTCCATCCCTGGAAGTTGGATTAGCTGTTTAGCTCCCATCTGGCTTTTTTGTGACTCTTAGAATGAAACCTTATGGAGACCCACTTTTGGCCCTAAACTCTCATTTGTTTGTCACTTGTTACCCAGTCTGAGTGATTTATCTTTAGGGTCCATGAGACAACAATAGATGTTGAATACAAAAATAAATCTTCTACTAGCATTTCCAGAGAACTGCTTCAACATGGAACTTTCAGCTTTTCTATTCTACAGGGTTCATCTCCCTGTTCCCACAATCACGGCACTATCCATTCTAAAAGACTTTCCCTAAACTCTGATCTTTCACTTACATATACTACATCTTCCTTCCCAAACTAAAAAGTAACCATTCATATATATCAATGTCCATAATGTGTATTTTTAATTCATTCTAGAAAGGAGAGCTTGTTAATACATCACTCTGAAGTGAGTTTTTACCACTCACTTCTGTAAACTATTGTCTCTGTGGGTTAGCAAGTGTGTATGAGTCTTTCAGGATGTTTGATCTCTCTCTCACTCATCTTTTCAGTGTTAGTCTTTCAGTTGTGTCCGAGTGGCTTTCCTGTTGCTTGTTAGGGATGTGTGAAGCGGGCCCTATTCAATTTGGATTCAGATTCGGCCTGAATCAGGGACAGTGATTTGATTTGTTGATTCAGATCACTGTCCCCGATTCGATTTGGCCAAATCTGAAGATCTGATGCTGATTTGGAGACTCAGCGATTCAGACAGAGGCACAGCTTTAAAAGTTTTTTCTACATACCTTGAGGTAGCAGGTATGGCTTGTGATCACTGCAATGTTGGGACGCATGGAGCATCCCACAGGAGTGTGGGGGGGCCCCTCCATGTGCTTAGTGGCAAACCCAGAAATACTTCTGGTACACTTGCAGGTCTGCCGGGAAGCATGTTGGGGGGGGCCCAGCTCAGCAGTCAGCCGCAGGGGGACCCCAGGTGTCCTCCCCACACCCTGACCCAGCCAGCACCAGCTGCCTGAGGGGCAGCCCAGCACACTCCCCAGGGGAGCCAGAAGTGCGTTTGGTCCACTTCCAGGTCTGCTGAGTTGCTCCTTGCACTTCTGTGGGACACTCCAGGCACCTCAGCATGGCAGCACTCATAAGACCCTATTACCTAGAAGTATGTAGAAAAAATATTTAAAGCTGTGTCTATGACCCAATCTCCAAATCGATTCAACATGGTTCTGATTCAATTCAGAGATATTAAAGGGTCCTCTGATTTGATTTGGATTCAGAGATTTGACCACGGAATCAGGCCAAATCTTTGCCAAATCACATCGAGGATCGAAGCTTTGCGTAGCCCTATTGCGTGTCACTCTCTACAGTGCTTGATGATAAACATTCATTTGGGAAGTCTTAAAGTCAGTATCAGCTGTCAGTGTGTTCAAAATAAAATTCCTGTTTCTACTTATCTTAGTCTTTACAATGCTGGGTCAGTTCATTGTCACAAGATTTAATCAAAGTACCATTGTTTAGTCAATCCAAACTGATCCTTCTCCCCATCAACAGCTGAACTGGAGACAGGCCATTTTCCAGAAACATAATTTGGTAAACCACTAAAACTTTTTAGAAATCACCCCTACCATCATTATGCATCTTCCCCTTGCTGGTATATTTGTCCCTGAATGGCCAGTTATTTTGATATTTGTTGAACTCACTTTTGGTCCAATTTTTAATTAATTAATCCTTCAGTAAAAAATATTAACTGATGCTCCAGCATCCAATTTAAATGAAACCATTTTCCACTAGCAGAATGTAGTCTCACTTATTAGTTTTGCTCAATTCTTTCATCTCTGCATAAAACTCCTCTGGTAAACTCTCAACTGTAGAAACTTGAGGTTTTTGTATTTGGGATCCATAATATTTGGAAAGATTGTTTCCCCTAACACAGTTACAACAGCAGTTTCCAAATGCAGCACAACATTTGAGGCCATGTTGCGACCTGCTGCATGCCTGTCTGGAAGCTCTGTCCCTTAGCAGTCTCCTTATCAACAAACAATTCCTCTCTGTGAAGCTGCTTTTTTCTTGTTAAATTCTTTTATGCCTAATGCATGAACAACTCCTTTTGGTACATTCAACTCATCAGCTTGGGCCTTCACAAATTCAGTTTCCCTGCATATCTAGAGAGTCTTGTCTAGGGTCAAATCTCCCTCTCACAATAGCCTCTCTTGTAATGCTTTTCTGCAATGCCACAATAATCCTATCTCTGATCAGAGATTCTGTCAAGGTCCCAAAAGGATAATAATTCTTACTAAGTCTGTTAAAGTTTTAGTAACATATTGAGTAACACTTTCTCTTGTTTCTTTGCATGTCAAATTTAGTGTCTTTCAAGGTTTTCATTCTTTTTTGACATGCAGTACTCATCAAATTTGGGCAGTCTTTCATTAACTGCATATTTTGACCTTCTGCAAAGGTGAAGTTGTCATAAACAACCAGGGCTTCTTTACCCACAGTAAACAAGAAGACTGATGATTTGACTTTATCATTTTTGTCTTCTGCCCTTATGACTACTCTGTGCCTAAAAAAAACAACCAACGCTGCCAGCCAACAGAGAGTCAACACATGCATAACAATTAAACCAATCCAAAACCTCATATATTTGGAACTGGTTCTCTCAATTGTGTGTCAGCACCTAGCCCAGTGTGCCTTCCTCAGTGAGCAACTGGAGGGAAGATGCTTTCACCCCTGTCTTGTAGGTCTCAGAGACAGGGGGAGCATGGTAAAGGGCAGTAGTCAAGTCGGGAGTGAGGACACCACTAGTTGTTAGAAAGGTAGCTTTTATTGACTAAGCAGTGCAAGATTGCTCATTGATAAAAAGTGCCAACCAAGATAAAAATCGAGGGTAGTAGAGCACTGGCCATGTACCTGAGTAGCCAGTTACAGGAGTGAAGGAAAGGAGGGGAGATTAGGAGCTATGAAGTATGGGATGCCTCGAAGACTGACCAGACCATGTTATTCAACTTGATTTTTTCAGGTGCACTTTTGAACTGTCCCAGGTGTCTTTAAACCAGTTTAAGAGGCGTGTATACCTGTCCCATGTAGAGTTTGAACCAGTCTAAATGTTATGTGTGTCTGTTCCTAAATGGTATTCTGAAACCAACTGACCTAGTCTTAGGTAGAAGTAGTCTATAAAGAGGAAGGGTTAATGGGCTATGTCCCTTGGTGACCTATACATGAGCAGCAGAGCTGTGCATTACAGCACATCAGAGCAGACTTGATTAATCAAATCTGCTGGAGCATGGTACTTACTGTGCTACAGCAGCCTCCAGCATCTCATGTATATTAGCGTCTCCATGCTTAAAATGGCTATGGGGGTGCTTTATCTAAAGCTCATCGAACGAGCTTTAGATAAAGTGCCCCTGCCACCTTTTTTAAGCATCGGGACGCTAATAGACAAAACACTGTGGGCTCTTTAATTAAAGCAGCTCTCAAAGCCACTCTAAAGCGTTCCCCTCTGCCTTCCCTCCACACTCCCAGAGCACGCGTACAAATGCTCATTGTACCTTACAGGGAGAAGGATAAAGTAATGTGTTCTGGGGATGTGTGAAATGGGCTGTATTCAATTCAGATTCTGCCCGAATCGGGGACAGTGATTTGATTCAGATCATTGTCCCAGATTCAATTCAGATCTGTGGACTGCAGTGGATGCAAGCCAGAGACAGAAAAGAGCACACCGGGAAGTAAGGTGTTAGTAAAAATCACAGGCTAGGTACAGTATGGCTTAAATCTGAGTCTGAAGATTCAATGCTGATTCAGAGAATCAGTGATTTGGCCGTAGACACAGGTTTAAACTTTTAATTTTATTTTTTTACATACCTTGAGGTACCATTTACAGCTCACGAATGCCGTGATTCTGGGACAGATGGAGCATTCCACAGGAGTCAGGGGGAGGGCAGGTGGGAGGGGCGGCAGGGATAAAGCCACGAAGAGGGATGTACCTGAAGATGGAGGGGAGCGGAGCCGACCAGACACTGCTGAAGACCGGAAATGTGGCGAGAACAGGGCCATGGTGAAAAAAACACTGCACTGAAGAGAGAAGGAAAAAAGTTACAGTGGGTCCAGGGAGAGCCAGGGCTGGCACTGGCGCCAGTATGAACCCACTTTATGGCAGTATGCCAGCACAGATCTGCCAGCCAGTCCCCTGGAGGGGTCATAAAAACCCCAGTGGACCAAGAACAGTGAGGACTGGAAGTGAGTCCTCCAGTGGGCCCAGAGCAGCCCCAGGAGGGGACAGACAAAATAAGCTAAGCCCTGGAGGGCCAAGTTACTTACCTGAAACCAAGCTGTGGATCCTAGACGTAGCCAGCCAGGAATGGGACAACAGTGAACCTGAGGAAAGGAGGAGAGATGGATCCGTGGACTGCAGTGGATGCAAGCCAGAGACCGAAAAGAGCACACCGGGAAGTAAGGTAACCTGGGGCTAGTAAAAATCACAGGCTAGTTACAGTATGGCTTAAATCTGGACAACATGCTGTCTGAAATTAACCTCCGTGATTGGCATAAGGCAGCATGTAGGGGAGGTGGAGCACCAAAATGGGAAGCCAGACAGGAAGATTGTTATCCCAATAACAAGCTCATTCCAACAAGACATGGCAGGTGAAAACCCCTGGGGACCATCCAAGATGTCTGACCTAACAAAGCTGTCAAGCACTAAAGGAACAGTGATGCCTGAAAAACCCGTAAGGGAAAGATGCACCAGTGCACAACGTGGGAGGTTACACCCCTGCGTGCTCAGTAGTGAACTAGAAGTACAGCAGCGTGCAGGCCTTTGCGATCAGCCATGGGGTGCTCCGGGTGCTCCTCCAGACCCAGGAGGCACCAGTCGCCAAGCTTGAGGTATATAGAAAAAATATTTAAAGCTGTGTCTATATCCAGATCTCTCCATATCAATTTGGAAGGTTCCAGTTTGATTTGGCAAGATTAAAGGGTGTCCTGATTAGATTCAGATTCGGAGATTCAGTCACTGAATTAAGCCAAATCTCTGCCAGATTGAATCTGGGACAAAAGCTTTGCACAGCCCTAATGTGTTCCCCACTTAGGTAAATCAGAAATTCTTGTCTGGGACTAAAAAAGGAGGTCTTATTCCATGAGGAAAATTTAATTTCCTGAGGCCACTATTGAGCAGCCTAATGGGAGATTACACTTGTAAAACAGGGTTTCCCTACAAAGATGTGAGCAGAGCTAGCAGATCTACAGAGCTTTTTCTGTGAACTTTTCTGATAAACTTTTGAGCCATCAAGAGCTTTGACCTTAACTCCTGTAGGAGCTACTTGTGCTTATCTGACTGAAAATAAGGCTCATTAAATCTGGGGAGAGAAAGAAAGAAAGGTTTGTGTGAATAAATATGTATTCAGCTGCCAAATTTTGTTCATAAGGAAAAAGTAACTTCATTTTAACAAATTGGCTCAGTTTGTTCCAAACTGCATTCACTGTGTGGGCAGAAGGTATAGAATTGCAAGTAGAGAAGTACCTTCCACTCATTATTTCCTACATTATGATTATTATTATTATTTACTCCTACTGCATTTAATATTCAGAAATGCATAAAGGAAATGTTAAAATAAATTTGTTAAGCATGCACTCCTAAAAGCTTTACAATGGCATCATTCCTATTTCAGACCACCCACTTTGTATTAGAAAAGGTTAGCAATAGCATTGCTTTATTCAAAGACTTAGGCAAGCAATAAGAAGCTAAAGAAATGAAATGCAGTAAGATGAATATCAAGAAAAGGCTTGAATTTTTTTTTCATTAGTTTGAGCCAAAGTGAATTATGAAGTACATAAATACAACTTTCAATAGTCCATAGTTTAAAGATTTTATTTGGAAATTAAGTATTTCTCTTAATTCTTATGATTTTGGTATGGTGACTTACAAAAGAGAAGCATACATTATAAATAATGAAGTAGCAGTGCTATTTCAAATCCAAATATTTTTAATGTTATACAATTGCAGCTTGTGCCTCTCATGAGAATGGCAGCTATTATATTCATACCTGCAGTCTAATAGAAGATAACATTTTTTAGTGTGCAAATACACAAAATTTTATAACAACTTGTATTTGTCTTCTGTTTCATAGATCCTAGCATTGCAAAAGGAGGCTGTGAGGGAGAATAGTATTTGCCATTCAGACAATGAAAGGAAGAGTGGAGTCCAGATCTGGCAAAGTCCCAAGAAAGTGTCACTCAAATTTGGCACATTCTGCTAAGGAAAGTTGCTTCCCTTCCAAAGTATTCCCTGAAGAGAGTTTGAAAACTTGCATTGACAGGTTCTCTCAAGGATGTGTCTTTTCTAAGGTCTGATCAAGGCTGCATATAAACTATATACATTAACATAATCATTAGGTTTTCTGTATAGCTACAGGATTCACCAACACACTCCCTTTTAAATGACAATGTAGCCATTTTATTTCACTTTTCACAGGGAAAGTACTTTCCTACACTAACACCGAAAAGGAAAGTGAGGATGAAATAGCATGGACCTGAGCCTAACCTGCAACAGTAGTAATTGCCATACACTGAATGCATGGAAGATTGTGCCACACTTAAGAACTGTCAGCAAAACTAAGCCCTAAATTTATACCTGTCAACTTAAAACACCTTCCCACTAGCAGTGTGAGAATTCTGCTAAGTCCCTTCTACCTGTTACTGTGTTTAAAACCTGGGCTGCTTGTACCAATGCAAACAGTCAGAGGTGTAACCTGCTTCTTTGGTGCCCTGGGCAGAGGGAAGGAACCGTTGTGTAGAATGTGTGTGTATGTGTGGGGGTCCCAGCAAGTCTTACCTCACACAGAGACTCCTATACCCTGGAGCTGCTGCTGCTGGATGGGGCTACTGCACTCAAGCAAGGTCTCGGGGCTGTTTCTGTTGGGTATGGGGTTCACCTGCACCTAGCAGCTGACCTGACAGGGGCTCAGGGCTGCTGCTACTATTGAAGCCTGGGCTTGCTGTTCTCTTCAACAGTGATGGAGTTCAACATTTTTTATCAACGTCATTTCCCAGGAGTGATAGTAACAGAAAGTTCCTCTTCCCTTTCTCGATAGCCATCATTTAAACACATCCTTTTCTTGTACAAGTGTGTAAGAAAGGTTCCACATAAAGTTGCAGCTAAAACTCTACTAAATGTCCTGCTGCTGCCTGGCCCAGTAGGAATGCAATCATTGTTGCTTAGGAAACCTCTTGTGTCTCTGTAGTTCCAGACTATTGCCCAGAGTAAGAGTGCACCAATAGAGATATTCTGGGCCGATACCAATGGCTGATTTTTAACAAGCCATATCGGCTAATACTGATCAGATTCCAATATGCAGCCCAACAGCATGGAGAGCAAGCAGCCAGGTCTGGCTGGTAAATCTATTGTGGGGGAAGGAGTGTAGGAAAGGGCAGATTGAGGCCCCTGTGATGAGGGAGGGAGTGGGGCTGGGGCAGGTGCTGACAAGCTGGGGCATGGTATGGGACTGAGCCATGGCTTGTCTGGGGGACACGGGGAGGGGGTGCTCCTGCTGCTGCACACACCCCAGGAGGTCATGGGGGGCATGTGCCCCTGGATCTGCACATGGGGTGGGCTGCCAATGCAGGCTGGGGCTGTGCCAGGCTCTTCCCAGCAGGGGGCTGGGCCAGGCTGCACTCAGGGCGGGCAGCAGCAGCGTTAGAAGCAGGAGCTATGGCAAATTTTGGGTGGCTACAGCCCCACCAACACCTACTCCCAATGTTGCCACCATCTGCCCTGAGTGCAACCTGGCCCAGCCCAGCCCCCTACCAGGAACCACCCAGTGCAGCTCCAGCCCACAGCGGCAGCCCACCCTTGCCCTGTGCGCAGATCCAGGGGCACACACTTCCCATCCTATGCCCCCCTGGGGTGCATGCAGCAGTGGGAGCTCTGCCCCCCACAGAGCTACAGCTCTGTCCCATGTCCTGCCCCAGCCTCACTGTCACTCCCTCCCTCACTGCAGAGTCCATGATCTGCTCCCCCCCACCCTTTGCCTTCCTCTGTCACCCCTTCCCCAATAACAGACTTACCAGCTGGACGTAGCCACTCTCCACGCTTCTGGGCTGCACTCCTGGCCCTGTGCGTGCTGCAGCTGTGCATATGCACAGGGCATTTATCAGCCACACCAGACCAAAAAAGCCGATTGTTGATACTCTCAATTTTCCTCATATTGGTGCCAGTCTGATATGGGACCAATGTATTGGTGCATCTCTAGCCCAGAGCCACAATTCTGTGCAGTAGCATATGCTTAATAGCCTGGCATACCTGGATGGTGACTGTCCATATGGCAAATTTTCCAAAACCAAACTAATTGCTTGCTATCCAATCCAGCTTCCAGAGCCTGATTGCCAAGTTTTTTCTGCTGTTGTACTGTCAAAAAAGCTAACTTTTTGGTATATCTGCCCTGGAACGTGGGGACGAGTACAGTACACAACTCCAGCAATGTAGCTGAAGAACTTCAGGATGTGATCATCCCATGTTTGTATCAAAATGTAGTCCATCAAAATGTCCTTAAGACATTTCAGGGACCCTGAAGCTCTCTCCATTGACTTCAGCTGGTCAATGAGTATCTGCAGGAACTGGCAATTTCCTTTCGTATCTGTATCTTCCACTTTTCAACAGTATTCCCATTTTACTGTTGCTTGACTAGCCATTGTGGTAATTGTTGAATTTCCACAATTACAAAGACAAGATATGTTAAAGGAGATCATGCAGAGGTTGAAAACTGCTGTGGAGAAGAGCAGAGTATGAGGTGTAATATAGGAAAGGTGAGAATTGTATTAAAAAAAAAAGTCACAAATTATTATGGGTTAGAATATAGGGAACTTGGGAACTGTAGAAGCTTGTGGTCAAGGTTCCACAACTCCCTGACAGAAGTGATAATGTTTCACAGTTCAGTGCAGCAATGTCCCACAAAGTATTGTGCTAGAGTGCGGCATGGAAAACAGGGGGATACCTACCCATCCATAGAGTCTGAGCACTGAGAACTTGCCTACCCAGCAAGTTTTCTGCCAGTCAAACTTGTTACTTTGGAGACACATAGAAGCAGCAGCAGCCTCCATATGTGTACGTGCTCTAGCAAAACTCCAGTGTGGCAGATCTCTTATGGCCCAATTACTACCAGTAACCTGTCTCATGTAAACATAGTCTCAGTGCACTTGCATTTAAGGAGAAAGAGGCCATTATTACAACTTTGGATTCTGGACAGTATTCTTTAGGGCCTTGATCTAAAATTTACTGAAGCCAGTAGTCACCTTTCCATTGAGTTTAGCGGGCTCTGAATTAGGTCTATGAACCCCTTTTTAACAGTGGCTAAAAATGGCTGTTTTATTGCATATTCTTTTTGATGCACTGTCTAAAAATCTTTTTTTAAAAAGGGCATTATGAATGAACATCTGAGGGGGGCCTCCTTAAGCCTTTGCTGACTGAAGAGTCTGGAAGTACTGAAGTCGATAAAGGTCTGAAGTTTAGGTGTACAAACAAGAAGATATTATGTAAAGTACAAAAAACATGTTCTATATTGATAGTATATTTGTGGTATTGTGATGCCTAGGCCTGAAGCTGGGATATATTTCCCTTAGGCTTTTTTTTTTCCATCTGCATGTCAGTTCTTATTTTGCCAAGTTGAAGAATATCAAATCTCAGCTACTGAACCAAACTCTAATCACCAGGAAATAATCTTTTCTCTTGGTTACAATTAGAGTTTTTCCTTAGGAAAGTTCTAAGCCTTGAGTCTGATAATGCTAGGTATAATTTAGTTGAAAGAGCATCTCAGAAAGCTCTTACTGGACAGGATTCGTGAAAATAGCCAAGCAGAAATGAAAAATGAAGTAATTCACTGGGAAAATGAAAACAAAAGGGTTGCTATCAGTCTGGTAAAAATTATATAAATTGCAAAAAGAACTGCCTTTATTGTATTGCAGTAGAGACCAGAGGCTCTCTCTCTCACAGAGGTGTCCCTTACAGCTGGGGAGTGTACAAGCTCTTACAGAGGCTGGACCCTATCCTGAGGAGCTAATGCTTGGTTTATTTTCAGAAGTGACAGAGGAATAGAATTGCCTTACTGTATTTCTTAGGTTCCTGAAAGAAATCTGAGAGCAGTGACTAGTAGCATAATTCAGGGTGTGCAACCAAGGCACAAGCCAACTTAGAGGGGGCATCAGCAGCCACCACCAGCACTACAGCTGCTGCTGCTGCCCCAGCCATTGCCACTCCCCAAGACACAGAACTTCCTAGTTAATTTCTGGCAGTGACTATTTCCATATCCTCTAGATTGACTCCTTACACTAACAAATTTATAGAAGTCAATGCTACTGTGGTCCTTTTGTTCAACCTCCATATAACATTGTCCACAGGAGTCCATGAATGAGCTCTTGCTTCAACTAGAGAACAGCTCGTAGAGAAACATCTAGTCTTGAGTTAAAAATTGCCAGTGGTAAAGAATCTACCATGCACCCTGGTAAATTGTTCCAGTGATCAATTTTTCTCATTATTAAAAATGTGCTCATTACTCCTAGTCTGAATATGATGACTTTCAAATCTTTCCCAGCCACTGGATTTTGTTTTCCCTTTGCTAGAATTAGGTACCCTTCATTATAAAAATGCCTCTTCCGTATGCATGGGTACTTAAAAGCTGTGATCAGGGCCTATTTACTGTGTCTATCAAACTAAACAAATTGAATTCCTGATGTCCCTTGCCAAAAAGCATGTTTTTCAGTCCTTAGTTGTTGTTGTGCCATTTTGCTGACCCCTTCCATTTTATCAGAGCCCTTCCCAACTGCCAACACAAGAACTGGACACACAGACTGTAGCAGTTGTACCACAGTCAAGTAGGCATACTTCCTAAAATACACCCCACATTCTCCTGTTTTTGTTTCTGAATTTTTTTTTTTATACATCCAATGCTTGTAGTGTCCAAAAGGAGAAATTTAGCACACCACACGGAAGTTCTATTCATCTGGTTATCTCCTAGGAAGTACCCAAGTCCATTTCAGTGGTACTACTTCTTGGGAGAAAACTTCCCCATTCTATAAAATAGGAGCAAAATTCAGTGAATTTAATAGAGTGCACCAGTGTAATTGAAAGAAGAGCCAACCCGAAGTATGGTAATTCCTTTAGTGAGTTTTGCCTAGGGGGCTTCCAAAGTAATCCAAGGCTGGCTCTCTTTCCAACATTTGAGCATTTCCCTATTTCAGTCCCATAGAACCAAATCAGTAACATGCTTATTCTGAAGCTCCAATATATCATGAGATAACTACCACTTGTACCAGTGATACAGCCACAGTGTCTATTTCTGCATCAGAGCAAGGTTATAGTAACTCACATAAAGCTATGAATATCAAGTCCAACACTGTGCAGTGATTATATTGGTCTGTAAAGCAGTCCCTTTCAGTACCCGCAAATAAGCCTTGAACTTGAAATGAAATAGCTGATGTTAATCTTTATATTGCGGTGGCATCTGCAGGCCCTGTTCTGATAGAAGAATACATGTACATACAATAGCTTACAGGCTATAGATACAGTAACGCAACATATAGATTAAATGTATTTGAAGGGGGATGGAAGAACATAGTGAGCAATGAATCAAGCCTGATGTGTTAACATAGAGCAACATTCGTAACTGTTCGAAGGGAAACATTCTGCTCTCAGATAACTGCACCTTCCATTTAGACCAAGGTTTTCATAGGTGTAGCTGAGGGCAAAACAAGAGTGCGGTGCCACCTAGATATCCCCATTGTGCTGGTCCCTATACATGCATATAGCAAAGATAACCCAGGCTTTGTAAAATTTAAAATCTGATGAGCCTTTAGCAGGACTATTCTAATATCATCATAGTAAAGCCATGAAAAATCCGTTGTTTGATCAGATGCATGATGACACTATAAGAAGTTAGTGGACAGAATTCATGTTAATTCATTGAGTCGGGCTGAATCTGAAAATGTCAGCCAGAATGATGGGAAAGAACCTGATAACATTTCACAGGAAACATTTCGAACAATTTCTTGATTTTTGTCAGTGTTCTGTTTGCTCAGTTTGCAGCTAATTTTGAAAGCTGTTTTTCCCCTCTAGGATTAGTGAAGTACAAAAAAAAATTAAGTTGTTCAGGCTTTAATAAACTTTTGTTGTGTTTTGTCATTACACACATTTTTATTGGTGTATATCAACCAAACTTTAGAAAACTTAATTGCATTTAAAATATTTTCCCTCTAATTTTCATTATTTCCAGAATTTAAACTTGTCCGTTTTCTGGCTCATTATTAATCAATTGCAGACAAAACGTTGCAGAGCATCAGACAAAACAACCAGCTCTCTCTGAATCAGCTAAATTATACAGGATCAGTATAGTGAAGTCTAAGCATAGGCCATCTCCTAAGCTATATGAAAGTCCTACTGAAATGAACTGCCCTACATGCTATACCAAGCTACATGAATGTGATTCAGAAACAAGATTTCATGTGCTTTCACTATGGATGTTCTACCTTTAACTAGAAGGACCTGATTAACTAGAGTATCTAGCAATAGATAGCTTTTGCATCTTCTCCTCTTAGAATGGGGAGGTAGCAAATATTATGGACCAGATGTTGGCCATCATTACTACTTTTTTGGATTTGAGATGGTCCAGAAAAGTATTCTACCACAAGTGGTGTGTCTATGTAGTTAGTGCAAGGCAGTGCCATGAAATAATACACCACACTACCTCTGGAACCAGAAATGATATAGCCATATTACTATGGCTCTGCACCCCAGCTAGCTCCATTGTCAAAGCTAGCATGTGTAGACCTAGGATTCAAGAGACTTGGGATCTGTTCCTTGCTCTGAACCTAATATGGGTGATCTTTGGCAAATCATTTCATTTCTCCTTACATTTGTTTGCCCTCCAACCATTTGTCAATTTAGATCAGGAGTGGGCAAAATACGGCTTGTGAGCTGGATCCAGCCTGCGGCTGTCCCTGCAGTGCTTCACATGGGGCCATGCCCTGCCTACTCATGCTGGGGCAGCCTGTGCTGAACTTCCACCAGCCTGGGCCCTGGACAACACGCAGCTTCTGGCAGGGCTATTCCCAGTGTAGCTGTAGCCAGGTGCTGCTCTGCACCTTGTACCTCCAGCAGCAAGTCCTGCTTCTGATCTTGCTCCTGCTGTGTTGCACCGGGCAAGCAGTTTCATCTGGACAGCTCCTACCCCAGCATGTGGGACTCTGGCTTCAGCTCCCCACCACCTTCTGGTGGAAGGTGTCTGGGAGCTGGAGCTAGAGCCCTGAATGCCTGCTGGGAGCAGCATAGCATGATGTGGCAGCTGCTGCTAGAAGTGGGGGTACAGAGCACCACCTGGCAGACTGCAGCCACACTGGAAACAGCCCACCAAAAGCTGCTTCTGCTCCTGACCCTGCTGCACTATGCTATGCTCTGCCATGCCATTCCAGACAAGCAGGTGAACATCTTCAGCCGCAAGACTCCTGCCCCCACAGCTCCGGCTTCAACTCCCAGCTGCCTTCCCAAGAGATGGAGCCGGAGCCCTATCTGCTGGGGCAGGAGCAGCTTCCAGTGGGCTGTTCCCAGTTGGCTGCAGCCAGCTGGGTGCTGGTCTGTGCCCTGGCCTCCAGCAGCAGCTCCTCTTCTCACATCTGCTGCTCTGTGCTCCCAGCAGGCATGCAGGGCTCCAGTTCCAGATCCCAGAACTGGAGGTGGGGGACACAGACCAGCACCCAGCCAGGCTGTGGGCACCGGTGGGAGCGCAGTGCGGGATGCCTTGGTGCAAGCGAGCAGTGCTCAGCCCCATGCAGAGCAGCACGGGAGGTAGTGCAGACCGCACCACCTGGGAGAACTCTGCTGCATGCATCCTTCCTCCCCTCACCCATAGGAGACTCCCAGGACCTAGCACCCAGGCAGCACCCCCTCCTCAAGCACGCATGTGTGTTCACACTCGAAGGAGTTTTAGTTTGCTGTACCCCAAGTCATTTAAGGTGCATTACACCACCAAATTTCCTAGAGTGGTTGGAATTAATGCGCAATATGCCACTGAGGCATGCAAACACTGAAATCATTAAAGTGGTGCAAAAGCATTTAGCCTGCTTTAAAGTGCCGTGCACACACGCCTCTCGTTTTGTCTAAACACAGCCTTTGTTGTCTTCATTCCTTAAAAGGAAAACATAAAGCAACCACATTCCTTTTCACACAGCATACAATTAAAGTGTGGACTCCATTGCCACACATTACTAGGGAAGCTGACTGTGGGACTGAACAAATTCTTGATTCAAATTTCCTCTGAATCAGAATTTCCCAGACTTTAAACACAGGAGGCTACAAGTGAGAGAGAAAAAGTGGAAAATACCCTGGTCATAATCTTTTCACTCTTCCTTTCAGGATCTTCTGCCACTGTGTGACACAGGAGACTGAGCAAGATGGACCTATGATCTAACTAGTAAATGCCAGTTCTTGTGTTCTAAACTTAGGAATGGTGTAAGGAATAGCCAGATGGGTCAGATTTCAACCAACTTGCACAGAGCCTTAATCCAAAGCACAGAGGACTCCAGGGGACTCTAGATTAGGATTCTAAAGTTTTATCTTATTCTTTCAGGGCTTCCCTCAGATTAAATAAAACTCAGAAAATTCCCCAGAGGGTAATTATTGGCATCCTTCAATCTGTAAGAGATGGTAGATATTGCAGCTTATGTCATAAATGATTTGCAGCATCTCATGTGACTGAATAGTCCAGTCCAAGATTTACATGATCTGTGGCAGTGGCTGCATGTTATGGTTGGGTGGTTTGGGAGCTGCTTGCTTCCTATGAACTCTTTTCTCTTCAAACTGTTTAAGTCAATTTCTGCTGTGGACTTTGATGTGCTGGTGGAGATAATAATGCCACTTGTTCCGATCGCTTGCCAAGGTTTCCCATCAGTCAGGATCAATTCCAAATGCCTTCATATCTCACTTGCATGTGTCTTTTTGTAGCAAAGCTTGGGATGTCCTGTTGTTCTTGTTCTCTCTGAAAATTCCCTGTATGCATGTCTTTGGGTATACGCCCATCTTCCAATCAGCTCAGATGGCCTAGTCAGCACAGTCATCTCTGTTTGAGTAAAACTGTCACAGTTAGTAAATTTGCCTTTTGAAAAATTTCTGCATTGTCTTACCATATGATGTTGAGTATGTAATGTAAACAACGCAGGTGGAAGGTGTTTAACATTTTCTTTCGATGTGCATAAGTTGTTCATATTTCCCCACCATACATGAAATTGCTGAGTATGCAAACTTTGTACACTAGTATTTTGGTCTTGATGGTAAGCTTTGAGTTGCTCCATGCTCTTTTTTGTTAGCCTGTTGAAGGTGGTGGCATCTTTTCTGATGTGAACATTAGGTTCTTCATCCAGTGAGAGGTTGGTGGTCACTGTAGAACCTAGGTCGCTGAACTTTTGGACTACTAGCTCGTTCTCATTAAGGATGATTGATGGATCTTGTGGAATTCTAGTACAACTTTTCTTTATGCTGATGGTGGAAGCAAATACCTGGCAAGCTCTTGAGAGGCGATCCGTGAGTTCTTGTAGTAGGTCTCTTCATGGACTATAAGGGCAGCATCTTCAGTGAATAGAAGCTCCCTGATACGCACCTTTCTAACTTGAGTCTTTGCCTTAAGTTGTGACAGGTTGAAGAGTCATCCCTCCCCCGTTCTTGCATGAAGGTATACTCCACCTTCCATGTCTTTAAACGGGCAGTTCAGAAGTACCGAGAAGAAGATTCCAAAGAACATAGGAGCAAGAATGCATCCTTGCTTCACTCTGCTTTTCGTCTTGATGCTGTTCGAAATGGACCCATCAAATTTAACAGTTAATTTCATATTGTTATGAAAGGAATAACAATACTTAACAGGATTGGTGGACATCCTATCTTTTCTAAGATTGCAAATAGACCTGCTCTGTTGACAGTGTCAAATACTTTGTTTAGATTCACAAAGGTGTGATGTACAATGGTCGGTTTTGCTCTCTACACTTTTCTTGAAGTTGCCACAAGGAAGATAGCATGTCTGTGGTTAACCTTCCAGCCCTGAATATGGAGTGAGATTCAGGGTAGACATGACTCATCAGCTGCTGTAGGTGCACCAGGATGATCCTTGTGAAAGTTTTTCGTGCTGCACTCAGTAGTGAGATACTGCTATAGTTGTTACAGTTGCCCTTATCTCCTTTATTTTTAATACAGAGTGACAATGATTGCATCACACATGTCTGATGGTATCTTGCCCTCTTTCCAACATTTTAGTAGCAGATGATGGAGATATGGTAGCAGGCTTTATTTCCAGCACTTGAGAATTTACATTGGGATTCCAGCTTTTCCAGGAGCCTTGCCACTTGACAATGAATCAATGGCCTCTTCTACAGTTGGCTTTACGTTTAACTTTGGTGTGATCTGCAGAATTGGTATTTGGTCCAGTTATTCACTAGTGACGTTTCTTTCTTGTGGATATTCTTTCTTCTGAATAGTGTTCAACCCAGTGAGATATCTGCTTGCTTCTATCTGTAATGGCTTCACCACAACCTGACTTGAGAGGGGCTGACATTAAAGCCTAGGGCTTCCTTCACACCATTGTACATGACTTTTAGATTTCCTGTGTCTGAGGCTATCTGTATCTCATCAGAGAGCTTAGTCCAGTACTGATTTGCACAGCATCTGGTTGCTCTCTATACCTCATTTTTTGCTTGTTGAAGTCTTGCTTTGATGCTGTCTGTTGGCTTCTTGTTGTGCTTCAGATAGATTGTGTTCTTGATGTTGATGAGAGAATAGTTCTGCATTTTTTCTGAACCAGTCCTTATTGGACAATGTCTTTTCTCCAAATGTCACTTTAGCTGTTTCATGGATTGCAGTTTTTAATTCTTCCCAAATTTCCTCTCCCTTTTCTGGTAGTGACTTGCCAAACATGCTGAGTTTAAAAACCTTCACAAACTCTTGGCATTTCGTCTGGTTCTTGGTGTTAGTGGTATTGATTTTGGGCTTGCTCTTAGATTTTGTTCTGCGTAGTTTCTTGGCTGTAATTTTCACTTTGCTAATGATCAGGGAGTGGCCAGTATCCCAGTCTGCACTATGGAACATATGTGTCTTCTGCACTGATGGTAGATCTTTTCTCCTATCAATAATAAGGTCTAGTTGCTGCCAGTGACCTGATTGTGGAAGTCTCCAAGACACTTTGTGGCATGGGTGAACGGTGCCTGGAGTTGAGGGGGGCACATTCCCACCCTGACACCAGTTCAGCGACAGGAGGTGGGACCACCACAGCCGATCAAGCTGACTTGGGGGGGAGGGGCCCTGCAGCCAATCTCACTCACCAAAGGCCACTTCTGGAAGTGCCACAGCCACTTTTGCTGGGGGCCTCACTCCCTGTATGGTGCTCACAGGCAGAGGTCACTGGTGCTCCTGCTTGCCTTCCTGCCTGTGGCCTAAACAGGGAGGGCAGCCTGACAGGGGGTGCAGCAGCACTCTCAGGGGGTGCACATGCACCCTGTACACATCGCCTCTGCTTTGTAGTGATCTTTTCCAGCAAAATATGAATTGGTAATACACAGTTGGTTTGGGGCATAGAACTCAAGAAGTTGTTAGCTGTTTTGATTCATCTTGCCAATACCAAAATGCCCTAGGCAATCTGGCCATGAGTTGTTGTCTGCACTGACTCTTGTATTGAAGTATCCAAGGAGAAATAATTGCTCAGTTGATGGTATTCCATTGACAACCTGGTGCAGAGTGTTGTAAAATTTGTCCTTCTTAGGGCTAGAGTTGAGTGTTGGTGCATAAGCATTGATGATGTTCGCAAAGCTGATGGTCATCTGAAATCTAAATAAGATGATGCTCTCTGACTTCTCAATGGGTGTTTCTATAAGTTTTGCCACACCCCCACCCCTCCTTGCTGCTGACAGCACTGTGGTCACCTGCAGGAGTTCACGCTTGCCACTGCCACACTCCCACTGCTGACAGCACCATTGCCACCTGTAGGAGCTCGCTGTGTCCCACACAGCCTCCAGGGGCTCATGGCATTCCTGGTCCTGATGTTCCAGCTTCCAAGCCAGAAAGTTCTTGGCTTCTTGTTTTTTCCAGGTGCAATTTTTCTATCTGCTTTTTGGCTCTTAGCCTAGCCCCATGCACACAATCAGGCAGACAAACTGTGGCAGGTCAGCACCTAGCTGTCTGGGGGCTACCTGAAATGTATGGCCGATGGTAGCTGACCAACCAGTGGAACACAATGATTCCTCCCTCCGTCAAAAGTTACCCATGGCACCCTCCTCTGCGCCAGTCAAATGAGAGCTTATGACCTGTAACTGCCACTGTGTTGTGTCCATGCTGCCACCAAGGATGAAGTGTCCTCTCCATGTGGTGTGGCTGCAATAGCCTGGGCAGTTGATATGGAGATGCTGCTTTGCTCATATATCAGTGCCCCTCTCATGGCTACATTGGTCTTGTCCAAAGGAAGGGCAGGAGTCAATACATTTGGAACCCACTATGGTGCAGGAGTTGCCAGTGAAGAGGAGGTCTTCCATCTGCCTGCCTTTCGGGGCTACACTCCTAGATTTGTTTCCAGTAGAGTTGCCAACCCTTCAGGATTACTCTGGAGCCTTCATAAATTAGATATAAATCTCCAGGAGACTGCTGAGAGTCACCCAGGAGATAAACGATATGGTGCATAGAGTTTACACCAGGAAGGCAAGGGCACATTACTATTATGGTGCATAGACTTTACATCAGGAAGGCAAATGTACATTACTATTACATTTTAAAATCACACTGGACTACTACATCAACCAGATTCCAAATGTAATATTTATTTTAATGAATGCTCATCCATTAAAATAAATATTACATTTTGAATCCGATTTATACAGTAGTCCAGTGGTTTTTTAAAATATAATAGTAATTGTGCATGTTTGAATTTAATATGGTGCCTTCCTGATGTAAAGTCCATGCACCATAATCTGTAATTGATATATGCAAGCACATAGGCACATTTGTGTCATGTGTCATAGGTATGTTGGTGTTCCAAAAACCTCCTGGAATAGATTCAAATAGGATTGGCAATGCTAGTTGCCAGCCATGGCTGAAGAGCCCAGTCTGCTCTGTGTAGGTGCCATTGGCAAAATTGCTGACCGATTATGCTTATCCACCTTTTGATACCATTTCCTCCACCAAAGGTTCCACTACCATCCTCAGGAGCTCATCCGCCCAAAGCTGTTGGCACTTCCTGAGGTTGCCAGGTTAATTGACTGCCACCCAGCACTTGAGGTTGACCCCAGTACAGGTTGTATCACTTATGGTCATAGAGGTAGCAAGTTTTCAGTCCTGACCTGACACAAAGAGTGATAGACTTATTATTGCTACTGATTCAGAATAATCCAGTCTCCTGAAGTTCATGGATATAAGCAGAAAATAGCCCATGCTGCACAGTGGCAAACACATAAAAATGTAGGACAGAAAGTCTGCTATGGGGATGTTACCCTTCACTTAAGCAGTAAAATGAATTGCTTCACATGAAATTATATTAACTCCTTGTTTTATAGCCTGATCTAAAGAAGAGGTAGTGAAATAGTATGGACTTAGAGATTTCTTAATTAAAGCCAAGATCACTGAGCTGAGGCCTGTTTACAAATTCTAGCTAAGATTAATGTGCAATAGCAAGCCAAACTATTCATTTTTGCAGAGCTTGTTGTCTTGTAATTTATAGGAGTGAGGGAAAGAGAGAGATTATTGCATTCAAACAAATTTATTATTCTATAGCTTGGAGGGGTAGGGATTTAAGTAACAGGAAAGAAACTGAAATAGAGTTCTGAAAATGTGTCTTGGGAGTTTCCCAAAATAAGGGACACAAACTCACAATTCAGCCTTCAGCACAGAAGCTGAGCACAGCAGAGATCAAATTAGAATTCCGGATGGAGGGTCAAATATGCCTGCATTCTCCAAAACAGCAGGCGTATTACTGAAGGCTTGGGACATTGGCTGATAAATCATTGGTCTAATCCTCAAAATAGCCCCAAGTCCTGACATCTGATTGAGGGCAGGTACAATTTTGGCTTTAAAAAAAGGAAATGTAAGAATGGGAAGAGTAAGTGCTTCTGTGTAAGTCTTGGAATCTTCCCAAAATCTTACTTCAAAGGATTTAGGTCTCTTGGGTCATCTAGTTCAACTCCTTGCAGCTAGACGTAAGGACACTGAGCTGCTCTTTCTCCGTACGTTGACTTCAGTGACTCTAATGAATGATTTAGAACTCACAATTCTAATGCACAATTTAGAACTCACTCATTAGGAAAACTGTTCCTTGTCAAACTATTCTGTTAAAGTTCTTCCTAATGGCCTAATGGAATTTAATTTCCTTCAACTTGAATCTTACTTCTCCTTGTCTAGTATTTGATTTAAATTGACCATTTTCATTCACTGCTTTACTTGATAATATTAAATGTAAAAAGAAAACCCTTAATGTATTAACATTGAGATTATAATTGCACTAAAATCAGCTAACCCAAACCTAAGACTCTCAACCTTGTGAAGTTTGTGAGGATCCTGAATATGTGATGGTTTTATGTTATGGCATCTACTTTTAATGTGGGGGAGCTATGCATTGTCTTCTGGACTCAGTACAGGAGTTGCTGTATGAAATTCTATATCATACATCAAGTGAGATAAGATGATGACAGTGGTTCTCTCTGACCTTAAAAATCATAAACTTGTCCTACACAAATGAACATAAAAGGAAGCTGTATCTTGTAGGCACTGGAGCCCTGAATTGCATGCCTAGGCTTCCCATACAGTGGACAGAGAGAGTTAGATGCCTAAGGAAGTACTGGTCAGAGGTTAACTAAAGAAGGAGGCACCAAAAAAAGCTGAGAATGAAATATGTACAAGGTCAGGAGGGTTCCTATTAGGGGTGTGCAAAGCAGGCCCTATTCAATTCAGATTTGGATTCGGTCTGAATCAGGGACAGTGATTCAATTAATTAATTCAGATCACTGTTCCTGATTCAATTCAGTCAAATCGGAATCTGAAGATTCAATGCTGATTTGGAGAATCAGTGACTTGGACATGGACACAGCTTTAAAAGTTTTTCTACATACTCGAAGTACCCAGTGTGACTTGTGGATACTGCAATACTAGGACAGATGGAGCATCCCACAGGAGTGGGGGGCCTCCACATGCTCAGCAGCGAACCCAGAAGTGGACCAGAAATACTTTCAGTCCACTTTTGGGTCTGCCAGAGAGCACGCTGGGCACCTTCCCATGCACCCCCCAGCTCGGTCATTAGCCATGAGTGGACCCCGATGTCCCCCCAAACCCAGGAAACACCAGTTACTGAGCTGGGGGGGGGCAGCACACGCTCCCCAGCAGACCCAGAAGTGGACCTGGAAGTGCTTCTGGTCCACTTCCAGGTCTGCTGCCAAGCGTGCTGGGGAGCCCCCCTTCCCCCCCCCCCGCATTTCTGTGAGATGCTTCATGCACCCCACCATCGCAGCATTCGCAAGCTGCCTGCTACCTAGAGCGATGTAGAAAAAATATTTAAAGCTGTGTCTATGTCTGAATCATCAAGCCTTTCCGAATCTCTCCAGATTGATTCGGAGGGTTTCAATTCAATTAAAAAATATAAAAGGGTCTCCTGATGTCAAATTTCTGAATCTGAATTGACACTGAATCAGGCCAAATCGAATCAGGGACTGAAACTTTACGCAGCCCAGTTCCTATCTCTGGCTAGGCAGGGCCCTTCCATTGTTCCGGTTCTAAAGCCATGAAACGTGTTCTGAAGTTAGGTGTCTAAACCCAGTGTGCTGCTCGGTGGGTGGATGAGGGAGAGTGCCAAAGAACAGAGCCAAAGAATAAACTCTACCCTCACATGTGGAGACCTGCCTTCAAATCTTTGCTTTTCCTGATTCAAAGCAGAGCCTTAAAACGGAAGGAGGTGTATCCAGATGGGTGCCCTGGTATCTGGTTTGTCAGGTGTTTTAGAGTACATGTGATGATCCTTCAAACTCTATTGATCTCCAGATTTATTTTGCATAAATAACTAAATACTAGAACAGAGTTCTCATCTTAGGTGAGTGGCCCAAAGACTGAGCCATAGAGACAGATTCTCTGGCTCTGATTCCAAGGGCTAAAGGAGAGCTTGAGAGAGATTTGGTCCAGAACATGCAATAGCCTACTTGTTAGGATGCTTACATGAAATATGAGGGACTGAAGTTCAAGTCCTGGGTGCTGTGCCCTGACCACAGGTATACAACCTCTCCTCCCATGTGTCCCTACCTAGTTTTAAGAGTCCTCTGATCACACCTTATAGAATTGACACGTGCGAGTGAGGGAGGTGGATTTTGTGAGGTGGCACTGTGAGGCCTCCAGAGCTTCAGCCTGAGCCAGGAGATTGAGCAGCTCAGCAGGGGTGTGTGAAATGGGCTGTATTTAATTTGGATTTGGATTGGCCCAAATCAGGGACAGTGATTTGATTCTTTGATTCAGATCACTGTCCCTAATTTGGTTCAGCCGAATCCGAATCTAAAGACTCAGTGCTGGTTCAGAGAACCATAGACACAACTTTTAAATATTTTTTCTACATACCTCCAGGTATCAGGCGCAGTTTATAAATGCTGAGATGGTGGGAAGGATGAAGCGTCCTACAGGAGCGCAGACGGGCCTGCATGCTCAGAGGCAAACCCAGAAGTGGACCAGAAGTACTTCCAGTTCACTTCTGGGTCTGCTGCCGAGCATGTGGGGGGGGGGAGAGGGGGCTGCCTGTGACCCTGTGACTCAGCGATTGGCCACAGGGAGTTCACAGGTACCCCCCCAGACCCAGGAGGCACCAGTCACTGAGCCAAGGGGGCACTGCGGCCCCCCTGAGTGCTCCCTGGCAGACCCAAGTGCTTCTGGTCACTTCTGGGTCTGCTGCTGAGTGCACTGGGGAGCCCCCCATGCTTCTGTGGGATGCTTTATCTGCCCCACTATCGTAGCATTCACAAGCTGCCTGGTACCTTGAGGTATGTAGAAGAAATATTTAAAGCTGTGTCTATATCCAAATTGCTGAATCTTTCTGAATCTCTCCAAATCTATTTGGAGGGTTCTGATTTAAAATAGAGAGATTAAAGGGTCTCCTGATTTGATCTGGATTTGGAGATTCGGCCACCAAATCAAGCCAAATCTCCGCCAAATCAAATTAGGGACCGAAGCTTTGCACAGCCCTACAGCTCAGTACCTATGATGCAGTATCTGTGCTTAAGCAGCTTTGTGCTCATCCACAGATGTAATGTAAGGGCCTATGGGATTACACAGCAGCTGAGTGCAGGTTTTGTGGATGTCAGCAGAAACTAGCTGGTCCCCAGTCAGCACTTGAGACCCATGTCATCAGAGGTAATTCCTTATTAGCCTAAGGAAGGTGCACTGCAGCCTTGCCTCAGGGGAGCGTTGAGCTTTATGAAACATTTCTTGCTTATATCCTTCAACACATTTGCTGCACTGTGAACAAAGACTTCTTCAAAAGAGCAGCATTGCTTACATTCAAATATCTAACCATGTGCCACTTTTTTTAACCTGAATCTTGGATCCTTTGAGCTCCCAAAATATTTATTCCCTAAAACCCTACCATTACTGTGACAGCAGTGGGAAATCTGAAATTAGAAGTTTGCAAGGCAATACAAATAATCTTTTGTTTATATTGTAGTTTATTGTTTCTTCCTCTTTCCTTGTCATAAAACAGGAGTAATGTTCTTGGCAATGGAGCACATGCACAATAAACAGCTTTGTGGTTCTCAAACACCTCTGCTTTGCTTTAGTGTTTAATCACCCACACAAAATGTTTATTGCCGTACACACTCCTCCACCTTGAACATTATCCCTTTAATTATGGAACATTGCACTATACAAGACATACAGCTCTGTATGAAGAATAAAATCAGGTACCCATTAATCATGCAGATAGAATTCCATAGAGGGTCCTTGCCCATTAGTCTGTTTATTTGTATTTTATATTATATGGATCTAAAGCATAGGTTTCCATCCTTCACAAGGGTCTATTAATGTTGCATCCAACCTGCCATGCTCCCTGAATTCCCTGGCAATGCTGTTTTCTCCACTAATGCTTCCACAATAACTGCAGCTATTGCATTTCCCTTCCCTCCTGCAGCATCCCCATGTTCTCCCAGGACAACCTTTATCTCTCTACCTGCTAGCTCCAGCCTCTCCAGAAGGTAAGGTGGTGTCCTTTACCCTTGTGAGTCAAGTTCATGACCTAAAAGATCCCTGTTTTGTAAGGCAATATTCTGATCCTTTTATACACTGAAATAAAGGGGGTCACTTGCAAAGTTTGGTACAGTTTAGCGTAAGAATCTGGAAACCTTACCCATTGTCTGTAGTCACTCAGTCCACAGTAGAGTTGCTAAGATCTTATACCAGCATAAATATCTATCAGGGTTGCATTTGCAGAGTGACCGGGGAATCTTGCCTGGCTTTACTTTCCACTTTCTCTGTCCCTTCTACCACCAACAACTTTTGGCTTCTTTCCTTTCTCTGCTGATATCAGAGATTTGGCCCTGACCACATCTATTTTTGCACAAGTCCTTGTCCATCCACAATGTCTAAAGCAGATTATAGTCACTGGGTCATGACTGGTATCATAAACCCCATTGTTCCTCAAGCTTCATATTATATTTTCCTCTTTAAGATGATTAGGTATAATTTGCACAAAGGACATATTTTACATGGTATATTAGGTTCCATTTTTTTCTTGTATCATAGTATCATCATAGTACCTAGAGTCAGAAGGGGCCAAGAGCAGGCCATCTAGTCTGACCCCTAAATGTAAATGTAATTTGTAATTTATTCTTTGCGTTAACTGGCACTTAGAGGCCCCAGGAGAGACTAGAACCCCTTTGTATTACATAGTATATGGAAAAAATAAGGAAGCCAGTAACAGCTCCAAACTTCTCACAACCTAAGTAGATAAAGGAAGTGTTATCATTTCCACTGTTAAGGGATAAGAGGCACAGGTTATATAAGGCAGAGCTGATAAATGAATCTGGGTCTCCAAAGTCCCAGACCAGTGCATAAAGCCAGGGGTGTCAAGCCGACTCCACCTCCAGGGCTAGATCCAGACATGAGAGCAGTGGAGCAAGTCGCAGCACAGCAAACAACACTGTGTAAGCACAGGCAACCCTTCCCCCCTGCTGCTGAAGGCTGTCCCCAAAGGAGGCCTGTGGCCCTGAGTTCTGTCTTGTCCACTCCTGAATTCCTGGGACCCCCAGGAGCCCTATGGACCAAAAGAAATGGCTCTATAAGCTGAATCTGGCCCATGGGCCGTAGGTTTGACACCCTTGAACTAGCCCCAAGAACATCCTTCCATTCTGAGGAAATTTAATTGTATCAAGCTGCAGAATTAATTAGTTCCCTTGTCTGAATGTTTTCATTTTATGCCTGGTCTTAATAGTGCCTGGGAACTTTGCCATTCATTTCAAAAGGAGCAGACTTAAAAAACAAATTAAAGTATTTGTTTTAAGAACACATAAGATAAACTAACGTGAAGCCTAAAACAAAAGGGGGCTTGGTTCTCTTCAAACCAGGCTTGCTTCTGCAGCTCCATCAGTTGATTATGGTTACTCTTGCTTTACACGAAAATAAGAGAGGAGAACTGGGCTCTAGCCATACATCCTTGTCTCCCCTAGAGTCTCTGTCCAGAGCCTTTGCTAGACCGGGCTCTTAGATGTGTTATCTATAGATCTTTAAAAGCCTCTAGTTGCCTGGCTGTTGGTTGATTAATGCACTTTAAATTTAGCTTCATTTTAAATTCACAGTAGCAGAAGAGGCTAAAATATACATAGCCCTTGTCACTTAGCTTAATACTCCATATTAGATATAGCCTTCATAGTGTCCTCCTACTTCTTTCAGAAAGGTAGCTCTGAAATGATCAGATCCTTCTGTCCACCCATTTTTATTTGGAACTCTAGTTCTGACACTATATTCCCTGCCATGGATGAGTAACTGCATGAGGCAGTTTTATAGAGAAAATCATCACCTTCAGTAATACTTAAGGAGAACATTGGTACCATCTGCACTGATCCCATTACAGCCAGCTTATGGACAGCTGGGATGTCTCAGCATCCACTCTTCTCATTAATCCCCCATTCCACTTCAATAAACTTCTGCAGAGATGGCAACACATTGCAGATGGAATTAATCCACCATGGCAGCAGCTAATTAAGAGAACAAATCTGAAACTCTGCCTTATGGCTTTAATTCCTTTTTTATACCTTCAGGGCAAAGACTTAAAAATGAAAAGAAGTTAAGCATAAGCCAGTGAAGACATTAACCATGTCTAAGATCTTAGATTCTAGTACTACTGTTCATTCCAGCAAAGCTAGGATCACACTTTTCTTTGTTTAATCTGACAGACTGTGAAGGAAACAGGGCATGAATGCTGATAAAGAAAACACACCATTTTTCAATAAAAATGGTAATATCTAATTGACCTTTCCAATAAGCCAGTGCATATTAATCCTGGCATTGGGTCAGTATTTGCAGGGGGTAACAGGGCTGACAGGTGCAGCCAGATGTGGAAAAATGAGTTATGTGAATTGTGATGAGTAGGAATTTGCAACACAGGGCAGTGTCAGGGAAGAAAAAGCCAGCTCTTTACCTAAGTTTCCACTTGGAAGCCTGTTACTTAGCTCTTGAGTGTGCTTATTATTTAGAACCTGTATGGCTCCATTTATAATGCAATGAGGTACGTGTTTCACTTTCAGCACCTTTTTAACTTCCATTCCCATGTGTTATGCATAAGTGCCTAATTATGAGGGGCCTTGCCACCTTAATAGCATACAAAGCAAAGGCACCTAGATTCTCTAAACAGTGTATTTGAAGACTAAGCTGCCAAAATAATGACCAGTAAAAGCCAAAGCAGTGAGTGGAGAGTTGACTAAGTTAGCCAATAGGAACATTCTGGGTAAGTTTGTCTCATCTCTGCGACTCACTCTGGTTTGCTCAGAGGTACTTTCTTTTGATCAGGAACTGCAGGCCTGAACTCTCTGCTGGAGTCCATTGTCTAAAATCCATCTGGCAAAAAGTGAAGAGAAGTCAGTCCGTTTATTTTTCATACCACAGCTGGTGAAAGAGGGGTGCGTAGCTACTGCTACTATCCGAAAGCCTAGTAGTCCGAAAGCCTAGTAGTCCGAAAGTCTAGTAGTTTGAGCACTCACCTAGACTTGAGTTTAATTCTCTGCTGTGCCTGAGGGGTTTTGAACTTTACTGCATGAAAGTCAATCTATTTTATATGAAACAGTCATTGGCTAAAATAGCTAAAAATGTATTGCAGCAAAGATGGCACCCAATTCTCTGCATTCTTAGATGAGTGTCCTCCCACTAGTCTACAAGCATGCTCGTGTATGCTGTCTCTCTGTGACCTAGTGGATGCATCTACATGTTCACTTAACTATACAGTAGGCTAATGTGCTGCAGTGTAAAGCATCACAATCTATACATGCGATGCTGTTTAGCTGCAGTAAAATAATTTTTAACATCATAAGATAGACAGTAGTGTCCCCAACAGTACTTACAGCTCCAAAAATAATTGCACCTAAACACAGGTGTAAATACTGACCTGGGTGTAAATTGTACCCAGTCAACCCAGGCAGGAGGGGGCCAGACCCTTGCCTGCCACCTAACTACATGGGTCTGCAATTTGGGCACTCTCATGCCCCAGCCAGCCCCTCCACCGCTCAGGGCTGACTCCCTGAGCCTGCTGCCAGCCCAGGGCTGCTCCACCCTGACTCAAACTGCTGCTGTCCCAGGTGCATATGTAAATGCTGTGCCTGGGAGCAGTTAACTCCCATGCAAATAGCACCTGAATTTATCACGTTCCTTTAATGGCACGTGTAGATGCACCCAGTGAATATTTAATTATTCTGTGCTAGGTGGAACAGTTTCAACAAGAGGAACTGAGAGCTCCACCATATCCCAGAAGAGTCTACAGCCTGGCAGGGCAATATCATGAGAGTTTCATAGTAGTATCATAGTATCTAGGGTCAGAAGGGGCCTAGAGCAGGCCATCTAGTTTGAAGAAGTGACTTTGTATTGTCTGAGACACAGAGGGAATTGAACACACATTCCCTAGATCCAGAGCTAGCAATTTAATCATGGGTCTATGGATAAAATGAGGAGGGAATTGGCATCTTTCCCATTAAACACAATATCAGTATACTAAATAAGTGGGCCCTACTGGTAAGGTAGATGGAGGAACATCTAATTTGTGGGTCTTAGGTATGAGCTAGGACCAAACTTCTCAACACTGTCAAGACCGAGACACTTCTGAGCATGCCCCAAACAAATAGGTTCCTAGGTAGCTTTACTAGCAAAAACTAAAGAAGAATTTTAGGCTTCTCCAGGATTAGGCAGCTAAGCAGGATTTTGAAGATCACAGTTTTAATCAGGGCTCTCAGTCTTTCCTGTTGAAACTGTTTCACTTAGCACTCATATGTAAAGCCAGGTGGAAACTCAGGCACCTAAGTCCCTTCATGAATCTAGCCTTTAATCCCTATGAAAGCCAATGAGCATTTAGCTTACCATAAAGTTAAGTGTATGTCTAATTCCATTACTACTCGGGACAGCTGTCAAAATGTCTTCGGAGTTGGGATAATTTGTTAAACCAGTACTCACAGGCCACATGGACTAATAAAAATTGGTTAATCCTACAAAAATAATACTTAGTGAGCAAAACATAGTGCTTACTAGCTCATTGGTGATAGAGATATTCATCACATGCCATGCTTCTACTCCTGGTGATAAATTAGAATAATGTATTCATGGATCAAATTGATAGTAGGTATTAGACAATTAAGATTGATTTTATGTATGGATCCTTGGAGTCTAATAACTTAACATGATATAGCAACAAATTATACAGCCTTCATTATTTTCTAAACTGCAAGAATATTTTTTTATTTGGTGTTGGATAATTAATGTCAATTTTTAGGTGTATTAAAAGTGATGATCTGATCAATTTGTTTTTTTTAAAGTGCATCTCTGGGGTTTGGCGCTACAAAAATATTTGAATTGCTTCAAAACTTTAGGTCAGAAAGAGCTTCCAAAGGTTTCATAGTGGCTCAAAGTAAACAATTAAGCCCAAACTGCTGGATTTAACTTTTAGAAGAATTGCTGTGGGGGAAGGGGACAAATTAAATAACATGGAGCTTTTAGCCCATTCTCCTTGGCAGTAGCTCAGGGAAGGCTGTGAGGTTATTGATTTGAGTTTTGAGTTTCAGATTGAAAAAGAAGATTGAAGACTTAATTTTACTCAGTGTCAAGTCAGCATCAAGACCCTAATCCAGTAATTCTGTATGAGCACATTAGAGTGTCCCCACAGGGCTCCATTGACCATATGGACTCCGGGGGGTACTCACTGTGCCAACTTGCAAAAAGCTGCAAAATCATGGGATAAAGGATTACATTTGGTTTGGATTTAGTTTAGCACCTCTTAATTTGAAGCCTTATCCACATCTTGTTGAAGGCAAATGTCATGGTCCCCACATTTGCCAATACTATCTTCTTCTGCAGTCCCATACAACACCTTAACCAATCTTTTTGAGTATTTCAGCTTTTCCATTTACTTTTGAAGCCAGAAAGTGTAGATAACCATATGCAAATTACAGACCATGGAGGAAAAGATCAACTAAACTCTTTTGAACTCCAAAGTTTCAAGTCTGGTTCAAATTTTTGGTGAAATTTTAATATTTGGATTAATTGAAATATGTTTTATTTTTACCCATTATTAAATGAAAGTTTGATTTAGTTTAATTTATCCATGCAACAAATGATATACTAAAATCTGTCTGAAATTCGTTCACAATTGTACAACTTTGAACTGTGGGAATATGACAAATGTAGGGGCAGATATCAAAATGGACGAACATGGTCATCTTGCTGTCAGTCTCTGAACTAGCCATTAAGGCTCAGAAAAGAAACCTTAGCATCATTGTAGATTGTTTTCTAAAAACATTGGCTCAATGCACAGCAGTGACCAAAACAGCCAATAAAATGTTGAGCATTGTTAAGAAAGGACTTGAAAACAAAGCAGAAAATGTCATTATGCCACTATATAAATCCATGGTGTAACCACATCTTGAATACTGCATGTAATTCTGGGCTCTGCTACCATACAAGGAGAGACTAAGAAATAGGGCTGTGCAAAGCTTCTGGTGCTGATTTGATTCAGAGGAGATTTGGCCCAATTCAGTGACTGAATCTCCAAATCAGAATTGAACCAGGAGACCAATAAAAAGGTCCGAATCAATTCAAAGCTCTCCGAATGTTCGGAAAAGATTTGGAGAGCTTTCAGGGATTTGGACAGTCTCTGCTGGCTGCAGCAAGGAGCTACTGCTGGACTCGGAACTGGTAAGTAGGGGGTGGGGGAGCAGGGCTGGAGAAGTGACAATGGGACTATGGAGGGACCCCTGCCAGCCCCTGCCCACTCCCTCAGCCCTCTGCCCCATGGTTGCCCTGCCCAGCCCAGCTCCCGATGCGTAAAAAAAAAATCCTTGATCACCAGGTGCTGCCGGGCGGGCATGAGCCCCCCAGCCCTTCTTCACTCCCCTAACCCCCCCATGGCTGCCCTGCGTGTCCCAGCTCTGGCCTGTTTAAAAAAAAAAAACAAAAACAACAAAAAAAACCCAGAAAAACCCTGGGACTCACCAGCTCCTGCAGCATCCTTGGGGCTTTGGGGGACTCATAAAAGATCCCCTCATGGTGCAGGGCAGCAGAGATTGCCCTCCGCTGGGCAGAAATGGTGAGTCCCAGGGTTTTCTCATCTTTTTTTTTCCTTAAAGAGCTGGAGATGCGGCAGGCGGGGCAGCCATGGCATGGGCTGAGACTACAGGGTGGGCCAGGGTGCTCATGCAGAGCACCACACACAACATGGGGCAGTGGTGATCGCCTCCCACCCAACAGCACCCAGTGAGTTGGGGCTTTTTTTCCCCCCAGTGTCAAGAGCTGGGGCGGGCAGGTCAGCCATTGCTGAACTGGGAGGGGGATGGTCTGGCCTGGGTGATTCGGAGACTCAGCAGCAGCCAAATCTGCATCAGGTTCAGCTGAATCAATTTGGAACAGTGATTCAAATCACTGAATCAAATCACTGTCCCCTGAATAGGATGAATCTGAAGTGAATACTAGCCACTTTGCACAGGCCTACTAAAAAACGTAGGACTCTTCAGTTTGGAAAGCTGAAAGATGAGGGTTGGGGAGGAGCTGATAGAAATCTGTAAAATAATGAAGGGTGTGAATAGGGTAAATAGGGAACTGTTGTTTACCAAATCTCAAACAAAACACAAGAACTAGGGGGCTCCCCTTGCAATTAGCAGAAAACAGGTTTAAAACAAACCAGTGGAAATACTTGTTTACAAAACACAGTTAGCTTGTCCAGGAGGCTGCAGAGGCAGATTATATAGCTAGGTTAAAAAAAGGAGTAAATATGTGGAGGACAGGTTTTAAACAGGTCAGGGATATTTCCTCTAACATCCTTAAACCAATGATGGTTATGCCAGCAGGGATATGACAGGAAATGGATTACACTAGGCGTGCCCTGTATATATACTTTTCCTTTAAAGCATCCGTTGTTTACTACTGTTGGAGACAAGATACTGGCCTAGATGGACCATTGGCCTGACCCATTATTGTCCTTCTTATGTTCAGTCTGCAGCAGATCAGTTTAGTGGTGTGTAGTTTTATATCAGCTGCATCAAGTGAGCCAGGCCTCCTGTCCTTGCAATTTGACTTTAGCCAGTAACTTCCCAAAATCAGAATTCACACAGACAAGATTACAGCTTCAGGCGGGCAGAATATTTATTTGTGAAACTATGTCATCAGATCCTTGGCATTAGCCTTTCATACCCGTCACAGCAAGGGACAGTAGCTGTGGGGTGAAGGTGGCTGGAAGCCACCACTCCATTAGCATGTTGGTCTCTAGCTAATGGGCACTGGACATCTCTAGCTAATGGGCAATGTAGAGCTTCCTGTCACAAAGAATTGCACACCTGCTTTTCCCCCGATGGATGGCTCAATAAGAGGAGTGGTACTTTGAACTAAATGCTGAATAGCTCTACACAGATCTAAAACTGGCTGACATAGGCCCAAACTAATATCAGTTGAGATAGCTTATATGTAGGGACCTACTCAATTTGCAGATTTGTTCCAGATTTTGTACAAATTGTAAAATTGGGCATTGTCTGCAAAATCAAAAAAAAAAATCTTAATAAAAACAATGTGCTGGCTCCCTAGCAGTCCTCATGTTTGGTGCAGCCCGCTGTGGAGGGCCTCCGCTGGCCAGAAGGGAAGCAACCAAGATGGTGACCACCCCTGCCCCTCATCAATTAGCGGGCTGCCTGTCTTGTGGACCCCTTCCCTTTCTGCCAATTAGCAGTGATGGGTGAGGCTGCACAACAGACAGTCTGATTGGCCAATCAGCAATGAGAGGCAGGCTACATGGTGGACAGTCCTTTCAACCAATCAGTGGTGAGGGGTGGGACCACATGAGAGGCATGGGGGAAGGAAGGAGCCGCCAGAATAAGCCTGCAAAAGTGGTAGCTGGCCCCATGATCTGCCCATAAAATTGACCTCCTGCCTCCTCAATTTGGGTAGGTTCCTACTTACATGATTTATGTTTGGGCTTCTGTGCTAGAGACCTGTGGTATTGCATGCTCTTTCACAGGCATCAGGATATTTCCATTTAGAGCCAAATCTAAAGAAAGGTGTATTCCCTCCAAGTTAGTTGTTCTGGTCCTTCGCGTGGATCCCAAGAACGAAGAGTTCAGTGCATAGGCTCCTTAGACACTGCATGAGGAGATAAATTACCATAGCTATGTTTGCTTCAGTGGACTCTCTTAATTTACAACTGCTGACAGATGTGGTCTTTTGACTGTTTGTCTAATTTCTTGGTCTCCCTTTAATTTAAATGACTAGCCCTGTCAAACTTTCTATGCAGTTAAATATCAAGCACTGGAAGAAAATAGACTGTAAGTAAGCGAAGTAGCTAAAGAATTTAGTTGTGGATAGTTATTCAAGTTTTCTGACATCTTCATGATCTAATCTTCCTTGCTTTTACAAGCCTGGGGTTTGGAAGTGAAGTAATAAGCAACTAGACTGCTGTCACTTAGCAACCTTGCCTGGGTTTTTTGGACACACATGTTTGGAACAGAGGAGAGAAAGTGCTCCTCACATGGTTAAATAATAGACCTGAGTTAAATAAATACATGGTAAACTTTAGAAATAGTAGAGGTTTTGTACAGATAATTAACAGTTAAGTTATTAATCAAAAGCTTTTTAAAAAAACCCTGTGGGGAGCAGAATCGATACTCATTTTTAACAGTCTAATTTTAACGCTTTCTTTCTTTCTTTCTTTCTTTCTTTGTGTTGTGCTACAAGTAGTGCTGATCCAAGTAGAATTGAAATGCTTTAATATAATGTCTTTAGTTGTGTGGGTGAAAGTTAGTAGTTTCCTAGCTCACAACACTGATGATCTGTATACGTTCCTGACATTCCACTTCCTTCACCAGTTAATAGAAATGTACATTCTAATATCATTTATCATCTACCCACTGAAAACGTTGGGATGGATGTGTGCCCTGGCATCAAATATGGGTCTTTAATGCCCTGCAAATAGTTGGGATAGAACTTCCCTAGTACTGTTCCACTCTCCCACTGAAGAGGACAACTGCCTCTCTAGCATTAATCTCCCTCTCCCCCTTGCTCCAGGACCTAGGAAGGCATCTGGAACCTGTGTCCAGGGGAGGAGTACAGACACATAGAATATGTACAAGCATTACATTTAAATAGACCTAACTAGGACTAGGTTGATATAAATGCTTGATCATACAGGCAGTCAAGGAAGTTAGATCACTCAAAAAATAGCCGGCCTGATCTAAGTTAGTTTGCGTTCTAGTTAGATTAATTAACTTATATCAGGAATGGAGTAGCCTGTTCTATTGAATGTCTGTATGCGTTCAGAACATAGCCCTAGGTCTGAGAAAACCCAAGCACTTGCTTCAGTCCCAAGGCTGTGCTTTTCCTACCTCCCAAACCTGACTGGGCTATTTTTAATCCCCCAGTCCCTTTCATCCCTGAAGTTGCAACCCCGCCCTCCCCCCCCCCCCCCGAGCCTGCCTGCCCAAGAAACACTCACTCTGAAGAAACAGTAAGTGTTTCTTCAGTGTGAATTACTAAGGGGCAATCAACTTGGAAAATGATTCAGTGCAAACATGTCAGCATTCTTGTAAAAAAAAAAAAATCTTATATATTTTAGTGATAGGAACGGACATCCTTATTTAAAGGGAAAAGTTAAAAAATAATCAGACTGGACAATTCAGGGATATAAGAATAAAGACACAGGCATAACCCTAAGCTCAGTCAATTCTGTAGTTCTCCAAGTCTCTGGCTAATGGTAGCCAAAAAGTTGTTACCTCATGATATCAGTACAGTGGCTGATATACATTAAGGGTGTGCAAAGTGGGCCCTATTTGTCACAGGCCAGCTGGGCACTGTGAGTATATTCATTTGGATCAAGGAGGCAAGTAGGGAGTAGAATAAAGGCAAATTTACTATAGCTTACACACACACACACACCAGTTAACAGAAAGATAAATGCGATAAGCAGATAAGGCAATATAAAAGAGCTAGTAGTAAAATAATA
>JAGPOW010001034.1:3469632-3482900 GCA_030014935.1 Caiman crocodilus
TCATCAGTTTGGTTAAACTTATGACAGACAAGTCATTTGCAAACTTACAAGCTAATATTAACTAATATTATCTATTTAGGCAGAATACCAAATGCCTCCGAGAAGCACACATCATTGCTTATTAAACCCTCTGGTTCTGGCTGTCACACCTATTCAGTTTGGATTCAGCCTGAATCAGAGACAGTGATTCTATTCCTTGATTCAGATCACTGCCCCAATTCGATTCGGCCGAATCTGAATCTGAAGATTCGATTCTGATTCGGAGAATCAGTGATTCAGACTTAGACACAGCTTTAAAAGTTTTTTCTACATACCTTGAGGTAGCAGGCATGGCTCGTGATCACTGCAATGCTGGGGCACATGGAGTGTCTCATAAGAGTGCAGGGGCGCCCTCCACATGCCCTCCACAGTACTAGTGGTCCTCTTCCAGGGAGTGTGCTGGCTCCCCCACCTACCTGGCTTGGCAATTGGCTGTAAGGGGACCCCAGGTGCCCCCCAGACCCAGAAGGCACCAGTCACTGAGCTGGGGGGGCACAAGGAGGCCCCCCAGCATGCTCCCCAGCAGACCCAGAAATGGATTGGAAGTGCTTCTGATCCACTTCTAGGTCTGCTGCTGAGTACGCTGGGAAGCCCCCTGTGCTTCTCTGAGACACTCCATGCGCCGCAGCCTCATGAGCCCCTGCTACATAGAGGTATTTAGAAAAAACATTTAAAACTTCTCTGTCTGAATCTCTGAATCTTTCCAAATCTTTTTGAATTGATTCAGAGGGTTCCAGTTGGATTCAGAGAAATTAATGGGTATCTGATTTTATTTAGATTTGGAGATTTGGCCACTGAATCAGGCTGAATTTCTGAATCAGGGACTGAAGCCTTGCACAGTCCTAATATGCATTGCAAAATCTCAACTAAGAACAACGGAGGCCAAAGGGATGTGAAGATTCAAGCACACTATTTGTTCTGTAGCATATTTTCCAGGTCAGGCATAAAAGCACATTGGTTAGCTATGGAGAAGAAACAGGCAGTGTCCCTGCTAGTGTCTAATGTGAAATGCTTATGATTATAATGTATACATAACATATATTTTACTATAATACTAAAAAAACAAACAAAAAAACAACAATGCACATCAAAACAAAATTAAAATCACCTGCATGCTGGCTTGTCACATTACACTGGCACTAGTCCAGATAGTAATCTTACAAGTTTCTGCCGCAGCTGAAATGCTCTTTTTGGTTTATACTTCCCATATTGAATCCAACCATTTAAAAGGAAGATCAGAGTTGCTGAATTCTTAATTTGGAAGGATGACATAAAATGCTTATTTCAACCATTTTGAATATTTTTGCAAGTTTTTATTCTGTTCGAATGAATTGGACTCCACTGATTGACATAGATGCGGGCAGTTGCACTAGCAGTAAGAACCTTTTAATACAGTGTGCCGCTGGACAGCATTGTTCCATTATACAAATCAGTGAAGAGTCTAGAAAGAAGTACCTCTACAGGCTTTGCATGTCTGTGAGCCCACAAATACATTTTCTAAGTTGAGGGAAAATTAATGTGGCCTCTTTATTGGAATGGAAAAGGCATTTCAATTTAACCTTGGGCTATTTCCCTTGCCAAAGAAACATAAAAGCAACAATGAAAAAATTTAATCTTCTTTAAAGGATATTAAGAAAGAGATCATCTGAAGTTTATAAAGTATCTTAGATAATAGGTTCATTTTCATAATGACAGGTCTATCTATCCACATTTGGAAATCTTGATTCTTTTTTTGTTTTTTTTTTCCTTTCCAGTGACAGCAGATGCCTCAAGATTATTTGTTTTAAAGCAAAGAAGCAGAGCAGCAGCATAAAAATATTCAAAGTATTCTCTCTTCCTTCCTTTCTCAACAAGTATGGCAGCCCTACATGCTTCTAGGCATCCCGGTGACTGGAATACAGGTTTAACTCAATTTATGCAGGTTCTGTTTATGCATATTCACTCTTATGTAATTACCTTTTGTATATCCAAAATTCATTATATGCAAGGTAAATTAACTCTTATGCGATCAGCATAGGCACCGTGCCCCTCCCCCAAGTAGGTAAGTCTGTGAGGGGAGGAGAAAGGGGTGAGGCAAGAGGAAAGGGTCATTGGGCTGGGGCTCCACTCACCCTAGCCCCTGCTGCAGCAGCCCCAGGAGTGGCTGAAGCCAGCTGCTGGGCTGCACCATGCCCTGAACCCTATGGGGCTCTGCTTCCCCCAGGGTACCATGCCCCAAACCCCCTGGGGCTCCGCTTCTCCTGGGGCACAGTGCCCTGAGCCCCCTGGCACAGCACAACCCAGTGGCTGCAAGCAGGTGGCGTTCACCATTGCTGAGGCTGCAACAGGGGTGGGTGGCAGCTTGCAGCAGGATGAGAGCAGGCTAGGGCTGGTGGCCACTGCAGACTGGGATCAACAGCAGCATGGGGCTCTTCCAGACACTCGGGACTGGCCGCAACGATGGGAGGAGGGCTACTAGCACCCCAAAATTCACCATAGCCCCCCAGCACCACCACTAAGCACCAGGAACAGCCCCAGCCTGCAGCAGCCATTGGCCCCAGCCTGCTCTCATCCCACTATAGGCTGCCACCTGCCCCTGCTGCAGCCCTGGACAGCAGATGGTGCTTGCTTGCAGCTGCTGGGCTGCGCTGTGCCATGGGATTCAGGGCATGGTGCCCCAAGGGAAGCAGAGCCCTGGGGGAGTTTGGGACGTGCAACCCAGTGGCTACAGACAATTGGCATCAGCTGCCCTTGGGGCCTCTGCAGCAAGGGCTGTGGTGAGTGAGAAGTAGAGCAGTGGGGTGAGTGGGGAGAAGCAGGTAGAGTGGGGCTGCTGCCTGCCCCAAATGCCTGGACTTGCCTGGTGCTGCCCCTGCTGCAGCCCCAAGAGCAGCAGCCGCTGCCCACTTGCAGCCGCTGGGCTGCCCCACACACTTCTCCCCACCCCTTCCCTAGCCCCAACCTCATTCTCTCCCTTCCTTATGGCTGTGGGAACACATCCCTTTCTGTTCCACTGAAAGCTGGGTTCACTTATATAGCCTTTCCTGTTCATCCACACTGCTACTATTCTTGTCCAGGCTCCTGACATTTTGATTTCTGCAACATTCTCTTCCCTTAACAAATGCCACTGTACCATATTTGTATCCATTTAAGTCTGCTGCAAAGTTCATTTTCCAAGGTCATCATTCACAGATGATGTGATGCTGTTATATTTTTACAAGAGGCAGTTCTGCTTATTGGGAAGACTAAAAGGCAGATCTTTCCTCACCCAGTTTACGTCTTCAGCCTAAAGCGCATACTATATTCAGGTCAATTTCTACCATAACACACAAACCTAAATCTTACTTTAATGGGCAACTGCTGGCTTTCACCCTTTATTTCCTCTCCTTTCTCAAAAGAAAAAGTAGACCTCAAAGGAACAGCCCCTCTTTCCATACTGGTATCTTTTAACGAGATATCCACAAACAAATGACAGATCTAAACAACTCGTGTCTATGTTCATGTCAAATTCACAAAATAATTTTGGCAGATTTTTCTCAGGGTAAATTCACAAACTGAGTAAGGTGGGAGGGGGGACATGGTGCCATTTTTCCTCTGCTACCTGAGAAAACTTGAACTCTCGTTTCCAAGCAGATTGCTCTCACTGTGAAGCCAGAGATACTCAGGTGTGGATCCCTCTCAGTCTCTTTGCTGAAGCTGTTACAATTTTTTTCTGTTCATTAGTTCAGAAACTAGGCTGTAAAGTTGAGTGTATAGATGAGTATTCAAAGCATGAGGCTATAGAGTAATTCTTAATTTCTGGCCTAATAAATATTTAGTTATTCTATGCCAAGTAGAACACCTTCAGTAAGAGTTCAAGTCCCAAAGTATACCTGTAGCATAAGGCACTCTTCTGGGAGGTGGGATATATTGCTTTAGGTCTCCTGAGTTAAAGGAGAGAACAGAAACCTGGTCTTCCATGTACCAGAATAATACCATTATCAGTGGGCCGTTGAGTTGGGGATGCGGGGAGCACCACCACTGTCACTTCCTTGTTTTATATGAGTCTAAAACTAACTTTTCATTTGTATTACTTTTATCATTGATAAAATTGCTTAACTGGAAACAAAATTAGTTTTTTCTAGTTTTCTTGGTTTAGTGAGAGAGTAAAAAAAGCTAAAAAAAGTAATTTGCATTTGATCAAAAGCATTTTGTTCAGCCACTGAACCAAAAAAGCAGCTATCCATACAACCCCATTTGCCTCTTATTTTTCTGACATTTTTAATCTAAGTTAAAAGTCTTTGTAAAATGTGGTTATTAAGGTGCAGGTTTTTCTCAAGTTTATTCATTATTCAAAATTATTCATTGAATGGTTTCTCTAAGCGTTCTTTTGTGACCAGTTTACTACAAATATCCAAAACACCAGGTGTGTTAATCGGAAACATGGATTATGTAGTGGCCATGCTTCATTGGCTGACTTAAATAATCTGGATAAAACAAGCTATTTCATTGATGTCAATGAAGTTGTTCCTGATACATATCAGTGCTAAACCTGAATCAAGCCCACTATGTATCTACCTTGGTTGAGAGCCTAATCACTTGAAATCAATGGGAGGCTTTTTTTAACTTCAGGGAGCAACAGACCCTTACTGAGAATTTTTCTTGCCATAAAGCTTTATAAATGGATCAATGCCAAAATGGCAGGAGGTTTCAAGTTGGGTGCCATAGGGTTCTGGGTCCAATGGTATTAACATTTCTTTAATTATTTGGACTCAGGATTAAAGATCTTCCTAACCTGAGATGACATGAGCATGTCAAACTCACTCCAGTGAGGTCCCAGAGCTGAAACCAGCATCCAAAAGATTGGTGGCAGCCCCAGGAGCATACTGCCATGTCAACACACACTTAGGGAATCCCAAGCAGGAGAACCTGGGTAGGTGTTCCTGGGGCTTCAGGGTCCAATCCTGCATGCCCCAAGAATGGGATGTTCTGGGGCACACTGGACTGGGCCCCTGAAGCCTCAGGAGTACATGCCTTAAAGCAAACAGAGGTCAGCTATACAATAGCAACACAAATTGATACCACTTATGTCATGGCCACAAATTTGGGGCATTAGTAGTGTGACATGGGGCATGGATGTCTGCTTGCTTGGCTTTCATGCTACCACAGAAAGTTGTACACCCACAGACTCAAAGTGAAACAGCGATGTGATGCATTTACCAAACAAAGATGCAATTTGGGGCTGCATTCCTAGTATAAGTCCTAGGTCACACAAGCTGATAGTACCACTCTACTCAGTGTTGATTGAGCCTCAGCTACAGGACTGTACAGCCTCCACAATTTAAGAAACATGTTGAAAAACTGGAGAGGTTCCAGAAATGAGCAATAAAGGTAATAAAGGCTTGAAATGAAAGCTGTATCAGGAAAGGCTGCTGTGAAGGGGAGAGAAAACAACTATTCTCCTTTGTTGCGGAGAACAGGACACAAAGCAACGGATTTAAACTACAGTAATGAAGAGCAGGACTGTAGAACAAGCTGGGCAGGGGGTTTGTGAAATCTCCTTCATTGGAGATTTTCAAGAAGAGGCCGGATAGGCATTTGGAATAGTACAGAAATAGTGCATCATGCATTGTATCAGGGTTTGGATTACATGACTCCCCAGGTTCCTTCCAAGCCTGTGATTCCATGGGTGTATATGTACCAATACAACCTTCGCATTTGCTTTGGTCAGTGTAAATATTTGTGCCTATACACTTTTTTAACATTGTAGCTTTTTTTTTTTTTTGCTTTCAGTAAGCAATGTAAATTCATGTATGCCTCCTGCTGAAACCAAACCCAGTGGCATGTTGAGAAATGAAGATAATTTCAAATATATAATAAGCAGAGATCTGGGTTTTCCAGTTCCCACTGAAAAACAGGAAAACATGGATTTCCCCCCCTTTACTAGAGCAAAGTGTGGATTTCTCATTTTAGCAGAGAAGCCCACACATTTTGCAGTTTTGCAAAGAGTTCTCTTCAGGCTCGTTAAGTTCCAGCTCGCAAAGAGGCTGGGAGGAAACAGTAGGAGGGTAGACAGGCAGGGGCACCATGTGCATATCCAGGCAGCCTGGACAGCAGCTCCTGCAGGTAAGTGTGGTGGGGAGGAATTGAGGCCACACTTCAGAGGGGGAAGGAGCTGGGCTGGAGCTGCTGCCCAGCTGGGTGGTGCTTGGGGCCCGGGGCTCCAATGCGCAGCTGCAGGGCCCCAGCAGGGAATGGGATAGGGCCACAGGTGGCTTGTCCAGGGTCAGGCAGGGTGGAGCTGGCTGCCTGGTTCTGCACAACCTACCAAGGGGGAGTAGGGGTTGACCCAGTGATGCATCCCCTGCATACGTGCCAGTAGTGGAAGTGGTGGCACAGGGTTGTGCCCCTCATTGCTGCCACATGTGCGGGGATTGCCATGCTAAAGCAGCATGGATCTTGCAACAGCAAGCAGTTTTCCTGCATGGCCCCACTCTGCTCTGCTATACCAGGCTGCACCTGCCAGGCTGCAGAGGGGAGGAGGGCAGAAGCTGGTGCCTGCAGCAGGCCGCCCACTCCAGCTCCATCCCAAACAAAGATCTGGAAGATATGGGTCCCCAGGAGTGTGCATGGTGGTGAGGAGCCAGTCCAACCCAACCTGAGCCTGCAGCTGGCAGTCGGGGGTGGAGGGGAGCTGGGTTTTGCTCTGCTGCAATAGCTACCACCTCCTGCCCGGACAGGGGGCTATGGACTTGGGTCCTTGGTCCTGTAGCCCTGTCAACTGGGGGTCCCCTCCAGCAGGGCTGTGGGGAGCAAGGGACTGTGTGGGGGAGGGACACCAGCAGGGGTAGGCGGGCTGTGCAGAGGGGGAGTGAGGGGCACCAGCAGGGTTGGGTCGGAGGTGTTGTGATGGGGAGTGAGAGGACTTTCATTTTAATCACAGATTTTTGGGTTTTTACCAGAGAATTTGTGATTTATTTTTTTTATCAGGGAATACCAGGATCCCTGATAATAAGTTATCTAAGGCTGATAACAGATGTCATTTTTGTTGTGGCATCAGCTGTGCCAGGATGTGTCCCAGCACAGCTGATCCCATAGATCAGCAAAAACAAATATTACTTTGGTCCCTAAGGGTCAGGTCTTAGTCCTTTCCATGGCTCCTGCCCCAACTGTCCCAGGTGCTAGGCCTCAACTTGGGGCATGGCAGCTTGGAAACATGCCCTAAGAATCCCCTACAGTGGTTTCTTGGGGCTGGCATGTCATGTTACTGCATCTTAACCTAGAGCATGCATCTGCAAGTACTCGCATCTCTGAACTTTTAGACTGCACCCTGACCTGGATGCAGCAGCATGGGATGCACACCCTGGGAATCCCTCTGCAGAGTAAAGGTCAGCACTCTGCAGAGGGATTCCATCTTCTAGGGTGCACATCAGCAAGTACAGAGGGAGGAACTCCCACAGAAGTTCCGCGCTCTGCACTAGCAAACTGTGCTTCTAGTTGGGGTGTGTGACAGCACCATATGCACACCCCAGGAATCCCCTTGCAGGGGGATTCTTGGAACGTGGGATCGGGCCCCTGAAGCCTTAGGAGCACTTGCCAATGGGCTTCCCCATTTGCAGACATGTGCCCCACATTGGGGTGGGACTGCATGATAAACAAGCCCAAGGAATCCCTTGCCAGGGGATTACTAGGGTGCATCTCTGCAAGTGGGAGAACCTGGGCAGGCACTCCTATTGCTTCAGGGGACTGATCCTGCACGCCTCTGGAATTCTCCTCCAGGGAAATGTCAGGGAAGCACAGGGTTGGACCCCTGAGACCTGGAAATGCTTGCCTGGGGCAGCTAGAGAGCACAGGCATTTCTGGGCTCCTCTGGGTTGCCCACATTCTCTCACCATAAAAGTAACAGGCATCTGCCTAAAAAAAAAGTGACACAAATTTCTACCACTACTATTGTCACAGCCACAGTTTTGGTGCAGCAAGAGAAATGGACATCTATTTGCTTGGGCTTTGTGTTGCCATAAAAAAGTTTATAGAGGCAAAAAGGCAACATCTGTTTCCAGCCTAGGTATCTTTAATTCTTTTCTTGCTCTTGGTTCACCAGTGCTCAAGACAGTGCATAATAGTTCTCTGGTGTTTTACTAAGACAAGAAGGTAGTAAAATCATTATTGTTAGTCTACAAACAAGACTTAAATACCTATCAGACAATGTAAAAAGGAGTAAATGTGTTATAATTTATTCCAAAAGGTTTGCACAAAAAAAGCAATTAAACTAATGCAGTTTGACTTCTGTTCCATTAATAATGTATCCAATCATTCCTACATTGTTTGAAAAGACTATATGCAGATAATATTGTCTTATAGCCTAATTTTTTCATGCAATTAGTTGCATACATTTCCTGACAGGCTAATTTATGTGCAATCGCTTTAAAAGCAGTACCATTTTGCATTTAATTGCATTTGGTTGTAATCCATCTGTTGACAAATTTGTGTGTTTTGCTAGTTATTTGCTAATGCTTTGTCTACTACAGCACAATCAGTCATAGAAGCTGGGAGGGTTTATTATATAAATAACATAGGGTAATTAAAGGACAGATGTATGGCTGGTGGGAATGACAACTTGCTGTATTTCTGTCTCCCCAGTTAAACTTTTTATTACGACTCCACAGAGAGTGTACAAAATAATGATTTAAGTTTGGTTCTAAGGTTGAGTTTGCTGTTTCTCAACAGCTGCACTAAGTGAAGATTATTATGAGTTTATAAACCTACATGAAAGAAGCATCAGGTATGTTTTTAATGCACTTTGCCTCTTACTGTTTCCTTTGCTTCTGTTTACATCTGGAGATACCATGTTCAGGAGCAATTCTGGTAGGTAGCAGGAAGCAAAAAATAAGCTGGAAAACTTGAGCCCAGGTTTTCTCAAACATCTGTGTTAGATTCTCTATATTAAAAATCCAAAGAAGGTTTTTAATTGGAATAAAAGAAGAAAATCTGGGTTAAATCTCAGAGAAGGAAAGCGAATCTTGAGTGGCAAGAATGGCAGGCCAAATGATGGCATGGGGAGTACCTTCTTTTTTTTTTCAAACAGGTCAAAACACATTTGGATGGCATGTGCACTAATTGATACAGAACTGCTTAGCTTAATTAAACATTTAAGTCTTTGCTGTTCTGGTTGGTGTTGGATGAGCAAGCAATAGGTAGAACATAGCCATAGATGAGCAAGATAGTGGTGTTAGTGTGTACTCTTCAACTTCCGTAACTCACTAGTATGAGTTACTGCACTAACTCATGCAGTGCTGGTGAGTTCTTAAAACAAATCGCTTCTCATATTCCGTGGCAAACGGATAATGTTCATAATGTGACTGTGAAATATTAACACACCAAGCCTCTCTACCTTCCCTGAGGGAAAAACAGCAATGCTTTGAAAAATCTTTACTGAGTAGAGGTGTGTGTGCAGTTTACCTGTGCTAAAGAGCCAGATTTTTTCTTTTTTTCCAGTTGGTTCATTAACGATAATGCAGTTGCTAGTCCACTGGAGAAAGGAAGCCATTCACCATAAGTCAATAACCACAGAACAGTCTTCTTTGGATACAATCTTTCAACCTGACTTTTGCCACCTTTTATAGTATAGTCTTTCCTAACTAACCTTTTTGTGTAAATGGGACAGTTTCTGGAGAAAGCTGCCCTAGCTCCCAGGAATCTGTCTTTAATAAGAGTTTTGACTATGATTTATAGAACTATCCTCCATAAAAAATTACCTAAGTAACTGCTGGGTTTGCCCATTCTGTCTATTAAAGGCACTGCCAAAAACACACAAACCTGTTATTTTTTTATAATTACAATATGTGCATGTGCATACATGTATGCATATACACAAGCATGTGCTCCTGTCTACTGAGTTTTGTTGGTATAGAGTAAATATGGGATATTACTTTTTTATTAAATAAATAACTTTATAAAACTGTTTTTATGAGGGCTTATTATGCATGCTTTTCCTCTCTACTTAGCAATGTTGGGTACAGATACAAATCTATTTTCTCAGGCTCCCAGTAGGACTGAATTGAATTTTGAAATTGCCACATTTTCAGACAAACAGTTTCTGACTTTGAATTAAAGAGCAAGGTCAAATTAAATTTTGTTCCCTCACATTGTATGTTGATTTTTTTTAGTAACTGAAATGCTGGTATTTATGTGTATTAACAGCTGCTGGTTGTACAGTAAATTGAGAGTTTAGGCATATATAAAAATGTCATTTGCTTTTGAAATGCTTTAAAAACATGCAGCCACAGACAACACCTGAAAGTCAAAAAATGCATCTAAGTAAAAGGCTTCCAGTGTTCCCTATCCCACTTCAGGACTCAAAAAAGCTTATATATTTGAACTCTTACAACTATTTGGGGAAATCTCAGTCAGGAATTCTAGTTTCCCATCAATGTATGTTGCAATAGTCCCTCAGTTGTCTGTATTCTTCCATAACTCCATAGAACAGTCTCCGTAAAGCATTATAAAGAGACATTTGAAGAAATATTGAATTAAAGTGGATATTTTCTGTTAACCAGACAAAAAAAATAACCCCGATGAAACACTTAATGCTAAAGGTGGATTGGTAATTCTCTTCCCTGCTGCTTTTTTGTTGCTTAGTCTGAAGGTGAAGATGAAGTTGCATTACAAAGTGTTGACATGTGGAGGGTTTTGCAGGGACTCAAGCAGAGTGGAATAGGATGACACTAAGGTGCCTTCGAGGTGAAGCTGTGTTTGGTCCTGAGTGAACAGCTCACAATGAATAATTTAGATCTGAGCTATCACCTGTCTTTTGTTTGTTAAAAATCATATCAGGTTTATTGTTTAATTAAGTATATTCCAGAATACCAGTTTTTCTGTGAAGGTTTCTGATAAGCAGTTAATTTTGAGTATTTATGATTTGAAATACTTGATGCATTGGGCCGTGTGTGGACAAAACGAGAGGCGTGTGTGCACGACACTTGAAAGTGGGCTAAATGCTTTTGCCCCACTTTAATGGTGTTGGTGTTTGCACTCCTCAGCGGTGTATTGCACATTAATTCCAGCCACCATAGGAAATTCAGCGGTGTAATGCACCTTAAATGACTTGGGGCGCAGCAAACTAAAACTCCTTTGAGTAGTTTTAGTTTGTTGCCCCTACAGCTGCAGAGTGAAGCTCGGGGCTCTGCAGGCAGCCTGGCAACAGCCCAAAAAAAGCAGAAAGCTTGATCTCCCCACCTCCCTGCCAACCCTGCCCAAACTGCGCGGGGACCTGCTGCTTCCTTCCATGACTGCAGTGTCCCACCCCAGGACCGCCTGAGTTGGGTGTCTGCAGGCAGGTGCTGCTTGGGGGGCCCTACAGCTGCCACAGAGGGAAGCACCAAACCCCCTACCCCTGCAGTCCAGGGACCGATTTTCCTGCCAGCAGCTTGCCCTCCCCTCCTTGCCAGAGAGGCAGGTATGTCAGTGGGGTATGTGCATGACTCGGCTGTTTAATCAGCCCTAAATTGAAGCAGTGGGTGTTTTTTTTAAACCCACCGCTTCAATTTAGGGCCCCCATTTCATCTACACATGCCCTTGGTTGTTTCTGTAGGTCATGTGTTTTTTTTTTTCCTCTTCTTTGATAAAATGTTGTGCTGCAATTTGAACTTGCATGTAATATTTCTCATTTGTGCTGTGTTGACTGATTGTATGTCAGCTAGTCAGCAAGATGAAACTACGGCACATGACATATATAAGCAACAAGGCCTGAAATAGGAATTTTGCATTTGGATTTATTTATTATTTTGTATCATAGAAATGCTAAGAACAACACAAGTCAGTATATTTAATCCAATATGGTTTCATTTGGTTTGTATTTAAATCAGCTAATGCACTGTAAGGCACACCAACAGTGTCTCAAATCAATTTATTTGCTTTCCATCATTATCTCAAACAAGCTACTTTTCAAAACGCTTTGATGATTTTTGAGGGTGTCAATTGCTTCAACTATAGTTTTGCCCTTGCAAGCTTTTCTGATGAAGAAGAAGAGCAAGACAGATCTTATAAAGGAACACTTGTGCTTTGGAGTGAAAACACTTACCTATAAGCCATAAGCATAAAGTTCACTTATCTGTTCCTTTTCCTATGCTTTCTGGCTTTCTTCAGGATCAGAGTTGAAGTTCCGAGTCGTGTGGAGGGGTGAGTGAAATACAGATTGATTTATCTTCAGCTTTTATAATTCAGTGCATCTCCATTTTCTTCACTAGAGCTACTCCAGTTGGGGATGTAGCTCTTTAAAAGTAAAGTATATCTGACTCAAACAGGAACTGTTGTGTCTCAGAATTAGAGATAAGTATTTTCTCACAACATCTCCTTACCAATTTCTTCACTGAAGCGTTTCAGAGAAATTCTGATAAATGTAGGAGTGGATGAACTTTAAAAAATATGATGTCTATCCAGAGCTTAACCAGAAATGCCCCTGAAGCCATACTCTAAATCCTAATATCTACAAACAGGAGAGTGGAGAATGAAGATTGGAGAGTGCTCTTATAGACGACCTTTTCCTTCCTTATGGTATCTGAGTGCCCTCCAGAGTTTAAAAAATGAAATCGCTAATGAGACCGATATCTATTAAGGGATGTAAGGAAGGTCAGTCAAGGGGTTTTTTGTTTGTTTGTTTTTTTAAAGGGCCAGGAGCTGGACCAGGCAGAGCAGCCATGGGCGGGGAGCTGGGACAGTGGGCAGGGGTTGGGGTGCACTTGGGGGGGCTGGAGGAGAAGGCAGAGGATGAGGCCTGGCAGGGGTCCCCCCATGGTCCCTTTCCCCCCTCGTCCAGCTTCCCCTCCCCCAGCCCTACTTACCAGCATGGAGTCCAGGTCCAGCTGCATGCTGCAGCCAGCAGATACTGTCTGAATGACTGAAGCTCTCTGAATCTTTTCCAAATCAATTTGGAGAGCTTCAAATCAATTCAGACCTTTTAATTGGTCCCCTGATTGGATTCAGTTTTGGAGATTCAGCCACCGAATCGGGCTGAATCTCCTCTGAATTGAATCAGCACCTGGAGCTTCTCACAGCCCTACAGCAGATGTAGTGAGCATGTTTGTTATTGCCCTGAAATAGAATAGTTTTCTGATAGCATACTGTTAAGTTAACAATAATTTGGATTATTAAGAAGTATTAGCTTTGCAGCTGACTACAAGGCATGACCTGTGGCCTAGCAATGCTGCTGACCACAAGGCAGAATGACAGCTAAGCCTTTGCTTGTGTCAAGTAATCATTTTAACTGTGTTAAG
>JAGPOW010001034.1:3483000-3502158 GCA_030014935.1 Caiman crocodilus
ACTGCAAGGTCTTGCTAACGTATCATAATGTTACTGTTACTTAACTTTTAGCTTTTAAAAAGTGCTAGTTCAGCTTAATAGAAATATGCTGTTATGAAGGTCTGTGAAGCACTGCCCAAGTATTGCTTTTGTTAACCTTGTAGACTTGCCTTGTTGTAAAAAGTATAAAAGATCACCCCACCCTTTTGGGGGGCCATTTTGCCTTTTGCTGGCTTTATGGTCTTTGCTCGAGTGAATAAACAGCTGTTCATTCTTTTACCCACGTTGTCTGGTCCTTATCAAATTGCAGCTAGACAACAAACTCTAGGGAGGTTACTCCCACCACACAGAGATGTAACAAGCAGAGTTGGCAACCTGGGAAAGTTCTGCAGGAGAATACAGAGTGTGCTTCTGAGAGGGTGGGGTTGAACACAAGCTCCAGGGTTGTGAGGAAGGTGCCACACAAATCTTACCCATTGTCAGGAACTCCTAAACAGCTGCCAACTAGGCTGCTCTGCCCACTAGCTTTTGCTCTTAAAACAGTAGCAGAAGCTGAGGATAGTTTTGGAGTTCTCAGCATGGGTAGGTCATGAGGGTGCTCTTGCTGGGGCATGGACTCTGTAAGGGTGGGTATGACTGTAGTACCTCTCCTAACTTGGCACCCAGGGCAGGGTTTTCTCTTGCCCTCCCCTAGTTCTGCTACTGGTGACTAGGCCTACATGTTGTAGACTGGGCCTTGTTGCACATTATATGCAGGACATGTTTTATTTGGATTGTAGAAAGCATTATTACAAGTAGAAAATGTTCTGAGCAGCTGCAGGATAGTGCTTACTACCAGGGGGTGTCTCCAGAGGGCAGTGCACTGGTGCACTTGCACTCCCCTTTGATTTGTGGTACACCCAAATTTTAAAACTAACTGCCTGACTTCATGGCTCATGATAATCTAACTGTTCCTTCTAAACTCATCATTCTACAGGTGTTAACAAACCTCTCTTCTTTTCAGTGGTCTTGGTGTTCTATCAGTGAAGCTATTCCTTTGTTCTGCAATTCTGCTGTATGTTAGTGGCTCTTGGTAATGAAGCTCCTATTTCACAGCCCTGCAGATTGTTTTTAAGTCATTCCAAGAAAGTTATACTTGTTTTTTCTTCAGTCTAAAACTGAATAATATAGTCCTGGGCCCCCATGTATTAGTAAAGGTCTTAGTTTATTTTTAACTAGACAAAAATATGTTGTTTTTCTGGTGTAGTGCCAGGTTTGTCCATCCTAGTCCCACCACCACACTCAAATCTCCTGATTGTGTTACCTCCATGGAGCAATTGGACATTAGGGCTAAGTACAGATATTCTGGGGCATTAGGGGGAGGTTAAATTGATTCAGAATAGCTGCCCAGTATCAGGTAAGTCATGATGAGGGGGTACCTTGTGGGGCTGGGGGTCCAGCAGGCTGGAGGGGATTTGGGGTCTACCAGGGGATGGGGGAGAAGGTGGAACCAATGGGTGGGGGGGTAGACACAACTCACTAGGGGTAAAGGGAGCAAGCATGACCCACAGGTGGGGTAGGAGGAGCAACACAACCTGTGAGGGGTAAGGAGAGCAGGCAAAATTCATGGGTTGGGAAGGGGTCAGGCACGACCCATGAGGGGTAGGGAAAGCAGGTGCAACCCACAGTTGGGATTGAGGTGGGGCAGGTGCAACCCACAGATAAGGTAGGGGAGGTGGGATTGGGTCCCCCAATGAAACAACACCCCTCTCCGATAAACCTATACTCCCATCCACTCCCCCTCCCCCAGGACTGACTTACTCTGCTTCAGTAGTGGCAAATGCTGATAAAAATGGCTGTACCTGGAGTAGCTCATGGGATGAGAGTGCTGGCAGGGAAAGGGGGGGCAGAGGGACTGGCGTGGGGAGCTGTGGGGGAAGGGGGAGAATGATAAGGGTTGACCCAGGGCTGGGGCCAGTGACTGGGTTTTCCCAGCCCTGGGGCTGCACAGGGAAAATGGACAGAAGTTCCATGCACTGGTTTGACCTAAATCACTCAAGTCTGATACTACATAAATCCAGGTTTATCTTAAACCAGGTTCTGCAATTTTTAAACTGGTTTGTGTGCATGGAACTTCTTCACAATTACAGGTAAGTATAAGGAAAGTAAGTGAGTATTAGATCAGCCCTGGGATGAGATAAGTTTAAATTGGGCAGCCATTTAAAACCTAATCTAACCTCCTGAATGCCTGTACTTTGCTCAGCTTGACATGTATTAAGTAACACAATGTAGAGATACTCTTCACCAGAAAAATTCTAACTTTGCTATATTATGATGGCACATATTGAAGTGTTAAGAAATCATGTTAATACCTTTATTAACAAACAGAGCAAGATGTAAGCAACACAGAAAAAATATCAAACTGATAAAAATTCTTCAACAGTCATTAGTTTTCCATTAGGTATTACACAATCTAAATGAAATGTGCTCAGGCTGCAGTGTGGACAATATCTTCAGTGTTTTCAAAAGTGTCTTAAAGGAACACATGGATTTACTAGGCAATTCTTATTTATGGCTAGTTGTGTTTTTTGTTATACTTGATATCAGTGTGGTTTTACAGAGGGTTAAAAAAGGATTAATAACTATTGTCACCAGGCTACAGACAGGCAATGATATCCCAGTTAGATGGTTGAAACATGAAGTGTAACAGGTAACCAAGCAAGCTTCTGATGGTTTATATTCTTATAATGCATTAATCCTTTGTGAAGAGAACCTTAATGTATTGTGACTTAAAAAATTATCTTTGGTTTTATACAATATTCAATTTCTGTATCGTCCTTTGTACTGTCACACCTTTCAGTTCATTGGAAAGGTTGTGTGCAACTCCCAACCTACAGCAGTTTCACTGGTGTCCTCCAACTGGTAGCAGTGTCCTGAAGCTTCTGTCACTTTGAAAGATCACCTATCTTTCTGCAAGTGAAAGGAGCACTTATTCATGTCCATAACACATAGGCTTTAGTAAAGCTTGAGCCAGTTGTCTAAGCAGAAGGTCAGATTCTACCTTTCTCATGTGACTGAACCTTCTGGTAAACTACAGACGTCCCCTCACTCATATTCACAACAGAAAAATCCCACTTCTTTTTTTGTGTGTGTAAACCTAGGAAATACCAGATTCTGCTCCTTGCAGAAACAATTGCATAATTCTCAAAGAAGCATGATCAGTCTCATATTTCTTAAGGTTTTCACAAAGAGCTGTAGAATATGACATGAAGAATGAATAAATAGTTGTTGCAAATAAACCCTTCCTCTGCTGTGTATAAGATTTGCATATAGGGTAATATATCAATTTGCTTTATTATCGTTAGTGTCATTCTATCATGTCTTGTACATTAACAGTACCAAGCCACAATCCGAAGGATGAAAACTTTACTCTCAGCCATGTCTCTTGTTTCAACAGAAACGCTTACTCAAGGAGGACTAATGAAAATTATAGCTATTTATCCACCACAGCTATGAAATCATACATTATTATTCCCAAAGTGTTGGGTTACTGTACTGTGACAAATAGAATAGTTTCCTAAGTACCCTTGAATGAGAACAAACACACAAAAGGAAACTAAGACTAAGATTTATTTTTTTAAAATCACTTAGTTGCCAATAGGAGTTGTTATAAACAAAGTTTTAAAATATTTGTTAGGTTTTTTTCTTGTAGTGTTGTTGTAGTTGGTCCAGGGATATGGAGAAGCAAGGTTTGTGAGGAAAGTAATATCTTATTTTGGCACGGGTAAAGTAAAGGTTGTTAAATATTGGTACAACAATTACATTCCACGCATAGTTGGAAAAATAAACAGGAACTGATTAGACTTTATTGGGGCTTAATGAGGGAAAGAAAAATGATATCTCCTTCCAACTGCAGTTTGGAATAATTATATATACAACTGTAGATACAAACAATGGGACTTCCCCTGTGCACAGTGGGCTCCTATACATGTATAGGGAGGCTGCTCCTACACGCTGTAGTTACAACACATTGGAGCAGACTCAATTAATTGAGTCTGCTGGAGCATAGTAATTACCATAGTCCAGCAGACTCCAGCATCACATGTATCAGTGTCCCTGCACTAAAAAATGGTGGTGGGGGTGCCTTAACTAAAGTTCATTCAATGAGCTTTAGTTAAAGCACCCCTGCTGCCATTTTTCAGTGCAGGGACAACGATATGTGTGACGTTCCAGGTGCTTTAATTAAAGCACCCCCTGTCCCCCTGTCTCCTGGAGTATGTCTATAAACCTTCAGTAGAAGGTCAGTATAATGACAGTAGAATTCCCACTGACCTGTGTGGGGGAAAGATCACACCTGCAGTGACTGTCACTGCCTTGGCTGCCAAATTCCTGTCACTTCGCTGACCACCATGACTACAGAGTGGAGCAAATGTCCTGTTGTTACTGTTGTTCATTTTCCAATGTCATCTCTTTATTTATCCTGCCCCTGCATCTTGTCAGACTCCTAGACTGCACCAGGAGCCATCTTTGTTTTATGTGGATCTGTCCCTGAGGCCTTTAGATGTCACTGCTTTGACAGGTGTCCCTATAGATCAAGGGCTTAACGCCTACCCCATTATACAGTTTTGAACTAATTGCCACAGGGCTGTCCAACTCAGAGCCTGGGAGCAGCATGTGGTCCATGAGGGGTTAATTTGTGACCCCAGGTTCCCACCCAGCTGCTGCTCCCTCATTGCTTTGGCTGCAGCAGCAGTTAGGAGCTCTGGGCTCCCTGTCCCTCCTCCAGCTCTTCCTTCCTGTTGTCCACCCCAGGGGGCATGGTATGGTACAGTTTGCAGTGCTGGGGTAGCACGCAGCTTGTGGCTGTGCAGTTCATGCGGTGCAATCCATGCAGTGGGCAGGGAGGGGCTGTGGCCAGGGAGCTAAGGGCTGGGGGCATGGGCATGTGCATGGCACAGTGCAGCAGCGGCGGGGTGCCCGCCTGGCATGCAGCCTGGGAGTTCCATGGCTCCTGCTGCTGCAGCCCATGTGGAATGCAGCCTTGTAGCCCCATGCAGCCCCAAGCCACTTACAAGTTGAGCAGTCCTATACTAACATACATCTTAAGCCAAGTCAATCCAGTACAACCTAGAGCAGGGATGTGGAATCTGAGGCCTCTCTTGTTTTGTACTCAGTTCATTTAAGTTGTCAAACTCAACCCATGGGGCCAGCAGCAGGTATAGTGGATCCAGCTGCAGTGACAGTGAGGGTCCAGTGGCTGCAAGACGACTAGGGGCTGTATTTGCATAGCACTTATTCATCTCCTGCAACAAAGGCCCCAGGGCCCAGAATTCTGCAGCAGTTTGAGTTGCCCATCAGGCCAAATAGAATAGCTCTGTGGGCCATATATTTGGTGCCCTTAATTTAGGCTAATAAACAATTCCTGGTACATGTCTGTAGCTTTCACATAGAATGTCACCTTCAAATAGGTTCTAAGGCGGGATGGGCAAAATGCAGCCCGGGGACTGGATGCAGCCTGCCAGGCCATTCTATCTGGCCTGGAGGCCCCTAAAAAATTTAGAAAATTAATATTTATCTGCCACTGGCTGCTTATCATGTGGTCCTTGATAGTTTGTCAAAGCACAGTAAGCATCCCTCTGCCCAAATAATTGTCCACCCTTGCTCTAAGGTCTTTCTTAAAGCAGGAATCTTACTTGTGAGATCTTCCTAAAGAGACAGAGCATACTAAAACAAGATTTCCAGTCTTCATAGCAGTGTAGGAGAGAAGTATATCTTGTTATAAAGAATTTTCAAACCATTAATTCATAAAGCAAATTATCTCTGCTGTGATTCTTAGAAAACACTTGAAAAGGCCTTGACAGCTGCTGTAGTGAGACTGCTGATTACATTAATCTTGTTTATGTACCTTCTCTTCTCCCCACCTGGTATTTCATCATATGTTAAGATATTGGACGTGCTTAGAGGTAGAGACTTGGGAAGGAGGAGGAGGGAGGATTATAACGTGAATATGGTGCTTAGCATAGCTCAGTACTGATGTCAGATTGGGTGCCTCTAGAAATTACTGCAATGCAAATAAATATAATGAAAACCAGTTTAATAAGGAGAATGAAATATTGCATCTGCAGTGCATAGGGAATAAGAATTTCAGCACGTTGCTGTTAGGCAAATCAAAGGAATAGGCCTTCTTCAACAGCTTGCCTTAATAGCATTTATAAATAAGGTCCTATTTAAAAGCAGTGAGGAGGGAAAACAAATACTTGTAAGACTGTTACTTCTAGTTCTCTGTCTCTAGTGCAAGACACCCACCCACTGGTCATGATAAAATTATGTTATACTTGTTGCCAGTGCAATTGTAGCTGACAATGAGTTATGGTGTTTGTGTCTTGTGTAGACAGGCTGTAAGCTACAAACAATGTGATTCATAGAAAAGAAACGTTCTGTTGGCTAAGCATAAAAATGGAACTCAAGCTATGGGTCTTATCTCTAGACTATGCGTTCTCTAGGGGCATCAACGATCTTTGTGATGGCTACTAGTATACAATGGCTAATAAAATGGGGCTCAGTTCCGTTTATGGTCCTTCCCAATAGAAATAAGCATTATACTTGGCTTTGTTGTCGACTTTTTGCATTGCTTTATGCAATTTATTTAAAATCAGTACAAGGCAACCTTCAGCCAGAGCAAGTTACCATACTCGTTTGCTGCCACCACCTGCATGATGGATACTTTTGCTAATATTCTTGAACCATTTTAATGCTGTGTTTTGTTTTTTTGCTGCGGTTGTTCATTGAGCAGGTGATCTCATTAAGCTGTCCTCAGTGGTATCTTTGATGTTTTCCCATGATTGTTCAGTTAATTTGTAACCTGTCAAGCTGTCTGCATAGTTCAGCTTGTTCCTTCCTGTGTGTGTTACCTTCTAAAAACAAGGAGCAAAATCAGTTGACAGCTTAAAAGATGCTCAGAGAAGGGAACCTGTGAAGGACACTGATAATAGTACTTTGAACTTGGATTTCTAGTTATCACCTCATCTCCTTTGCGATGTCTGCAAAATGTGTAACAGCAATTTGGTAAGTGGTGTGTTGTGGCTGCTACTCATTTGTTAACCATAGTCTCATCCTTATACTGTTGTTTTTGTTTGTTGTACCCCTTTTGTTCACATCTTATACTTACTTAGTCTTCTTTTTGTGAACTCTGCTGTCCAGCCCATTGGGGATCTGGTTCTTGTTTGAATTACAATGAAAAGCAATAATAATAATTTGAGAATCACACTGTAGTTTAGCAAACATTAAATGGTGGCTTTGGTCATAATCCAGTGCCACACACTGGAGGAGCTTTAGCGAAATAATAACGGCGCTCAATCTACTATATGCCAAATAAGGCCTTGTTTTTGAAAGGCAGAATGAGGTGGAAAAAGGTCTTTCCTTGAACTTTCTGGTAAGTAGCAGTAAGTAACTGAGTGAGCAGCTTTTGTACCAGGAGCCTCTACCATAAGATAGGGAGCTCCACATGCAGGCCCAGCAGCTTTAGTTTTGCTTTCTCATAGCAGAGGCAAAACTTACTATAAATGTGCATTGTAATTTCTGCTGACTAAATTTGTCAGGAAAATGTGTATCCTGTATGCAGGGAAGTTTGGTATTTAGCATAAACAGTTTAGAGATTATTTTACTGCAGTCTACAAGTACCTACATCTTAGAGAATTTCTGGCAGAGGTATTTATCGTACAAAATAAAATGGCTGGAAATTAAAACAAGTAAAGTCAAACCAGAAATAAGATGCAAGATGTTCATAATAAAGAAATCAGTAAAAGAAAATATTTAGTGTTAAAGCAAGTAAAATAATCACTTTAATACCGGAGGGTTTTCTAAGAGGCACAAGTGACTGTTGGGGGGTCCCCACGGTCCCCCCCCATGGTCCCCCGATATTGGCCTTCGACTCAGCACCGCTCAGGATGGGGCAGTTTTTTTGCCAAGTGGGCCAGCAGCATGTTGCGGGAGGAGGAAGGGCACTAAGCCAGTGGCACAGAAATATTGGAGTGGATGTGGGGCTTTTGGCCTGCCCCCAAAATGTGCCCCTCCAGACTCAGGAGGCACCAGTCACCTCTGCTAAGAGGGATGCTCTAAATCAGTTACTGGACTTGATGTAGAAATGCATGTTGAAGTTGTTATGCAGTGTAACACAGCAGTCACCTTCTGATCTTAAAATCTGGAAGTGAAATCCTGTCTCCATTGAAGTCAATGGAAAATCTTCCATTGTCTTCAGTGAAGCCAATATTTCACCTTATAAATCAGTGATGGGTTTATCAGAACAAAGACTGAGCAAAAAGACCAGCAAAAAGACTGAGATTAGAGTATTTGATAATGAATGTCTCCTTTGTCTAACTTTTCCCTGTATGTAACTTTAATGATTAATAATAGCCTTGACATATAGCCCAAGTTTTCATTCTTACTAAAATTAAGAAAACAATTATGCATTAATTTTGGGTTATGAATGTTGCTCCAAGTTTAAAATGAAACCAACAGTATGCTAGTGAACCTGCCTGATACAAAGTCATTTTAGGAGAAAAAAAGTATTCATTGCAACAATGCGGTGATAAATTATATGTTAAACTGTGAAGCAGTTCCCATGGTATTGCATATTTCATCCTCTTTAATGACTAAAGAGTTCATCGTGATTAATGTTATTAAAATAAGTACCCAAGGAATTAAATGTGATGCACTGCTTCCTGAACGGAGTGACTTCAGGTTGTTTCAATTCTCTTAACTCTTGCTGCATTACCTTTTCCATGGTCATTGTTCACTTATACTTTTTAAGAGGGAGTTAAAAAAAATAAGAGCTGTCTGAAAAAAGACTACATAATTAACAAATAGAGAAATGAGTGGCATTCAAAGCTTCCTAGTGACTATAAAATGAATGTTGCTTTTACACAAGTGGCGTTATTTTGAAATGTCAGATCTGGATTTATTTTTTTCCCCTTTTAGCATAAATGTCAGTTGCATTTTGCTGGAAAACCTTTTTATTTTTATTTTCCACTTTGATGAATTCAGAGTAGCTTTCAATCTTCCCATCTACCCTGGTATATCAATAACTCAGGTAGCTAGAGTACTATATTAATTCCTTCCCAGGAGCCATGAATAAAACACAAGATTAAGAAGAGGAGAAGACTGTTTTCCTTGAGATGTGGTAGTGAGGAGTAAAAAACCCAAACCCAAGTTGAGGTGATCGTTCAGTACTGAGGTCATTGATTGATTGGATTATGCAGAGGTGCATGGTTCGTGAATGGATTACAGATAACTCCCACTGCAGTTCTGTTAGGACACCAGGATAAAGAAGTAATGAGCAAAGTTATACCACAAGGAACCAAGAAATCAGGAATGGTAAAAACTACCCCTCTGCCTAAGCCCTCCTGGAAACTTGTAGGCGTTCAAGAGAATCACTATGGGCATCAAAAAAATCTTATCATGACAAGATTTATACTTTATAGTTACACTTCCAGATACTGTTCACCACCCCCTTAAAAAATTGTCACCTTCGCCCATCCTTAATGCTTTATTTTTCCCTGGTTGTATGGAATTGCTTATGGGCTTTGTTACTCTGCCTTCCTCTTTCCCCTGTTTTGTTCATTTGTTTTTTTCTCCATCTACAACATATTATCATATGGCTGGACTCTACATGCATGGATCCCTATGCCCATGTAGTAGCCAATACTTTTGAGGCTGATACTGCCTCTTTAATGTGTACATAACAGCACTTAATACAGTGATGCCCTAACTCCAGTAGGGACCTCTGAGCATCACTCTAATACAAATAATTAACAACAGTTTGATACATCCAGCACTACCCTGCACTATGACGGTGATACATTCAATAGAAATTGTGCATCTAAATCCCTTAGGTGCATTTTTAAATGAGAGTTAGAAAAGCATCAATTCATCACAGTCAGTGCAAATACATTCATACATAGCATAACAGAAATTAAATCTTTAGCTACTGATAGTTAGCCTCACTTTAAAAATCCAGCAGGAAAATCATGGCAAAAAGCTGCAGTTACCATAGCAAAAATATCTGTGCATCCCTGATAATATCAACCTGCTCACACTTTGAGACATCTGATCCTTCCTGATATCACCTGAAACATCCCTAAATGTTACCCAAACTTCCCAAAGCTTTTGCATTTCATTTTTCTTCACATAGTTGGCTACCAGCAAGTCTAGATGAAAGTACAGCTTTTTGAAACTTTAAGTAGCAGAATATCTGCTGCAATGATGCATAAACTAATATGCGACTTCCTAAGAACTTGGATAAAGAACTGTGTTCATGGTATATTATATCTGAATTACAAGAGCTATTATAAGATTTTTAAGTATATTTAAACATGCCATTCCCAGGGCAGTACATCAGAGTAATTTTGGCATGTAAAACCACTCTGGTTTTCCATATTCCAGATAACCCATCACTCCTGGAGAGTCATTTTTATTCCTAAATCCATAGGCTGTTCATGACTATATTTGGCTTACTATTGTTTGAAGTATAAATATTATAACTCTGATACTAGCATTTTCAAAATGGAGGACTAGCTGTGGTATAGTGGGGCTTTTACATTAGGGATAGACATTCAAATGCCTGAGCTTAAATTGATTCAATTTTTGCAGGTTGGTCTAACCTGGCTAGGCTAAATCAGTTTTGTAACCAGACAGACATCCCAGAAATGCAGACACATGCTTGCAGTGGCTCAGGCTAGAAGCCGGGGGTTGCGGGCACTAGAGCAGTCCCTTCCTTTGCACAGCAGTGAGCTGGGAGGAGAGGGGGCATGGCCAGGCCCCATCAGGACACTCCAGTTCGCTCATAAGGGAATTGATAACAGTGTTTATCACCCCCTAACTCAGTGTTTATCACCCCATTAAGAAAACAAGGTGCATTACCAGCTACCTGTTGATTCTGCCTGTTGATTCAGCACAGACCATAGCCAGCATGTGGTCTGCTACCTAATACACAGACACCTCCTCAGCAAGACAGAGAGGAGGGAGAAATTTCTACTTAGCATGGAATGGTGAGGAGGAGAAGGGGAGCAGCCTACAGTCTTGCTGGAGCTGCAGCTATGGAGCAAGGGGGAAGGGGCCAGCCCTGCTGTGGAGCAGAGAGCCCCATCCAGCCCAGAGAGAATGCCAGGATGCTGAGGGAGTCTGATTTATCTTAAACCAGCAAGGGGTCTGGGACAGACATTGCATAAACTGGTTTGAGCCAAATCAGTTAAGTCTGATAGTACATTCAACCAGGTTTATCTCAAACTGGTTTCAGCCATTTTCAAACTGCTTTACGTGCACTGAACGTCTGTTCTCTTACAGATGTTTTAAATGAGTTTCTGATCACTTAAACTAGTGAATGTGCAATGTCTGTCCCTAGCTTTACTGGTAGTGAAACCTCTCAGGTGGCTGGCTGGTGGGTCTTGCTCATTTGTTTAGGGTAAAACAGATCATCACGTTTAGATTCGGGGAAAATTACCTGCAGATTAGCCTTGCAAAGACTACTTTGAAGTTTTCTTGCCTTTTTCTATCTTTCTACCTGCGGCTTTGTCTCTCCTGTGCATGTTAAGGCATTATTTTGCATGTAAGATCCTAAATGTATTATGAGGTGCTTTGTGACTGGTATGTGCGGATATCATCTTGTGGACTCTTTTGGATGTGTTTGTGACATGGTTGCCATTGCAGGGGGACTGGACTCTTTGAACCAGTTGAGCCCTTCAAGTTCCTTTGGTCCCAGTCCAGCAAAGCAGAATCATAAACATGTAACTTTAAAGCATGTGAACACACTGAATATGTCCAGACCTTATGCCACTGCTACTTGTGTCCAGGGAATGCCCATGCCACACATGCTCTGGTACATGACAGATTACCCTAGGTGGGGTAGGGAAGGCTGGGGCAAGCAGCTGTGCTGGCCCCAGCAGTGTGCTGGCTCCAGCAGTCTTACCTGGAATCCTGGGGGTCACAACAGGCTCCAGTTTTGGCCAGCACACATTTCTGACACATGTGCTGCCCTGCATGTTTTTAGTGTGGGTGTTTTTTCTCTTGGGGGTCAATCCCCTAACTCCCCCTCCTCCATGTTGTAGATGGATCTGTGGTGCCACATACCAGACATCTGCATTCATCTGGACACAGACACTGAAACTACTTGGATGTTTCAATTTAGGTTGAATCGGAGCATGTAGCCATTACAATTGGCCTACTGGATTCTGTGAGATATTTATGCTAGATTCTGAAACCTCTACTCTCATTGAGGCGGAATTGATTCAGTCTTTGCAAGTTAGTCTAAGATGCAGAGATTAAACTGAGAAACAACTGGACACACATTTACCTTTGATTCAGAAAATGCAACCACATGCCTGCAGTGGTTCAAGCCAGAAGCCAAAGGGTGCTAGAGTGTGGCTCTCTGGCACTTTCTCTTCCTGCTGCCCCAAAGGACTCTGGGACTTGCAGTCCAGCATCACAGAAGCAGGACTCTGCAGAGTTGCTCATCAATTCCTCTTCCAGCTTCCAGGTGCCTCTGGGATTTGTATCCCACAGTCACAGCCAGAAGTAACTTTCAGTAAATTTAACAAGGCATGGCAGCTCTGTACTCATGGGAAGCTGGGGGTTAACCCCTCTCCCTGCCCCCAGACCCTAGCCAGGGTTTGCCTGGGGGGGCAGTCCCTGCTTCTCTCCCTCTCCCCACTTCCCTACAATCCTTCTCTGCTGGAGCAGACAGCCCAGCCTAGTCCAGAGCTGCAAAGCATATTGGGATGCTGGGGGACTGTGTTTTAACTTGAACCAAGAGGGGGTCTGGGATAGAAGTGTTACAGTTGGTTTGATGCAAATCAGTTAAGTCTGATACCACATTTAACCAGGTTTATCTTAAACCAGTTTAAGCCATTTTGAAACTGGTTTACATGCACTGAACTTCTGTTCTGTTACAGGTTTAAACCAGTTTCTGATTATTTAAACTGGTTTATATGTTACTATTGTCCCTAGCCTAATAAGAGACTAAATTTGCAGTTCCTTGAGAGGAGGACTGGAAATTATAAAGGCCTTGGAATAGCACTTATTTTTGGCCTGTAGATTAGATTGTACTTTACTAGATCACTTTACCAACAATGATTAGTTTCTTAGAGTCTTGCAATAAACCAAGTTCCCAAAATCCTTGCAAAGATGTCATTAATATGGTAGGTTCTCATTTAAAGGGCAAGGCAAGTGTCCTCAAACTGGCAAAAAACCTGACTCACATATAAACTTTAATTTTACCCAGCAAAGAACCTGAAAAAATGTATTTGCTGTAATCCTAGTCTTAATGAAAAAATTATTTAATTCTCATTTAACTATCTTAAAGCAACTGTTAATTCTCCATCTTTAAATATTTCTGCAACAACTTTCCTTCCAAACTTTGAAAGAAACATTTATCTCAGAAGCAAAGAATAGCCTTTTTAAGCATATGATTTTTTTATTAATGTAAGTTTGTTCAATGCCTTTGAAGGCTCTTATGTCAGACTAAAAGGGAAATATCATACCAATACAGCTGTGCATTCCACTTCCTCCAGTGAAGCTCCACATCCACACGAGTTCCTGAAAGCCGAGGTCAGTACCTACCACAACTCCTTTTTTTCCCCTTGCTGAATCCTTTGGTACATATTCTAACACATTTCTTGTGCACACCATCCACCACAATGCCTCCTTTATCTCTACTGGTTCTCCCTTCCCCATTGTCTCTGATTTAAAACTTGTAGTCATCACTGCTTTTTCCCCCTCTTAACTTTGTTTCTCACTCTTCCAGTGATGCCAGTCTAAATGACCCTTTTTCTGATGCCTCGCTCAGATATTATTATGCTATTTCATTATTATGCTGGCTGCTGTCTATAGAACACCCTGCTTACTCATGACCTGAAAAAGTTAGAGCTAAATAGAAATTACTTCCAAGGGGAAAAGGTAACTGTGTACATTTAAAAGTTTTTAAAACAATAAGTGCTAAAGTTATGTAATAACATCTTACATTGTTTTCAGCTAAACTATAAAATCCTAAACTTTAATGCCATCAGTATACCACACAGGCAGGCTGGCATCTTGCATATTAAATTGTGACTAGCACAAAACTGGTGAGATTAACTTGCTGAGACTAGTTGGCTGGGCTGGAGCTACTCTTGAAGTTGGTAATGAAACAGAGAGCACTCCTCAAAAAAATTTAAAAGAATCCTGCACAAAAACATCTGTATGCAACCACTTATATTAACTGTTTTCCCTTCCCTTCCTTCCTAAAGAAGTATCCCCATAAGGCTACAGTGACAGTAGATTACCAGTTGACATGTTCCTGTTGTCTGTTCATACTACTCTGTGTAAATCTCACTTCTAAACACACTGTCTGGGATTTTCAAAGGAGCCTAAGGGTTTGGGGTTCACAGTCACCTGTTGAATTTCAGTGAGACTTATTACTTAACACTGTTATGCTGTTATGAGAAATACCATTTGTATCAAAACCACAGATCCAGATAACCCCAGACTACCCCTATATAGAGAAGCTGAGGATTGTACTAAAGTAGGAAATAAATTCTATTAACCAGAACAGTGACTTCATGCAAGATTTGCCATTTATGAGGCTTGCAAGAGTGCTGCCAAGTAAATGAGGTGTAGGAGTCAGCTTTGCTCAGAAAGATGAGATGAGGCAAGTGCTGGAAGGACCAACTGGGGCTCATATAAGAGTAAGGAAGGTAAAGCTGGAGTGAACTGTTTCTCCATAAAAGTGATCCCAAAAGAAGGCTGTGACAAATCTCCAAAGTTTGGAGCAGGTAGTTTAACTTACGCTTTGCTCATCAGCACAGCCCAAGATTTGGGATGGAGAGCAAAGATGGAGGGGATCCACCTATTCCTTCTTTTAGCACTGATTCCACTGCCCCTGAGGAGTCATATTGCAAAACCAAACTAGGAAAAGCCCAAGATTAGAGACAAAATAAAAGAAAGGATTCTTAAACCCTAGCAAGTGAGCAGCAGAAAGCAGAGCTGAGCAGCCATGTTTGATTTTCTCTGACCAGTGAAATGCGAAAAGCTATTTAACAGAAGAGTACATGTGATTTATAAAATACTTTGTAAGGAGTTATTAGTAACCCAGGAAACCATTTTATTTTTAAGTACTTAGACCTTGGTCCACCAAATGCTTACATATGCTTGGCTTTAATGTTGTAAGGAGTCCCATGTGCTTAAAGTTAAGAAGATAAATGCCTGTGGGCACAGGGCTTACAAACTTTGTAGATTTTATGGATACATAAATCAAAGAAGTGTGCATCAAGATAAAAATAAAAGTTCATAAATTATGAAAGAACAAAATAAATGCATGCCACACAACTCTTCTCTGAATGTATACAACTGCTACATACCAGCCAACTCCCATTACCTGGACCATCAATGGAAATTTGAAATTAACATGGGTGGGATAGAGAACTGGAACCACTGCTGCATTACCAATTGCAGTTTTCCTTTTTCTACTGACTTCTGCTGCTAATATCCACCTGATGTTGCATATTTAATTAGATCAAGGTGTCATAAAGTACAATTATCCTTCCACCTCTCCAGATGACTTTGATTTTTTTTTAAAGGAAAAAACTTCACCTGAAGCAATCTTTGATGTTCCCACTGAATACCTTAAACAAAATTTAACTTTCTACTCTATTTTGTTGGAGCTGGCAAATGAATCACGATTTGATTGTTGCAGGATAACAAGTGCAAGGGGCTAGAAACTCCTGCTTTGGGGACAAAGGGGCAGCGAAGGGATGCCAGAGGTCTGGGCAAGTGGCCCAGGGAGAGCCAGAATCTGAGAGAATTTACCTGCCACAGGTGCAGCAGCTGGAAGCATGGAGCAGTGGCCAGCATTGCCCATGTGGTTTTTGAGCACATTTTCGATGCAGCTGGGACAGCGTAAAGATGTGATGTCATCAGCCCTCATCAGAGACTGACTACAAGAGCTAGCACAGAGCAGCAAAAAGGAGGGGAGCAGCGAGGCAGCTGCAAGCTGTCAGGTGGCACTCCCAGGCTCACACCACACTGGTTCCACAGAGGAGATACCTGGAGAGGTATGTCTCCTGTCCTGACACCGATGCCACCCCAGAGGAGGAAGCACCAAGGATTTGAAAGCCCAATGACCTACGGGAACATGTGAGTGGGAGGAACATTGCAACACCCCTGTTGATATTTTACTTTCATTTTGTTTTCCTTTCACCATTGTGGGACATTATCACTGCCAGCCAAGTGTGACAGGACCAAGGGGATTGAGAGCTCCTAGAGGGCCTGTGGTGAATGACAGGGCCTTTAATTAATCTAATTGATGATCCAATCTGAATATGCAGTCCCAGGGGGACAGACTATGACCTAAGACTGAAACAGCCTACAGGTGAGAGAGAAATTTCCATTCATCATTTGTTCATTGAGTCGAGTCAAGAAATAACCCTGTCTGTTCCTAAGTGGCCCAGGAGCTGTTCAGCGCTAACCAAACAGTTTCCTCTTAGGAAAGCAGTTGACTAGACCAGGGTTACAGGACTGACATAGCCAGATAAAAGTCTAGGCCATTAACAGCACACTGCAAGGCACCAAAGATTGGCGTTTGGATGAAGTGCAGGGAAGGAGGAGTCCCAAGAAATGTCCATACAGAGCACACCTAATGTGGTCCAGAGCCCACAAACAGCCTCCCTTATCTTAACACCAAGGTGTGGAGGTAGGAAAGCAAGGGGAGAGTCCCTTAGGAGAAAGTGCCCATCAGGCAATAGTGTTGAAAATCACAAAAGCTTGGGTCACCAGATCCTGAGTCATCTGGAAGCAACTGGTCTGGCATAGATGGGCACATAGATCCACCACAGGGCAAGAGTGCTCAGTGGCTGAGTCTTGAGACCAATGGAAGTGATATCTCAGGAATAAAATCAATGCTGGTCAGCCTGGAGTGCAACAGGCACCATTCCCCTCTCCATGGGGCCTTTCCAGTGTGCTGCACTAGTTATGGTTCCTGGGAATAACCTCATTCAGCTCCTGTGATTTTTTTTTGAAAGGCAATTTCTCTATTTAAATTTCATACATTAAAAATTTATACAGATTCTGCCAGGGATTGCTTCTATATTTGAGTAACTGACTTCATATAGAAAGGCTTTTTTTTAAATTAACCTCTTCTATACTAGACTTGTAGCTTCTGGAACAGTGTACAGGCAAGAAACATACCTTCCTGTTGCTGGATACTATTTATGCTGGCTTAGCAAAAGTTTGCTCTGTTTTGGCCAGATAATCAGGGATCCAGGTTTTCTGTTTCCCACGGAAAAATGGAGAAAAAGATGGATTTCTCCCTTTACCTGAGGCAAATATGGATTTCTCATTTTAATGGAGAAACCTGTGGATTTTGCAATATTGTGCACCCAGGTCTGTGCACAGGGTGAGGGCAGGTGTGGGCTGCCCACTGTGGACTCAGGCACTGTAGGGCATAGTGGGGCCACACAGGGAAGCTGGTTCATGCTCCGTGCTGCCCTGGTGAGGAATCTCCTGCCTGCACAGCAGCAGCAAAGGGCACAACCCTGTGTTGCTTCCCCCTTGTCAGCTGCATGGGCAGGGGACACCTTGCCAGAGCAGTGCAGAGTTTGTAGTAGCAAGTAACTTCCCTGCATGGCTCTGCTGTGCCCTGCATCACTGGGTCACACCTGCTGGGCTGCAGATGCCCCAGGGGAGGGCAGCAGAGCTGGGAGCCTGAGTCTGCAGCAGGCATCCTGACCACCCTGTCCACAGGGGGCACAGGTTTCCCCTGTCCCTCCAAGACTGCACAGAGCATTGAGGGGCTGGCCCCATCTCTGCCCAAGCCCACAATAGGCAGGCAGCAGGTGATGAGGGGAGATGGGCTTCACTGTTCCACTGCAGCAGCTGCCACCTGCCTACAGGGGGCAGGAAGCAGGTGGCTGCAGACCCAGTTCCCTGGCCCTATAGTCCTGGCAGCTGGGGGCCCCCACTGGCAGCACTGGCCGGGCAGGGGGTGGTGGGTGGGGGCAAGGGGCACCAGCAGGCCTGGATGGGGTGTTCTGGGAGGGATTCAGGGGCACCAGCGGGGACAAGGGGCTGTGAATAGGTAGTGAGGGCACCAGCAAGGCTCAGGGGCTGTGACTTAGGAGTGAGGGCTTGGACTGTGTTCTGTGAGCTAAGGGGGCAGAGGGAGCTCTGATTTTCCATAATAAAAAACCCAAAATCAAAAACCAAACTATAGGTATCTAGAATTTATTTTATTGTAGTGATTGAGGCACAGTAGATTTCCACATTGTTTTAAAACTGTAAACGTATCAAGAAAACATTGTGTTCAACTGATGCCTATTGTCACTGAGCCTCTGCCACCTCAGAAGGAAATGTTCACAGGGCTTGGTGTCTGGGTACTTTGAAGTCTCTTGCTGGGGTTAGTAGGTTTGACTCTCTTGTCCCCTAGGAAAGACTGCTTCTGCCAGTACTCAGCCTTGTCTGACATGGCTTTGATGTAACATAAAAAAGAGGTGATATTCTAGTGTCAGAAACAGTTCCCCTCAGGATGAGGCAGCCTTTCCCACACCAGTTACAGTTTGTCTAATGTTGAGTCTCTTGTCCTGGTCTTAAGAGCCAAGTTTGGGAGCTCCTCCACCCCTACACTCCTGCCTCATACCTCCAGAATTCAAATTAGTCCCAGTTAGGTCAGCTGCCAGCATCATGGCTGAGGGCACTGTCACACCTTCGGAGCCTTAATTCCAACAGGCCCCTGGGGCGAGAACGAACGGACTCTAGCTTATTTCTTTTTCCCGCGCTAGGCTTTGATTTCCCCTTTTATTGGCTGCTAGACAGATCAAATATCGCAAGATTGCCGAGATAAGGGTGAAAGTACTCACATGTTTGTTGTTAGTAGCAGGTTTTATTGGTCCGTTTTACAGCCGACAGAGATTGATTACCGAAGGAATGTTACAGCTGTCAGAGATTGATCACCGAGAGAAGGGGGAGGATTCGGTGGGTTTCAGGTTCTGCTTTGGCTCTTCACTATGGCTTTAGCAAACAAGCTTTTGGCAGAGACCCTGTGTCCGACCTCTCAACAATCACCAGCCGCGGATCGCGCGCTGGAGAGCTCCGCTCGCTTCAGCTACGGGGGGCGTTTTTTATACCTAGAGCTAGCCTATGAAATTCTTTGTTTTCATTCTATTCCTTTTATGGTATGAA
>JAGPOW010001034.1:3502258-3531345 GCA_030014935.1 Caiman crocodilus
CATTCTATTCCTTTTATGGTATGAAACTGGCCTCAGGCGTTACTACAAGGGGTTTGATTTCACTATGGGGGTTTGGCTTCTTAGGTAGTGTCATGAGTCACCGCCTACAATGCAGTCTGCACAGGCACCAGATTTGGCTCCTGCTATCTCCAAGACTTCGTTCCTTATTCATACCAAAAAAAAGGTGAGCAGACAGGCTGCTCCTCACCTCTCCATTGTTCAGTGTGCTCTTGTCAGCTCACCACTGAGTCTCACTTTCTGGGGGCTTTTGAGGCTTCTGGCCAGTTCTCAGAGCCAATCACTGGCTGTGTCCACCACACAGTTGTTTGGTTATCCGGGGTTTGGTTATAATCCAACTATTTGCTGCAGAAAAACAGCTAACCAAACCCCAGTTTCTGGGATGGTCTTGGTCACTGCCCTCTGGGCTATCCTTGCTTGTCCGGGGGTGGGAAAGTCCCTCTAGCCTACTCCTCGCCTGTGACCCACAGAGCATGCCTGTTTGTTGGGAGGAGTAGTAGATATGCTGGATGGTAGGGCTAGGATTCAGAGTGACTTAGATAAATTGAAGGATTGGGCCAAAACAAATCTCATGAGGTTCAACAAGCACAAATGCAAAGTCCTGCACTTAGGAAGGCTGGGGGCTGACTGGATGGGCAGAAGCTTTTGCAGAAAAGGACCTGGGGTTTACAGTGGACAATAAGCAGAATATGGGCCAGCAGCGTGCCCTTGTTACCAAGAAGGCTAACAGCATCCTGGGCTGCATTGGTAGATGTGTTGCCAATAGGTCAAGGACAGTGATTATTCCCCTCTATTCAGCACTGGTGAGGCCACATCTGGAGTACTATGTTCAGTTTTGGGGCCCCCACTACAGAAAGGATGTGGACAAATTGGAGAGTCTAGCGGAGGGTGACAAAAATGGTGAGAGGGCTGGGGGACATGACTTACAAGGAAAGAATAAGAAAACTGGGCTTATTTAGTCTAGAGAACAGAAGACTGAGAAGGGACTTAATAGCAGCCTTCTACTACCTGAAGAGGAGTTCAAAAGGTGGTGGAGCTAGACTGTTTTCAGTGGTGAGAAATGACAGAACAAGGAGCAATCGTCTCAGGTTGCAGCAAGAGAAGTTTAGGTTAGATATTAGGAAGAATTTTCTCATTAGGAGGATAGTAAAACACTAGCACAGGTTACCAGGGAGGTGGTGGAAGCTCCATCCTTGGAGGTTTTCAACACCCAGCTAGACAAAGCTTTGACTGAGATGATCTAGCTGGAGATGGTCCTGCTTTGAGCAGGCAGTTCAATTAGATGACCTCCCGGGGTCCCTTCCAACCCTAACTTTCTATGATTCTACTATGTCCAGTTTTGAGCTCCCACTACAGAAAGGATCTGGCCAAATTGGAGAGAATCCAATGGAGGGCATTGAAACTAGTTAGGGGACTGAGGCACATAATTTATGAGGAGAGGCTGAGGGAACTGGGCTTATTTAGTTTAGAGAAGAGAAGTCTGCAAATGGACTTAATAACGGCCTTCAACTACCTGAAGTGGGGTTCCAACAGGGATGCAGCTAGACTGTTTTCAGCAGTGACAGATGACAGAACAAGGATCAGTGGTCTCAGGTTTTAGCAAGGGAAGTTTAGGTTTGCTATTAGGAAAAACTTTCTTACTAGGAGGGTAGTAAAATACTGGAACAGGTCACCCAGAGAGGTTGTGGAATTTCCATTCTTGGAGGTTTTTAAGACCCAGATAGACAGAGCTTTGGCTGGGATAATCTAGTTGGGAATTGTCCTGCTTTGAGCAAGGGGTTGGACTAGTTAACCTCCTGAGGTCCCTTCCAACCCTAATTTTTTATAAGTCTATGATTATATGCCACACAAAGATGAAGCAAATAATTTGGGTCCAGGTGCAGGAAGGAAAAATGAAGTTTCAATAACAGTTGCTTGGTTCATGGGCCACATAGCACTTCTGAATATCCATGTGTACTTATTCTCATACATGCTGCTCTATAAGGAGCCTCTATACAAAGCCCAATAGGAGCTCCTAGACCTGATCCAGAGCATAGTAAACTTAAATGGAAGACTACGCTGACTTTAAGGTGCTTTTGGATAAGGCCCTAAATAGTTCTTTAAAGGAAGCAACCTTTGGACAGACAAACTCCATCATGCATGCCTGCTAATTCTACCAAGCCTCACTGGCATTTACATTTACATTACAGGGCCTTGACTTCATTCCTAAAGCACAGAATGGTGGCAGAAATAATCTGTTGGCATAACCCAGCGGTTCTTAACCTGAGACACCTCTCAGAAAATGCCCGCTTTTGGTTTTCACTCTTTTTGTCATTCAGGAAAATAATAGAATATTTTTCCTATTGCAAAGAACTTGGAGAAACCACAACAGGACAGGATGGTTTTAACTCTATGGATTCCTATTTGAAATCTCTGGGTTTATGTTGTGAACCACGTTTGCATACCTAACAGTGCTAACATTGTGTAGCACCCTGCAGCACCCTTGAGATAATCTGAAGGCATCTCAGGGTGCCTTGGTACCCTGGATGAAAAATCTAAGAGCAGGACACTTTACTTCCTGTGGCACATGAAGCAAACAGAAAATGATTTGCAACCCTCTGTGATGCAGATCATTCCCAAGTCTACTCAGGGGGTAGAGGAGTAACTGATGCTTTTTCTGAGAAAAGTGTTAAATCACAGTGTAGGCATACACAGGATGAAGGCATCCTGTGCACTACAGCATAACATTGTAGTATTGTACTGGAATATTAGTATTTCAAATCAGAATCCCATGGAGCACTGAGAAGCAGTCAGAGAAGTTAACATATAGCTTGCACTTCCTGCATTTCTCTTTTCCTTCAGTTTAACATTTGAACAAGAAGCCAGGCTCACTTTTCTTGGCTTCTCCTTTTCTGGAAATGTCAGAGTCATCATGTCATCCTGACTTGAAAAAAGATGCCAGAGTATTGATTTATTGATGTTTTATAATTAAAAATGGAAACAAAAAACCTGTTATGATTCCATACAGAATAAGTTAATAATAATTACCATTTTTCTTGCAAAATACCAAAATCCTTCCGTCTGCTGTCATTAAATTTCCTGTGATAGTGGATGCCACTGAAGGATAGCATAAGAACAGCATTAATATAGTCAAGGTCTATGAGAAGGCATCAGTCTAACTTGTGATGGACTATGCTGTGCTCAGATCAGGTACACATGCTAAACTGAGAGCATGTTTTTGTTTTAAAATGGACTAATATTTTAATAATATATTCACTGATTTTTTTTACAAGTCACAAACTTTAAGTACCAAAATAAAATATCTTAAAGAGTCAGTAAATCAAGTAGTTCCATTTAGAAAGAGAACCCCTTATCCCTAGGATATAAAACAAATGCACACAAGTGTGTCCAGCTATGACCTGTAACAATTGTTGTCCTCCATTTGTATCAGAGATGGGCTCATTTGACTGCAAAAGCTACATATTAGCACCATAAGATTTAGGTCTTAAGACAGGGAACATGAGCCTTTCTACTTCAAAGATTTTTTTTTGTATAATCTTACCGCTTATATTGTGACTTTATTATGCACACACTAATATGTTCAGAATTGTGCCCTTAAACTGAATCCAATGCCTCCCTGCCTATTGAACTGGGAATGGACAAGGAGGGATATTAAATGGTTACGTAGTCAAGCCTTCAGTGAGGAGCTCATGAGTTGCATGCAGAAGTGGCTTAGGATCACATTTTGCAAGGAATTTGTTGATGGTTGATCCTCTCTGTTTCAAAGGAGCATCCAGGCCTTACTTTGCCTCTGCTTCAAAAAGAATTGACATAAACATCAGAGATGCAGAAATTATTTGTAGTGGGACGTATCACATTTAATACTTGTTGTAATCCAAAATACTATCCACAATCAGAATTGTCTTTCTGCAATTGTTATCCTGAAATACTCTGTCAAATCCCTATCACTTCCAGTTTTTCTCTTTAAGAAAAGGGACAGATGCTATTTATGGTATTTCAATCGGCAGCCCAAGCATTTATTTTTCACAACCTGTAGCCAAACCTTTGCCTCTGATAATACTCAGAGGAAAGGAAATTTATCTTTGTCTTTCTTCTTGTAGGTACAAAGGCCCCTCACTTTCCCAGAATAAAGGCTAATTCTTCCTTTGCAGTTTAATGACTTGGTTAATTACCTCTCTTCTGAACCACCCACATCAGCAGTTGCCATTTTTATCTGCTATTTTCCAAAAAGCACTTAAATAAAGTCTGTTAATTTAATCTCTGCACACTAATAATCTACTGTGCATGTGGCAATACAAAGAATTAAAGACAGATTCTAGTGTTAGGCACCGTAATGAAGAAATATTTTAATCTCAATAGCCAGGATTTTACTGGCTCTTATAGCATTGCTTTCCTATAGTAACTAAAGGCACTAGTTCAGTAACACTGGATAATATTACAATAATTACACAACAACTAGAGGTAAAATTGTAATGAGGAAGCCACCATGTATTCCCTGCTTAGCAGTATACCACATCTTCTTTTTCTTATACAATTTATCTCTATTGGCTTTTTTAATTGTGCTAATGTTATGCTGCCATAAGGAATATGTCCCTGTGAGAAGATTAATTAAGAAAGGAAAATGATTTTATGTAGCACTACTACAGTAGTGGGTAGCTATTTCTTCAGAGACCAAGATTACAGCGTCACTGTGTTAGACACTGGTCATGTCTACATGAGACTCTGTCTTCACTGTAGCTCATTATTACTGTGCAGTAGCATTGCATGGCACAAAGTTTGACAGGCAGCTACTGCGCAGTTGTAATGAGCTACTTTGCAGTCAGCATCACCTAAAAGCTGTTCAGCAATACTACTGTGCAGTAACTCCAGTTGTCATGCCATCATTTAGTACTTGGTTGGTAGTCACTGTAGTGGGGCTCAGCAGATGCTGCAGCATCCATGCCCTGCCTGGGCAACTAGCCTGAGCAATTTAAGTTTGGTTCCCTTTTTCTGTTACAATCCTTTGAAGTGAAGGCAGAGGCAGCATCATAAGCAAGCTCAAACCACATGTAGCACCTACAAGAAGAATCATGTGGAGACCAGACTTACCATTGAGGTCCAACAGCAATACCTGGGCAGAAAGGGATGGGGTATATGGGGAAGAGGAGCTCCACAGAAAACCAACACATGCTCCCTACACTAAGACCACCGAGTGACCACGGGTACCACCTCTCCATATTTAACCATTCATCCTATGGAAACAACAAGTCATGGCAGGAAAGATGAGGCAGGTGTGCATCACAACCAGGTGAACAGGGCATGCACACCAACCATCGGTGGCTTCTGAAGACATGTACTTGTCGCATACCCTCATAAAACTGGTTGTCCATTCCCCTACGAATATCAGACTGGAAGGGGCTTCCCTGGTCATTAGTTCAGTTCCAAAGGAACCATATATTCAAAAGATCCATGAGTTTGTCTATTCTGACCCCTGTCATACACTTCAACCCCAAAACAGCTATATAAGTACCCAAAAAACTTGCCACCATTAAAGAGCAGGGGAGACGAGAGCACTGTCAATGTCCTCCCACTGCAATGGCAGGGAATTTTTTTAGAATTCCTAAGCAAGTTGACACTACCCTACCACAGAGGAAAGCAACCTCCCCACTCCTCCCCTCCCCTCCCCAGTCTTTGCATATCAAACACAGGGAAAAGTTCCCTCTTGACTCCAAATACAGTAATTGGTATCACCTCAAGTTCAAGAACAGGACCCTTCAGCCAGGTACTTGACAGGTTTATAAGTACAGAAAACAGTACAACCGTATTTCAGCCAAACTCCCACCTAAACCCATGATCAGTAAGGTGGTCTCATTTGCGACTTATACAGTGGCCTTTAATACTTACCTCTCTTTATGGGAAATACTCCACTTGATACATCCTAGGATCATATTTGCCTTATCCATGGCTGTATCAGATTGTTGGCTTTTATTCATCCTTTAACCCTCTCATGCAGCCAGACCCCTATCCTCCCCTATCAGTTCCAATTGAAAAGTGCAAAGTCTCTCATTTTGTAATATTACATATCACCTCTGCATTTCCCCCAGTCTTCAAGTGGGACTTTTTCTTTGTTTCTTTTTTTGTGAACAGTACATGTGCTGAAAAATGAGGTTAAGATCAAAGCTATTTAACTGGTACAAACTGGCTGTAACACAACAGTGTGAAGATTAGTGTCACAAAATTCTCAGGAGAGTGGTGATGTTGTCTTCTCTTACCCAGGAGCTTGGTGACTTAGGACTTTCACCCAGAAGGTGGGAGACCTGGATTCAGGACTCTCAACTGATCAAAGGGATTTGAACCCTGACCTGACACATCCTAACATAAGTCCTACCTACCAGGCCATTGAGTATTCTGGGGTGAAGGCTCTTTTATCTCTTCTGTTGACATTTTGTACAAATAATGCACATTAAAATAGAGCAGCTATTGGAACCCAGTTGTTTCCTCTTACTGGTGAGCATCCATCCATCCAGCTAGAGCAGTGATTCTCATCCAGGATACCATGGCAATCCTTTTAAGGTCTCCAGGTCTGACAGGTTGCTGTACAATGTTAACACTGCTAGGTATGCCAATACCTACACATGATTCACAAGATAAACCCAGAGATTTCAAGTAGGAATCCATACTATCAAAAATGTTCTGACTATTGTGAGTTTTCTGAGTTCTTTACAACAGAGGAACTTCTCTAATATTCTTATGTAGTCAAAAAAAATAAGTGAAAGCTAAGAGTTGGCATTTGGGGGGTGGGGAGGGGGTGTTAAATCTAACAAGGGTTGCCTGTTAGATAAGAAGTCTAGCAAGGTTGAGAACCACTGAGCTACAGAATCATTTCCTCTCTCTTCCTCTTAGCCTGTGATTATTTAAGTATTTTATATACAGCTCCAACCATAGAGACAGAAGAGACCCATCCCTGAACACGCTGTATCCCAGTGGTTAAGATACTTTCTTCAGAGGCAAATGAGAGATGTAGCATTTAGGGCCACCACAACTGATGGCTGATGAATTTAGCCTTTCATTTCCTATACATGTCTTTACAAGTACTTAAATTGAAGCCTTTGTTTGAATACTCTGCATTGAACAAAATGAAATGTGTTTTAAGAAAACCTAAACATTTCCATTTTAATGCAATCTGAACTGATTTGTTTTTTTTTAATTTTTGGTTCAGTTGCCTGAACCATGTGGAAGCCTGATGCCATTCTTCTTGAATAAACAAGTACTAATGAAAAAGGAGCAGAGCTTCAACATTCAGGCAGCAGAGTGGATTACAATTTGTTAAAGGGATATTACTGGGTTAAATACAAATGACTAGAGTTAGCCGATGTGGCTCACATTCTGGTCTTATACTCCTTACTGCAGTATGCTCAATGTACTATTTTCTCCAAAATTGATTTTATGACAACTGTGTGACCCCATTGTTCAGCTTGATTGGCAGGATGGCCAGGAACCTTTGATAAGATGTTCAATTTTTCTGTCATTTTTAGAAGTCACATGCTCCCCCACAAAGTTAGCAGCAGATAAAGTAATAGCACAAGGTCAGCGTTGAACTTATTATAAGAAAATTATACTTGGTAATGATCTGAACTTTAAAAAAATCTATTTTCTATTTCAGAAACAAGAGTGCTCAGTTCCTCCCCACATTTTATTTGTTTCAGGGAAGAGACTGGAAATGGTATCAATTTTCCGCCAGCATATTAAAACCTTTTTTATTAATAAGTAATTGTGCCAAGCCTTGCAAACCAGCATCAAATGCTTCTAGGAAGGTGGAAAATATATGTCAGATTTCTCTAAATAAACATGAAAATTGCCCCAGCATGGTTTCCCATGTTTTGTATAAGATGGAAGATCCTTTACAAAAGTTTGCAGCTGAAAGCTATTCCACATCTCTTTTGAACTTAGATGATTTATGAATAATGTTTATTAGGGTGAAAAGTGACCTATGGATCCCTTCCCTAGGCCAAGGAAAACCTCTTTACTAGAACAACAAACTTTAATCATATTCATATGGGTTTATGCCTGAGCCATGCAGGACTGGTCTATTTACAGATCTTGTCTGAATATAAAGTAGTCATAATTTTTTACTGATGTTGTTAGAAATATCTATACTTTTGCAGAGGTGTCAAAGGCCTGGAGAAATCACCTTACAGAGAAATATTTAAGAAACTCAATCTGTTCATTTTATCACAAAGGAAAAAGGGAGGTTCTTCAATTATGAGGCACTGATATGTTGACAGGAAGAAAAAATGAGCAGAGAAAGACATAACAAGAATTAGTGGTTGGAAGTTGAAGCCAAACAAATTCAAGTAAAGAATAAAGCAAAAAAAATTCCAATGAGGGTGACTGGAATAAACTGCCAAAAGAAGGAGTGGCTATCCAACCTCCTAAGATCTTCCAGGAAATAACTTGGAAAATCTGGATTTTTCTAGGCAATATATACAGGCACCCTTGGGTTTGGCCAAAACATGTGCTCTGACATGTTCTAATTAGAACACTCTGTCATCACTATAGGGTTACAAGTATAAGCTCCTGCGGGTTTAAAAATGACTGCTGGGGCACTTTAAAGCTCATCAAATAAACTTTAGTTATAACATCCCAGAGCCATTTTTAAATGTATGGGGGCTTAATACACATGACACTGCAGTGTTTTATATACAGCAGTTCTCTGGGAACCACTCTAATTAAAATAGTCCTCACATCCTCTACCCCCAGCCTTAAGCACATGTGTAGGCTCCCCAAGTTACTGGGCTTGACACTGGCATAAACAAATGATGCATATGATTTATTGGAAACACATGAAATAATCTGATGGTCTCTTTGGCATAGACGCCAACATTTATTTTTGCTGTGGAGGCCTAAGACAATGGACATGTGGAATGTTTTACACATTTCAAATGACGGCCCCCTTCCTGAGGGGTCCAGGGTCCTCACCTTTTTCCTCTGGCTTTAAACTCTAAGTCTATATAGTTCATTTCCCTTCCCATACAGAAATAAACTAGACAATCATAAGCATCTTTATTTGGTAGAACTAGAAGTTGTACTACCTTCACTATACTGGTAAAGTTAAAGAAATATAATTTGTATGGACAAGGCCACGATTGCAGTCCTTGAATTCCTAAGAAACTGTTGTGTAAAATTGTGTTAATAAAACACAAGTTGTGGATTATAGATATAAGTAGTTAATAGACATGCTTAAACATAGAGCTGAGTTTTTCTTTTTTTCTAAAGAACACACAGGCCATAGTAGCTATTTAAGTACTGCATCAGAGCCAATGCACATGTTTGCATGCACAAGGAGTATTAGGGAGATGTATTGAGTTGCTCCCAAATTTATCTTGGAGCCAAGCCCCCAAAGAGAGCAAGGTTGGGGTACGGTAAAGGCTCACAATGACACTCAGAGCTCAGAGGAGATTGCTGTATATGCCTCAGCCAGGAACTAATCTTGTCATGTTGAAGGCAGCACTGGGCCAGGAGGAGCGTTAATGCTTTCAAAGGGCCCAGAGAGTTTGATGGAGAGTACTGCCGTTCAGAGCCACGGGCCATATCACCTACTGATTAGAGTACAGTAACTGATCTGGTGAGGGGAAACTTTATGAGAAAACAGGAAAGGATGGCAGTAGCAAAAATGACCCGGGTCAGAGGTGGAGGAGAGCCCCTTACCTTCCAGACGGAAAATTGATTCAGTAAGGTACAGATCATCCAATGTCCCAATCCTTAGATACTACTGTGCACCTGTAAGACAATTGCAAGAAGGAACTAGAGAGAGTAATGCACAGGAGATATCCTCTTGGTGTCATAGCAAATACCACTGGAATTCTGCTCTTCTTCACTCCCTGGAGGTTATCTACCTGAAGGAACAAGCTATTCAGTTGCTTTGAAAAAAAGAATCTAAGGGCACAGACAGAAGTTGCATTTTTCACACAACTGGGCACCTGGAAGCTCTCTATAGCCATGCCGTGACACATGTGCATGGCTGCAGAGCATTTTTTAAGTAGCCAACTGCGTGAAAAATTGGCTCCCTCCTTACATGAGGTAGTAGATGAAGGCACTCTGCTTTAGAGCACCTTGGGAAACTTGTGTTCCTTAGGGTTAGTGTTTTTGTGTGATGAGGGCTGTCATCAAGGAGGGAGAGGGGAGGTGGGAGGGGCACGCCAGCAATAACAAGCTGCTGCTTTCACTAGCTGCCAGCTTGCCTGATCTGAGTTGTGGGGGAGAGGGAAGGATCAGAGCCCCCCCCCACACACGCACCTTGCAGCCTTCTCCCAAGCCTCCTGGCTGGGGTACTGAGGGGAGCCAGACTGGGCCCACGAGGTGCAGGGGGGCTCCAATCCATCCCCCTTGCAGCTCAGGACAAGCAAGCCAGCAGCTCATGAAAGGAGCAGCATGAGCTGCTGACTTTCCCAGCCTGAGCTGGGGCAGAGGGCTGGGGAGTAGATCAGAGTCTCCCTGACCCATGGCCCCCCAACTGGGGTACAGGCTGGGCCCACAAGGTGATGGGTTCTGATCCACACCCCCCACCAACAGCTGAGGCCAGGCAAGCTGGCAGCTCATGAAAGGAACAGCTCACTTAGCTGCCTTGCCCCTCCCCACTCCCTACTGACAGCCATGGAGCTGGGAGGGCAGGGGGCAGGGCTGGGGAAGGGGGTGGCTCCTTGACTTGCTAGGCAGGCTCGATCCCAATTCTTGCCCCCCCTCGACCCAACAGGTGAACCTCTTTTAAGTTTCTGTGGGGGAACGCTTGCTTATGATACCTTATGTAAAATGCCATGAGTGAGAGCAGGGACCTGACCATCTGTCAGCTCCCTAAAAGAGAATTTTCCTATCAAGTTTGTTTGGTGACCACTCTCTGCAAATAATGGGTCTAGTGACTTAAGTTCAAGTTCTTGCCACATTGAAATCAGTGGCAGAGTTCCCGCTGATTTCAGTGGGGCCAAGTTTTCATACTTTATTTTTAAAAGGAAAAATAAAGTTTGGTCTAGCAGTTCCCAGTTAGAAATGAGACATTAGCCAACCCAATTCTAGTGTCATGCGTTAGAGGCCACCTAGATGATTCCACAAAAACAAAATTTAATTTCTCTCCAGCTTTCATTCTTTTGCTACAAATTGGAAATTTTTTTTTGAACGTTGGTCAACTCCTCCATTTCTAGTAACATCTTCTCCAGTTGCAGCCTTAATTCTGAGCCAAAAGCCATATAGCCCTCCTTTTTGGGTGCATCTACACAAGATGCTACATCTCCATAGCAATGAGCTATGGTGAAATAGCTCATAGCGTGAGCAGGGACTGTGATGCCACCACTACTGCACAACAGCAACAAACCACTGCACAATAAGGTCAAAAACAATCTGTGTGCCACTGGGACTTTTCAGGTTTGGCAGGTATTGTGCAGTCATTTAGACAACTACTCAGGGGCATAAGTAAGCATGCCCTTTCAAAACATAATGTTTACTGCTGACTATGTGTAACAAATATGTATATCTGCTTCTGGTTTTGAACAACATCAGGAATAATTGTCTGTGAAAATAAATTATAAACTTGGCATTACTTAACTCAATATTTATCTTTCAGATCAATAATTATTGATGTTGCCCCAAAACAGAAGTCAATATCTGCTTAATCTTTACCTCTGTTGATTGCTTGTGTTGACATTGGAGGTCAACAAGGAGTGCCATTGTTCATCTATAAGGTGTTGTTTAATCTGTTAGTAACAATTTTTGCATGAACAAGACTTAACCTGAGGCTTGCATGATATCTTGATTTGATAAAAGGTAGATCTACTCACTTTTGTCATCAAATGCCTTTGTAACCAATTAGAACATTAAGAACAGGAAGGAAGTGATAGAATACAGTGTGCTGCTTAAGACCTGCACTGATTTCCTCCACCACTCTAAAAATGGCTCTCACCTCAATATGGTCTCCATGGCACTATCATATGGGTTTCGTAATATATATTCCTTACTAATCTACTGACTGTTTTGATCAATAATGTATTCTGTCTTCCCTTGGGTATAAACTATTCATCTTTTTGGTTCCCTAAATCTAGATAAGCGAGAAAGAGAGGTAGAGGGGAAAAAGAGTCTGGGCACGTCTCCATGAAAAGCTACTGCAGAGTGGTTTCTGCACATTTATTTAGTACTTGTATAAGCAAGTACTATTTAAATGCACAGTAACCAGAGTTACCACACAGCAGTGCCAATAGCATCTCAGCATGGTTTTTGTCATGTGACTACTGTGCAGTAGTATCAGGCTACTGAGCAGTCAATGTCCCATGTAATGAGTGGGCACGTCTACTGCTTAGCTGTGCCATTACCAAACCGGAGATATTAATTTTAATAAATATGCCTAGCACCACTAAGCTTCTTTAATGTCCTGATCTGGCCTAGTCCTAGAAGTACACAACTCCAATTTGTTTTCATGTAGACCCCAGTTCAGTAATACACACGTTGAACTTTTAGCATGTATTTACCAAAGGCCACTCGAGATCACCAAAGCACTGGAGCTACAATTTTAGGATCTGGGCTCCTCATTCCCCTTAGACTTCTTTGAGAATCTGAGCTGTAAGCATGTGTTCAAACTGGTTGCTTTAAACATGAGTTGCATTGTATTTGCTGACCTCATTTCCATTACATTGACTATGCTACAGGTTCTCATATTAATAGCGTGGTTAAGTTTATATTGTGAGACAGAGAGAGAGAAAGACATGTAATCAAAATGTGGGTTGTAGTCTGTCTCCCCTGGAGGGGCTATCCAACCTTTATTATTGTCCCCCTGGTATTGCTTCTGGTCCTCTAGTGGGTGTTGGCACCGAGGGGCACATCCAGATGAGCACCATCATGTGGTATGGGGGGCCGCAGACTCATCTGGGGTGCCGCATACCACATGCGCCACACGTACAGTTGTTCCCTGCACTGCTATTTTGCAGCACTGGGGGTGTGGGGGAGGGGGATTGACATTGGGAGATCCTAGTGTCAAAAAACACCATGCCTGAAAAGCATGGGGCGGCTCACATAGTGACAGTGCACTCCTCCCAGAATTGGAGCCTGGCCAGCTGAAGCCCTAGTTTGGCTGCTGGCCAGGCTCCCTGCTTCAAGATTGCTGCAGCTGCAGCCCCTGATGTCCCCCAGGACCTCAGGTAATGCAGCCCAGGTGCTGGCCCCAGCCTCCCCTACTCCACCCTGGGCAATTTGCCACGCACAAAAGTGCACATGCATGGGGGTTCTCCCAGGGACAAGTAGCAGCAACACACATTGTGCTGCTTTTCTTTGTCCCCAGGGCAATGCACCTTCCCGCTTGTGGGAACATGTCCCAGGACTTTATGATCACTTTCAGTTACAGTGAAAAGGTTCCAGTCTAATGAAATAACCAAAAATTTTACTGCACCCCAAACAGCACATTTGAGACATTCACCTTTCCTGTCATCACTTTCCCTATCAAAAGACATTACTGTTGCCTGCTATAGAGGTTTTATGATTTGAAGATAGGATAAAAGCTAGCTTTTTTTTCTTGCATAAGTTGTGATGGTGGAAACCTCACTATGTGCCAAAGGCCTGGATGAGATAAATCTAGATTTAAATTTTTATCCCCTACATATCCCAAGACTACAAGGTGGTTTGAAATCTTGAAAAAATAGGGTGCAGAGGCCCTTCAGGGAACAACCATCCCATTTGCCCACCCACTCAATATCTCTGTCAACCCTAACTCTAGTAGTCCCTTCAGTGATGAGCCCTTTCTCCACAAAGCCCTTGTAGACAGTACCTCAGAAAAAGCATCCCTCTCTATTAACAAATTAAGGCCCCCTCCAATGCAGCTACCAGAAGCAAGAAGTACTGCAGCTGAGAAAAGTAATCATTAAGTTTAGAAAAGTTGGCATCATAAAGGATAATTTCAGCCCCTGACCAGTTTATCTGCCACCAGAGGATGAATTCAAAACCTTCTGGGACTTCCTCCAAAGAATGGCAGTCTCGACATCTCAGTAGATGTAAGGACTAGGAAACCAAGTTGGCATGTATCCTACATGTAGTGATATCAAGCAGAATCATAATGCCTATCAGTGAAGGCCTTCTTGTGGTCTGGCACACTTTGGCATCTATCCTTCTGACCACACAAAGAGAGAAGGAGAAAGTATTGAGTCCCAGAAAAGGGGGTCAAATACTAACAGTATCCAACTCCTGACTCCCTTGTAGCTCAAGCAGCTTGGGACAAGTCTAAATAGAAGAGAACCTGCAAGATCACCTGTCAAGAAAAAGAGCAAAAAAGACTGGATCTTTTAAGCTACAAGGTTTATTTATCTGCCAGTATTCAAATGATGATAGTCAACTATCAAGTTGTGCTCTCTGCATACAACTTCTGTTTTATGAGATATATTATCCAACATCATGGGCATGCTACCCAGAGAGTAAGAGAAGAAACTAAAGCCTATAATGGCAAAAATCTAACTTATAGCCAGGACTTCCTTACAAAATCTCACTTGATGCCTCAGATACAACTAAAAGAGCCAAGACAATGAGATACTCATCCTCATTTCAAGGCTGTAGTATTCCCTAGATGGTCCAGAAGGCTGTAGACAACCTTTCTCTAACAACAGTGAGATTGTTTGTGGTCTTGAGAATATCGTGGTGACACTGCAATACAGAACCTGACTTTTCATGTTCCTTTATCGCTAAGGAAGCCACAACAGAGACCGGATTCATATCAGAAGCAAAGATTCAACCTGATTCCCATTAGCAGCAACACTCCCTGAATTCCTATATAAAAGTCAGAGGATCCACAAGTAGTGTCTGTCCATTTTGTTTTCCATCCTACCTCCTGGATCTCTCTTGAATGGACAGTCTTGATGCTATTTTCTTGATTTGGCTAGAACTGCCGATGAATCCCTTTTGCCCTCCTCTCTATTTGGAGACTGCCTTTCACTTTTCAGAAGATAGCCCTCCCAGCCCTACTCTGTAACCACAACTCCATCTCTCATGGAAAGTCTTTTAAGGAGGAAGCAAACTCCTTAATAAAACTTTTTGGTTTTAAAAAAGGTATCCTCAGCATTCAAGGGGGAAAGAGATTTTGTTACCACTACTTCCAGGTTCCAAAGGAAGAAGAGGTCTTGAGACCCATTCTCCAGCATTGGCTTAACAACACATTTCTCTAGCTACTATATTACCTACCCTGGATACTTTTAACTGATTCATACCTTTTGACTTCTAGGATGCTTAGTTTCATGTTTTCTTTCATATAGTTAATAGCCAATACCTCAAGGTTCTGATAAAGACATCACACTAGCATTAAGAGTGCTTTCCTTTGCTCTTCCAATGTGTAATAGGTAACTTTACTTTCATTGTACTCACTGGTGTTTGAGCATATATTTAAAAGTACCATGCAGGGATACCTTCTTTTGGATATTTGTGTCCCAAACCCAATGTCACGGAACAACTTAGTCCCAAGAACTGACTGTTTGGAGAGAGTAAGGCAGAAAGCCAACTCTTGCTGTTTGCCACAGCTCCAACATAAACTGTTATACCATCAAAGCAAAAAAAAGCATCTTCACATACTAAGAAAAAGAAGTTTTGGATTATGTATATATAACTGCAGCATCTTCTGACCTCTGCCAGAATGCTGTTGGCTCCAAGTGTCCATTCATTCCTGCTTTCTTTAAATGATAGTACACAAACTATAAGCCAATAATATGGAAAACCCAGGGTTTGAATTTCACTGGTATTAAGTCCCCTCTGGCCTACTTTGGCAAGGTAACATTTATGCTCCTTTTAGGACCAGAATAATAGAAAACAAATTTTATAAAAATGAATACTAGTTCAGTAAAATGTTCAAAGCTGGAAGTCTTTACAAAATATTCCTGTCCTAGTTCAGGTTGCTTACATCTTCAGCACACTGGTCACTTAAATGACCCAGATTTGAAAACTGAGCCCTTTGGCAGAATTGATGCTATGCAATTTCTAAAAATTAGCTATAGCCTATTACTTACTTATAGATACCCATGCATACACATTCTCATGGCCAACACATGCTGACTGTGAATGTAAGAGTGATAGAAAGCATGAAGATTAGCCAGAAGATGACATCCATTTATGACAGATGGGTGGAAATTTTCATTCATTAAGAACAGACATTTGTTTTGTACAAAACAGGCTGTTCACTGTATTTGTTGTCATTTTTAGACAATAACATTTTTGATGAAAGAACATTCCTGATAATGAATGACATCTGAAATGAGGTTAAATCATTGAAAAGGGGAGACAGAACAGTGGCAGGTACTTATTAAGACAAGTTTTAATGACAGATGCAGCGAATGCTAGCACCAAAACTGGTTAACAAACAGCTACTGGAAAAAAAATTAAATGAGCTGAAAAATTCTAACAAAAAGTTCAAACATTCAGTGTCCAACTGTGATTTGACTTTTTAAATTTCTTTAAAGAAAAAAAAAAGATGTGGTTTCATCAGAGCTACAAAGATTTGGTGAGTATTGATGCCAGCAGACTGTGACCAATGGAGAACCATAGTCCAGTTCTCCCAGGAGAACTCAAAAAGGATGCGGATAAGGCATAGATGAGGCATGGGGTGATGCTATGACTTATGCTGTCTGTTGTGAATGGGTGATTTTTGTTCTCAGGTGAAAACTTATGCAGCCTCCAAGCCAGACCTTCCTGATAGCAAGATTATAGCCCTAAAGGAAAACATTTTCTTTGATACCTCACTAAAATGATGGGAATTGCAATGAAATCCATATCCTGTCAGACACACCCCTTCTCCATCTTCATATCACTGAGTACAAAGCATCACTTGACAATACAAGGCAGGTGAGCATCACACACTCCCACCCCACTTTCACTGGAATGCAGCAACCTAGCCCACAGAATATGTTAAAGATGAATGGCCCAAATGGTGAAAAATTAAATATTATATAAATTGCCAACACAAAGCTAATGAATCACTCACATCCCACCTAAGAAGATTTCAGTGGTTCACAAAACTTGCACTTGCCCCCTACCCAGAAATTAATTTTATCCTGTTGCTCAATCTCAAATTCCGTTAGAACTTTATGGGTTCTCCTATACAGTAGTTTATGACAGCATTTTGGAGGCCCCATACAGGTTTGTAAAGATTTCTACGAAATGTAAACCTCCTAAATGCTTATTATCAGAGAACCTTCCCTTTGGTGATGTCATGCAGCTTTCTCTTATCTCTGCTGACAGAGGTGGTTCAAGCACCTACTTTGAACAGCTTCAAGAGAAATTTGGATGTTTATCTTGCTGGGATCCTATGATTCCTGCTGACTTCCTGCCCCTGGACCCAGTGATTTTCTGAGGTCCCTTCCAGCCCTAATATCTATGAAATCTATGAAATCTTTCATTGCTACAAAGTCTCTTTAACAACTCTCACACCTTACAGTTAAATCAGTGACCAGCAATTGGAAAATATGGTGAAGTTGCTGTGGGATTTTAGCAACAGAAGTGATGGCACAAAAGTTGAATAAAAAGATGCTTCAGTGCTTCAGGGAAAAGTAAATCAATTAATGGCCTCTTGGATTTTATAGCCTCTCATAATGTGAATGTTCTGTAGCAAAGCCAGTAAAACCCTGTTATTAACCATCAAGGATTTTTAAGCCTCATTTTTAAGACTGTGCCTTTTAGCTATTGGGACAAACCAAAACATACTCAAGTAAAAAACCCCTCAAAATATACTACAAAAAAAAATCACCATAAAAATAAACATAAAAAGAGACATTAGATTCCCACCACTGAGCATATCCATCTGAGAAGATAGCCCTCTCATTACTCAATGCTTTGAGATAGTTACATTTGCTTTGTTTTAGGTTGTTCAGGTTCCCCCTTCCTCAGAGTGGAGACAGGGGAAACCATTCGAACAGAAACTGCAGCACCAGTAATAATCAAAGAGCTATTTATTTGTTCTTCATAATCAAGGAAAACCATTACTGTCCTTACTCCTCTTCACGGTTGTTGATGTGATGTATTATGCCAACCTTTTCTATTTCATGCTTTGGACAATTCATTTATTTGAGGGATTACAAGTTTCCTTTCAATGTCTTTGTAGGCTACCTGGATATTGGGCCCAGGTGAACTGATATAGACAAAAGTGGGTACTGTCTTGACTTCATGCACAGCTAAGCTACCCTGAGGGTGAAGCATCACAGTCTAGCTGCTATTCCAGGCCAGGAGGGTATTATGTGTCACAGGACTGGTTTCTCTGACAAACATCTTCCTATGGTAAATCATGTTAGTACAGTGAGGCCTCATCGCTTTTTTCAGGGTTGTAACTAAAGGCAGGATTCAACTTTTAATTACTCTTACCATGCAAAATATCTTATTACTCAAGGGAATAACTAAGATCCATTTCTAGAACAAGATTTATTTTGGGGAAACTTCCACTGAATGTCCAAGATGATAAATATTTACTAAACAAGTTGACATAGGATATGATTACATGTTCACTAATCCATTACTCTGATGTGCAGTGGTGTTGGGGAGGGAGGGCAGATGGAAACTGGGCTTGTGTTCTTCCCCACACTCCCCTTTTTAACTTTTTGAGGATGTACAAAGAGGTTTTATTTCTTGTTTTTCTCAGCCTACAACACCTTGTCACAAAATTGTCCTGCTGGGTCTTTCTTTTTCCTTGGAAGTATCAAGGTCAAGAACAGCATACTGTTCTTCCAGGTTATTTTTTGACTCTACTCCTGGTTAATAGTAGACTATAGTAAATGGGTTCATGACAATGGTTGTGGAAGGCAGGGTTGATTCTTTCAGTTTTAATACAGCTCCCCCTGTGGCAAAATTGAAAACAAAGCACTAGAATATGAAAGTAATGTTGCATGGCTGGGGGAAACTCAAAGGATATGCTTCAGCTAAGCCGAAAAAATAGATGTTCCCTCAATCACATTCAAACCACTCTAGGTCTCTATACTTCTTTATTTTTTTCCCCTCTTGGTTCACCTCACTATCTTCCACCCTCCTCTAAGTCCCATAAGGGTCATTTATCATCTGCCCTACAATTGCTTCTCCTTGCCCTTCCTCTTCTTCCTTTCTCTTTCACAAAGTGCTTCCTGAAGTTAAGACCAGATCCCTCGTGATTTCACACATGTAATCATGTTTGTTTCTTGTACCTCATTTGCTAGCATTGAAGCACTGACCCTGTGTTAATATCTGTGTTCCAGTGGTTCCCTCAGCCAGATGTGCCCCAGAAAGGATTACTCTTCCTCTAATTCTGTACAAGCCACACGCAGATTGAATGAAATTTTAAAACACCCAGTAGCAAATTGTGTTAATATTGCGGAGGCTGTGCATAGACGAAATGAGAGGCATGTGTGCATGACATTTTAAAGCAATCTGAATGCTTTTGTGCCACGTTAAAGGTGTCAGTGTTTGCATACCTCAGCAGTGTATTGTGCATTAATTCCAGCCACTGAAAGAAATTCAGCATCGTAATGCGCCTTAAATGACTTGGGGTGCAGCAAAATAAAACTCCTTTGAGGAATTTTAGTTTGCTGCCCCTACAGCCGCGGAGTGAAGCACCAGGCTCCATGGCTCTGTAGGAAGCCCTGCAGGCAGCCTGACAGCAGCCCTGGGAAAGCAGCTCCACCCAAAAAAAGCAGCAAGCCTCTGATCTTTTTTTTTTCTTTCCCCCCTGTAGCCTGCCTGCTTGCCTGAGCTTCACAGGGGCCCGGTGCTTTCCTCTATGGCTGCGGCGAAGGACCACCGGAGCTGGGTGCCTGCGGGAGGTGTCGCTGCTGTGAAGGGAAGCACTGCACCCCCACCCAGGGACTGCTCCACCCACCAGCAGCTCTCCCTTCCTTCCCCACTGGAGAGGCAGGTAAGTGAGCAGAGTGTGTGCATGACACGGGATTAATCAGCCCTAAATTGAAACAGTATTTTTTAAAACCCATCACTTCAATTTAGAGCCCCCATTTAGTGTACACGCCCTAAGTCTCCTCTTTTCTTGCTGATGCTTTTGCAGAGGCAAGGGGCCTATTGTGATTTGTGGTAAGGCTGAAGAGACACCCTTGCAAACTTTATTAACCTAATGAGTTTTTGGGGCATAATTTAGTCCAATGCTAAAGCTGAATTTAAAGCTGAGGCACATTCACTCCTTCTACCCTAAGCTCCTCTCTGCTTTACTGTTGTATTTGCATTTATAGACTCCCAGCAACTCCACCTTGGAGGTCCCCAAAAATTAAAATAAATCATCATGTTTTGGTTCACAGCTCCTTGTAGCAGTTAACAACTTATGCACTCATTTATGTAATAAACTTGGTAGCCCCTCCTTCTAAAAGGTGCATTTCATCAACTGTAGCAATTAGTGTGTTACTCCCAGCATCTAATTTGTTGTTTGCTCTTTTTCTTTAGTAAATAGATAGAAATTAGTAAAGGGAAAACTCATGTGAGAGAAAAGTAGACACCCAAACACCCACTACTAGCACTAACAGTGATATTATTGGCATCAATGGGATTATCATCTTTTCATTCTCTGCATTTGCTTGTGATTATAATGCTCTCCAGGAAAGGCAGCTAATCACAAGTGTTCAAATCCAGCAGGCTCTTATACAGGTTATAAATTGTCCACTGATGTATTTAGCTTATTTATCATTTGGTTCTAAACCCCTGTTTACATCACAGGGCTTTATCATTATTGATATTTTCAGAACCACAGCAGAGCTAGTTATCCCATTTGCAGCAGCACTACTATAAGGTAGCTGTTATAGTGACTGGAACTGGAAGTAGTTTGGATGGCTTCCAGTTCAAAAGTCTGCAGAGCTTTTGGGACTGTGACCTGGATTATGGGTAGTAAATAAAGTAAGAAGGGTGTGGAAGGGCCAGAAGTCAAAACATGGGGTGGTAGGATTGTTTCTGGAAGACTCCAGTAAACTACAAGGAGGGAGTGAGCAAGAAGTAGGCTTGTCTTCAGACCCTGAGGTTCAGCAGGATTTTTGAGGTCAGGTTGAGCTTCTTCCTGGGACTAAACCTAGGGGTTTTAAGCATGCATGGCTTCAGGTATGGAGTTGAGGCATTCTTAAGGTCCACTCTAGCTAGCCATGTAGCCATATCCTAGAAAGCAACTGCCTTGTCACTGTATCATATGCAACTGGAGGTCTTTGGCCTTTTCTCTCTGTTCTCATTCAGTCATTCTGTCATCTAAGCCCTGCCTATGAATTCAGCTAAAGAAATAACAATAGGACCTATAGGATCTATAGGCTATAAATAGATGATGCCAAATTAAATGGAACAGAAATACCATGATGTGTCATGGCAGAGCTGATCCACTTTGTTGGACAAAACACACATCACCCCTTGTCCTGCCCTTGATGGTACAGAACAAGAGGTGATGTGATCTCCTCACATTCCCTGCTTAGCCAAACTCCTCCCCAGAAATCACCTGGAATGGTCTGAAGGAGCTGGGAAAGTGAGGCTTTTCCACAACCACTCAGGCCTGAGATCCCCCTGTAAGCAAGGAAGGTGGGAAAGTGGGATTTGAGGAGCCCTCAAGCCCCCAGAGCATCTGCCTGGGGTGGTGGCAGAGTACAAGCAGTTCAGGCTACTTGTACTCTTCATCACAAAAGTAATAGGCATCCACCAGATCTTAAACAGGGAAAGTGACTGGCCAGGTGTTGTGAGCCAGCCAACTAGGTCCCGGGGAGGGGGCAGAGCCTGAAATATTGACAGCCATTCTGGGCATTCCCCGTCCAGCCTCAGGGAGTTGTAGGGCAAGTGCCAGGTCAGGACAAGCCACAGTGCTGGTTTGGGCAAGGCTCTGAAAGCAAAGCTGCAGGATTGACACAAGACAGCAAGACCACAGGTATTGCTAGACTAGATCAGACTGAATATCCATCTGGTCCAGTGGCACTCAACCTTTTGGCCCCATGGGCCAGGCAAGTGGCATGTCCCTGTCACTGTCTGCAGGCTGGAGTGGATATTGCACGCCAGGATCAGGCCAGGATCATCTCCCAGATGGGCCCTGAGCTGTTGCCAGGGTCCTGCACTTCCTCACTGTCCCAGGAGAGACCAGAGGGAAGGACCCCAAACTAAAAGGGAAGAACCCTGGGAACAAAATCCACAAAAGGAAGAGAAAGTAAACATAAAATTAAAACAAAAAAACCCACTTACCTGCAGCAGGATCCACAGCGCAGCTGGAACAGGGAAAGAAACCCGCACGACTCGTCATTCAGCTGAAGCCAGCTGGTGGCATTGCTGGCAATCACCAGCCGGCGGGAATAAAACAAACTTCTGGTGAAAACAGAAAAAAGAAGGGAGCAGACCCGAGGAGAGCACCACCGCAGGGTGCCTCTCAGGAATCCCTCAGTGAGGCAGGTAGACAGCCTGAAGAGCCAGAGGAGGCTTCTGGCACCGACCCTGGCAGCAGTGGTGAGGAACAGCTCTTCAGAGTGGAGGATGAGCCAGAAGAAGCCCCTCCAGCCAGCAAAGGCAGCAACAGTGAAGGGAGCAGAGGGGTGGACGTGACGGCCAACACCATGATAGATGGGAGCATCGGGCACATTTGGGAGGCAGAGGAAACTCCCACTTCGGGAGACTCCAGGCAGGAGCAGCGTGAAGGGCTGCAAAGAGACAGGGTGCCAATCCTGGATGTGGGGAGCAACAGCTTACAGAGAGGGGCTATGAAGCACCTGAATAGTAACACTACTGAAGAGAGAGAAGTGGGGCAGGACCATACCCCAGGAAGAGCTGGATAAAGTGGGAGAGATGACCTGAGCAAGAGGCCACAGGTACACAGCCCCATGTAGGGGTCATCCCATGGAGAGGTCTTAGGGAGTAAGGCACCCGGTACCCTGACATAAGGGGCCAGGAAAGGGGCTGCACAGATTCCCCACAACATAGTAGAGTGTTATTTTGTATTTTCCTTTGTGTTTCCCCATTTGGAGGGGTTGAGGGGTAGGAGTAGATGACATGGCTGAGGTAGCCATTGCAGGTTTCAAGGCTGGGATTACCGACTGCAAGCAACCCTAGGCTCACTAAGCGAATCAGCCATGGGAACCTGTGCCCTGGATGGGAGAGGGCTGGCAAGGATGCTGTAACTCAACAAGAACAGGAGAGACAGGAGAGATTGGGGGAGGCCACTCTGGGAGCAAACACCTACTCGATGGCATACTGGAAATTGTGGGGCGAACAGCACCAGCTACTCAGGCCGAGGCCTCACGCGATCAGATGTTTGAGGCTCAGTGGTCGCGCTCGCCCAGTGCCTTGTGCTAGGATCGGGCCTGTGCTGCCCTGTGTGCCCAATCTAGCATATAGGGCCACAGACCCATGGGGAGCCCCACAGGATGGACAACATGGCCTGGGGGCTGGATCTGGTCTACGGATCTGGGGTTAAGCTCTCCTGATCTAGCCTAGTATCCTGTCACTAATAGTGGCTTTGGAGAAAGTGCTAACCCAGTGCTTTAGAGAAAGGTATAAGAAACCCTTGGGAAAGTTGCAGAATAACTGAATATAAACATCATTTTATCTTTCAATCTTGCTGTGTTCTTGACCTCAGCTATATCCTCTGGCAGTAAAAAAGTGTTGACAAAAATTGGTTGGCATCCAGCCAGTTAGATCATAGCAACAAGGTGAAAAAGAACCATGGAACAGCCATAACACACTGCGCCGTAGGAATCTGACGGCCAAAGCTCAAAAGGAATCCTCCTGAAGCAGGTTGAAAGGCAAAAGTCACAACGAAAGGACCTCCCAGGCCTTTTCTGACAGTTCTTTATGCAGTACATAAAAGCTGCACCCAAACCAAGCCTATAAGCTAAAGTTCTGTGGAGTGACTAAGCAGATGTTCCGTTATAGACCTACCAATATAAGCAGTTTGCACAGTTCTAGCTGAATTAAGTGGATAAGAAAACAAGTGCAGTCCCATGTGTGAAGTGACAGTATTTTAAGTTTTCACTCCCTCCTGGTGATGCTTGGAAATGAGTCATTCATGATAATAACAATCCAGTCAGCCAAATATCAATTTCAGTGGTACTGCTATGCAGCCCCCTAAATTACCAGAATGTATCGCCAGTGGGCCAGTTTGTCTCTTCTTCATCACCCAGGTGTGTTCCCTCATGTTATTAGACCCTTGTAACTTATCTTGTCCTGGTCCTTTTATAACAGATCAGACAATGTCATAAACCAAACTAGAATCTCCTATGGTCTAGTGAGAGTTTAATGTCATTCAGTCATGAAAACACCTTAAAAGAATTTTTTTAAATACAATCAAACGTCAGTAGTGTTTTCCAAAGTAAATAGTTTTAATGGAGCTGCTTAGAAATTGGGCTTGATAGAGGGCAGATTGCCCTCTAAGCAAGGCTACCTGGCCTTAGAGCAGCATCAACTGGAAACATCAAGCTGATTGTCTGCAGAGCTAGCTGGGGAGAATATACAAGGTGGCATGGGTGGCAGCTCTGGCTCCACCCTCTGCTGGCACCGTGGGGGACACTAGCCCTGACTGCCTGCCTGGCACCACATGGCAGGCCCTGAGCGACGCACATGTGGGCCCCAGCAGTTCTGCTGGTGCCATAGGGGATGCTGTGCAAAAGCAGCCACTCCCACCTGACACCACATAGCAGATCCTGAGTGAGCCATGTTCAGACTCTGGTGGTTGTGGCTCCGGCTGTGGCTTCTGCTGGCATCACAGGGATGCTAGGTGGAAGCAGCCCCATCTGGCCACCTGCCTGACACCATGCAAATGCTTGGGCCCTGACAGCTCTAGCTCCAGCTCTGGTCTCTGCTGGAGGTGGAGGCCATCTTCCCTTGGCTCCAGCTCTGGCCTCTGCTGGCACCATGGAGGATACTGGGCAGAAGCAGCCCTGCCCACCTGGCTCCACATGGCAGGCCCTGGGTGAGCTATCCAGGGGTCCCAGTACCCCTCCTGCCTGCAGCTCAGAGCTGGCAGGAGCCACCCCAGGTGCTAGGACTGTGTCATGGGTGTGCCACACCTGTGTCCAGAGGTGGCAGAGTTTCACCAGTGCATCCTAGCTATTGAAGCCCCTGTCTATACAGGTAAGGCTGTCCCTAGTGCCCTGGGGCTCTAGGTGGGTGCAGCCTGCACGGTCCTGGTTGGGAACTGGGGCAGGCTGGAGTGAGCTGCTGGGCTTCCCTATGTTTTGTGGGAGCAACTATAAATAGGAGGGGGTGGGGGGCAGGCGGGTTTGGGGTGCAGGCAGTTCCTGAGGGGCCTGTCAGGTTGTATACTGAGGCAGTAACTGCCTTGTGTCTGCGTGGTGTCAGGATAGGCTGGGGGTGGAGTCATCCTCCCATGGCCAAGTGTCCTGCTAGCTGGTTTTGGTTCCCCTGGGGAACTTAGAGACTTTATTGTGAGCTGCCTCTATATACACCACTCAAAAAAACAAACAAAGCATAAATCAGGACAAAAATAGTTTTTGAAATAAAAATATTTTATAGTAGATATTTGATTTTTAGCATATGGGGTTTTTTTAATCTTTAATTTGTTAAAATAGCTTCACTGTTATTTTTATGTGTGCAGTCCCTGACAGTTCACCAAAACATGTTAAGTGGCCCTTGAGCCAAAATAAGTTCCCACCTCTGGATTAGACATATGACTCTATATGATTTTGACCCCTGTGACACTGTGGATCTGGATTCCCCAGAGACTCGAGTACTTGGCAAGCTCCATACTCCACAAGACTGCTTCTGCCCCCGTCCTCACAGGGATGCTTATAAATGTTCTGCCTGTGACAAGAAAATGGGTTTTGGTTTATCTGGAAGGCACAAGCTGTGACATTCCCCCAAGGCACATTAAATGGGACACACAGATCTCTGAGGCAGGAAGAAATAAAACAGAACAAAACCAAAACAAAAAAAAGCTCCACACTGGAACTAGTTTATTAAGTCTGAAATATTCTGTTTAAAATGAAATGCCTCCTCCTCAGTGTATACTTTTTAAAAAATTTATTTGATGTAATCTGTTACAAATCCATTTCATTCTAGGTATGATTCAGTCAAATAATATGCTGTTCCAGTAATTGCTGTCAGAAATGGAAGCAAAACTCATGATTTACCTGCTCTGCAGGGAATGGCATACACTTGTGATACTGGGACAAATTTCCTTTGGGTGTAATCTGCAGCTCCAGTCAGCCAGAGAGAACATGAGCCCATTTAGTTAGCCTCTAATGGCTGCTTTTTCACAAGCTTTTTTACCCAAAGAACCTTGTCTGCTTATGTCCTTAGACCAACACGGCTACAACCTACATCCCTTTTCACATACTTTACATTTACTTTAAAATTAGCACTGTACATGGACTAGTGCCTGCCCTTGTGGAGAATCTTATTAGTAAAGTTGACTTCCAATGCAGAGAACCAGTCCCAGGCATATGTGCCGCTTAAACTTTTAGCACAGCGCTCAAGAGGGACCTTAGCAATGTATATAACTTATGCTGAGTGTCTGCACAAAGGGTGGATGTCCCCTAGGCCTGTGCAAAGCAGCAAATATTCGATTCGGATTTCGCCAATTCAAGGGACAGTGATTTGATTCGGTGATTCGAACAGCTGTCCCAATTCAATTTGGTCGATTTAGATTTGGAGATTTGGCTGCCAAATCAGCTACCAAAGCTTTGGACAGCCCTAACAGCCAGGGATACATTCCCAGGTAGTGAGTGAGGGAGGGAGGCTGGGACTAGGGAAGGGGCAGGGGGAGGGGTGGTATTCCTGGGGCTGCACCATGCTCCACCTGTCCCCCTACACCTGGGCTCCTCTTGTCCCCACTCACCCCAGCTCTTGGGCTGCACCATGCCATGGGCAGCTGGCATTGGCTGCTCCCAGGGCTACTGCAGCAGAGGCTGGGGAGAGTGGCAGCAAGTGGCGCTCTTGGTAGTGCAGGATGAGGCGCAGCTTGTCCACCCTCACCCTAGCCCCTGCTGCAGCAGCCCTGGGAGTGACCAGCACCAGCTGCAATCAGAACTGTCAGTGGGTTCAAGGGGGTGAGGCACACCTCTTACTGCTCTGCGCCCCAGGACACTGTGGCCTGGGGAGCTGTGTCAGGTTCTTCCCAGGGGCACATGTCTCCAGATCTGCACATGAGATGACAGCAGGCTGCTGCTGCTGCTGGGGCCAATGATGGCACCAGGCTGATTCTTCCCAGTGCTTGGGGCAGGCATGCCAAGCACCAGGAACAGCCCAGTGCCTCCGGATCTAGATGTGGGATAACAGCAGGCTGCTGCTGCTGCAGGCTGGGGCTGATGGTGGCACTGGACTGTTCCTGGCACTTGGCATGCCTGCCCCGAGCACTGGGAAGAATCAGCCTTGTGCCACAGCCAGTCCGAGCCTGCATTGGCAGCCTGCTGTCATCCCACGTGCAGGTCTGGGGGCGTGCACACTTGGCAAGAGCCCGACACAGCCCACCAGCCTGCAGCCCCCCAGGGACAGGCAAAGCACGGTGCAGGCCCAAGAACAGCACCCTTCCTCCCCACCCGTTCCCTTGTCCCAGCCTCCCTCCCTCCCTCCCTCCCTCACCACCTTGGGAACCTATCCCTATTTATTACATTATAAAATGGGTTTGCTTTATGTGAGGGGAAACCTGTATAGCCTATGACCAAATCTCCAAATCGACCCCGAATCTCTCCAAATCGATTTGAAGGATTCAGATTCAATTCAGACCTCTTAGTGGGTCTCCAAATTTGATCCAGATTTGAAGATTTGGCTGCCAAATCGGTCTAAATCTCCTCCAAATTGAATTGGCCACTGAAGGCCCTAATGTCCTGCTACTGGATAAAGTTAGATAGATAAAGCTAGAAAGCACTCAAGTATGTGTAGAAATCCCTCCCTAAACATCAAACAAGATGCTTCCCTAAACCAGGGACCTCCATGTGGAAGAATTGGTGTACAAAAAATGTCTTGCTTCCCTTCTTTCTCACTCCCACCTTTCGTGTTTTACAGTTGATATTCTTAGATGACTCATAGCTAGGCACTGAGAATCACCTCAGTGTACATTTTATTATATCTCTCTTTGTTAGTTGAGGTCTCTCCCTTCACATTAAACATTCATGTTATTTGTAGTGAATGTTGCATGCCTTGTACTGTTGAAAAACAACAAGCAAACTTTCTTGGAGAAGTAATTAGGATGTGGGTCACAGGTATTTATATAACAAATCACACATTATTTAACTTCTCAGAATTCCTATGTTAGGCTTTTATCAAGAAATTCTATTTGTTTTAAAAAAATCCTTAATCAATAATTCCTAATTAAAATCATATGTCAGATAACTAGTAGTCCTTAAGATTTTGGTTTTATCCCCAGAAGGGTTCTGGTTTACTGATGACATAAGTGTATTTGCTGACTAGATCAATACTCTGCCCAATAACTTTTTTTTTTTTTTTTGCTGAGGTTACAAGCACTTAGCTAGAAATAATTACAAGTATTTGAGATGATTGATTTTTCTGAAACTTGCTATAATATCTAGAGAAATTCCTGCCAAGCTGTTTTGGGGCATGTGGCATGGCCACATTAAGCTCAATATGTGGGATACTGCTCATAACCCCATGTTAAGTGAAGGACAACATATTTTTGAAAGTGGGGGGAGGGAGTTGCAGATGATGTTGTGCATCATCCCATATACATCACATATACATCACCACGCATTTTTCTCCAGTTAAAGAGAAACTACAAGTTTTAATAAAGTGCTAGAGGTCTAGCATTATATTATTCAGTTTAAAATAAAAGCAAAAACAACTTTCTTGGAAAATACACTAGTTTGCTAGATTATAAAATTTAAAAACACAAACTAGACAAAAATGTCAAAATACTCAAAAGTTACTGTTTAATTGGTTCTGTAGTTATTGTAGTTAAATGTACATCTCTTATTCAGATTTGTAAAACAAAATTTAGTCTTTTAAAGCATTTTGGTACTGTCTCTGATATTTCACTGACCGTCAGTCATTTCTACAGCTCAGTTAATATTACCACCAATGAATTAAGGTTTTTAACTAAAGCTAGTCTGTGCAAGCCACGTTGCAAGCAGTGACCCATGACACCACCTAACAAGCCAAACCCCTCGTAGTGTCCCAAGCCAGCTCTATGCCAAAAAAGGAATGGA
>JAGPOW010001034.1:3531445-3574261 GCA_030014935.1 Caiman crocodilus
CAGCCAGATAAGGGGAAACCCGAAGCTAGCACGGGATAAGCTAGCGTCTAACCCGATTCGCGTATGGGGCCTGCCAGAACAAGGCTCCTGGCGTGGCAAGTCTACAGGGCTGTGAAATAGAAAATAGATGTTACCAGGAATGGCTAACAGAGAAAAATTAAAGAAGAAAGAATAGTTTGAATAGTGGAACATCAAGACCATTAAACAGGAGAAAGAGTTGTTAACACCCGTAGAGTGAAGAGAGCTTAGCAGGATTCATGGACATTATAAGTAGTCATTAAGTCAAATGATTGAGTAGTCTAAAAAGAAATTCTGCTGCCCTTCCTAGGCAGTTGGCTTTAGTCTGGGTGGAGTATATCAAAAGGCAGTGTAATTGCACCACTACATTTACCCCCATCTCCAACCCCTGGATCTGCCCCCTGGATCTTATCAAAGGTGCCATGGGGTGCCACACAATGTTAGCCCTGTTACATGTTCAAATGTGATTCACAAGATTAATCCAAAGATTGCAAGTAGGAAGCCATGGTGTTATAAACATTCTTATTGTGATCTGAGTTCTTTGCAGTAGAAAAATTGCTCTACTATTCACAAAACCAGTGAAAACTAAGATCTGGCATTTTCTGAGGGGTACATTGAGTCTGAAAGGTTGAGAACAACTTCAGTAACTTGTTATCTGTGGCCAGATTGAGACCAGCCCTATATGGCCATGCAGGGGAGAAAGTGGGAGAGGGGCAATTCATACCACTGCACTCCTGCAACACATTTCTTCATACCTAGGAAGATCATATCCACTATATACCTTCCAATTTCCCATCCCTTGAGCACATGAACAGGGTGGCCAAGACAAATAAAAAATAGGCATATTTTGGCTTTCCACACACCTCTCTGAGCCAGTAAATGCATCTGAATTAGCACAGACAACTTGGAGCTAGGAAGGGTTAATCACAGAGTGCTGCAAATCTTTTGCAAGGAGTGGAACAAGGAAAGAATTCTATCCCTGAAGCCCCTGCATAGCTAGCATAATAATTAATGAGGCTCAAGGAAATTTTGGAAGTCTTTTTTGCGGATCTAGAACTAGTTCTACAATTCCCTATAACAGAAAGCAACTTGCACTTATTGTAGGACCTCCTTCCTTTACCCATACAGTGTTCAGGGTCACTTAGGTTCCCCTTACCTAACCTGCAGCACACATGCCACAAATAGCATGGGCAGGCTCTGTGTGTGTGGCATGTGCTAGATTGGGTAGGGGTCGGACAGAACAGCAGCTGATACTGCAGGGAACAGAAAGCAGAGCAGCAGATCTGGCAGGGGAAGGAGATCAAAGTGGCTCTCAGTCAGGGTGCATAGTTAATTTTTTCTCTCTCTCCCCACCTTCCTGTCTCACACCTCTTGTCTCCCATGGCCTGTGATCCTTACTACCATGCATTTGTATTTTCACAGACCTGTATTTTGCATATTGGCTTCTCTTCCACCAAGCAGAACACAACACCAGCAGACTACCCCTATGCCTGAAGAAGGGTGTTTGTTCCCAAAAGCTTGCAAAGAACATTTTTCTAACTATTTAGTTAATCTAATAAAAAAAATCACATTTATACATAGAACTTTGTCTGTCTAGTTAATTTGTGGCACACCTTTTACAAACATTGGCTCCCTCTGTCATAGGTGATCACGGGATGCATCTACATGTGCATGTTAATGCAACAGAATTTATTGCTTCTGGCTTCTATGTTTACACATGCGTCTGGGACCAGAGCATATTGAGCTGGGTCAGAGTAGCCCCAGATGGCAGGGAGCCAGGGGGCTATCCTGCCAACCCGAGGCTGCTCTGAGCTGGCTCAGTGTGCTGCAGAAGGCCTGCCTGGAGCATGAGGATGCTGCAGTGTGGGGCTAGCTAGAAGGCAGCTCTGCACTGAAACATCTTCATGCCCCAGCCAGCTGCATCAGTGTCTCTATGTGCGCTGCTGTAGAGTAACAATTTCTGCATCAGGATAATTCTTGTATTTACAAGTACTATCCTGCTGCAAAGTTTATTGGTTTTCTGTACCTAATAGGGCTGCACATGTATATACGGAGATATTTACTGTGGAGTTAATTAGGCAACTCCGCAGTAAACATCTTGGATAGACATGTCCACTGTGCAGTAAGTCTCTACTAGTTAAGAATACATACATATCAGGACATACCTTCATTTAGCAGCTAGTTAAATAATGTATACATATGATTTCTGTATCGTGTTCTTTTCCCAGGACATCTGTCCACCTTATTGCATAGAAGCCAGGCATACCTATTTATTATTGGTGTGAACATTAATTAAGGAATTCTTCTTTTGAATTTTACTTTTATTCTGATGTCTGAAGTTGTGCACAAATATGCTGAAGAGAAAAAATAACCTGTGTAAAAAAAAATCACTTTTCAACAGGCATTTAAATTTAAGGTCTTTACATTGATTATGATGATACACTTATCATGCTGTTTCTTCAGCCTTTTACCCAGCAGGTTCACTCTCAAGTCATTGATGCAGGATCCCAGAAAACATTTCAGCTTAGTCCCATATGACTTCTTCAGTTGCGTATTTGTAGCCGCTTCTACAATAAATTACAGAGAAAGCTTACAGGAGCATAAAATATCCTCAGTAAAACCTAAAACCTTTGCCTCATAAGCTTGCTCATGACAAACATCCCAGCCACGTAGAAACTGGAGCATGTCCTCAGAGAACAGAGGTTTTCAGTCTACATAATAATTTGAGAGGGACAAAGATGCTATGAGAGAAACACTCACTTATCTGAATTTTACTAGATTGTTGCAGTTAACTTGCACAATAATAACCAGCAAGTTTTATGAAGCCTTTGAGAGTAAGACATTAATTTTATTTTTTTAAATTACTTGCCCAGAGTGATTTGCCCTAAAATATACTTTTTCAAAATGAGCCAAAAGACACGTTATTCAAGGCCAGTTTGCTTAAATTAAGGTTACTTCCTGTCCTTGCCCTGAACTCAATATCATATTATCCCACTAAATTCAATTGGACTGCTCACATGAATACCATGTCATCATTGAAAGTGAGTAAAATAAATCCAGCCATAGTTAAAAGACATGTAAACTCACAGGTCTATTCAGCTTTCAGTAGAAAGCAAAGTTAATGTGACAAGATGTTTTACAGGAGTGTAAGTGAGGAAAAGATTTGGCCCACAGAGGAAGCAAATTTGGAATCATAAAAGGCACTATAAACATGATACCACTTCCAATTCTGGTCATTTTGACCCAACATCTATCTGTTTGGAAGAGAATTTGACCTTCCCTCCATATACATCAGCATTTCTGAGCCAGCTCCATCTCAGCGTAGCATATTAAAAATGCTGTTTGTGCATATTCAAAGACAAGGCTATCTCCTAAGGAATTCTCATTTGATGGGTGCTGAAATAACCCCCATAAACCTTGCAACATACCAGGGATAAGAAGGGACACTTGTTTTTTGCCTTTTCTAACTTATCACAGTAAACTCAGTTAGCATATCTTAATATTTATTGAATATTCATGAAGTCAGTAAATGAATAATTGGGATACATTTACAGTTTATAACTGTTATGGGATAGCCAGAGCACTTTAATAAAATGCTAATGATTCATTTTGACACGATGGTAAGAGGATGTAGAGGGAATTTGTCAGTAATGCTTGCTAATGCAAAAATAATTGTTCCATTTTCCAACTTTAATGTCAAGAAAGTCACTGTAATATTTAAGACCGAATATGCCTAATAGTACTTTTTACTATGCATTAGCAATGTGTGCACTGTCAGTATTCTGCATCTTGCTGTTTCTATTTCTGGAAGTAAAGGGAGTAACTCAGAAATAGCTATAAGCACTCTTTTATGTTGCAGATTGACTTTGATGTGCTCGATACATTGGATAATCTATCAGATAACCCAATTGGAATGAAACAGCAATAGAGGCAGCTTTTGGTCACTTCGTGACTGCCATTTTGGAGACTAAGGGTTTTAAAGGTCAGTTGAACTAAAGTGGGTGTGTTTGTGGTCTGGTAGAGAAGTAGTGGAGTTAAAATGTTGTTGCAGCTGTGATGGTCCAGGAAATAACCCTTGCTTCTTGTAGAAATTAAAATCTTTATTTGGATACCTCTGCAGTAGCTGTGTCTATACGGAATGGTAACTGTACAGTAGCTCATTACTACTGCATGGTAGTGTCACATGGCATGAAGCATGACGTGATGCAACTGTGAAGTAATAATGAGCTGCTGTGTAGTCAGCATCACCAAAAAGCCATTGGGGAATGCTACTGTGCAGTAATGCTGGTTACTGCACAGTCATTTAGTACTTGTGCATTAGGGCTGTGCGAAACATCACCATTTCTTTTTGACTTCCATTTTGCCGTTTCAATGGGACAGCATTTCATTTCAAGTTTCATTTAGTTTTAAAAACACTGTTCCATTTCATTTCACCAAAACTGTTTCATTGTTTCGACACTGTTTTCACATTTTGCCCATAGACTACAATAAGGAATCACAAAACTGCCTATAACTTTGTCATTTTGTGCGTGATTTGATTGAAAGCATCAGTGAGGGTAGCCCGTGCTGAGCCCACAAAGCCTGTCATGTTTCAAGGAGAAATGTGCAGGGGGTTCTGGGAAACCACACCTCAAACTGTTCAGAGCAAAAGTTGTGACGTGTGACTGTGTGTGTGTGTGTGTGTAGACACTGCTGTTTTTCCATCCCTCCCTCAGAGCACTGGGATTGGAAGGGACCTCAGGAAAGGATCACAGTCACTGGTCAGCTACACAGTCAATATCAAAGTAGTCCGTTCTCTCTCTTCTCCCTCCCTCTCCTTACTTTCTATATCCCTGCAAGCAAGCCCAGCTTCAAAACTCAAAACGCTTTGAAACTTTCAAAATGTTTCAAGTGCCCTTGTTTCATTTCAAGGCCTTCATTTCAAGGCATTTTGAAGCCTTCATTTTGTTTTGATTTCACTGTTTCAAGCTTAAAATTAGTCAAAACAGCATCAAAATGAAACACCCAGCAAAATTTCACACAGCCCTATTGTGTATACAAGTGCGAAATGACTGTGCATTAACAACTGCACAGTCAGCATCTCGTGTAGACACAGCCTGTGTGTTTACTACGGTGCCATTAGAGATATTTCAATGAAAATTATAAGTTTCAACATGTTCTTAGTCAAGTACTCTTATACCGTAACACAACTCCCACTGAGATCTTTTCTATTTATCTGACTGGATATTGGATTTGGTCCAGGGAGGACAGTGGTAGTGATACCAGTAGCAATTTTTGTTTGCATTGCATAGGCCAGCATTCTTCAACACCTAAGCTAGGGACAGACATTCAAAAAGCCCAAGTCTGAATTGATTTAATCTTTTCAGGTTAATCTAAACTGCAGAGATTGAAATGGTTTGCAAACGGATAAATGTTCCCTTTTCATTCTGGAAATGCAGGGAGGCGGGTCCTGTTCAGTGCTGCGGGGGCTCTTCCCTGCCTCCTCCCCCCCATGGCTGTGGGATGGGGAGGGGGCTCTGCAGAGCTGCCCAGCCCCAGAGGGGGATTCTTCCCCCTAGTCCTTCTACCCCCGCCCCCTGCCGCCATGCTCTGTGTCACTGACTGGGGTGCAGGCAGCAGCTGTAAATGTCCCCATCACCGAGCAGCAGCTGCTGAGGGTGGCCTCGTCCCCATGGCCTGGCCCAGCCCCAACATGCAGCTGCCTCTGCTGGGCCTGAGTGAGGCCAGTCCAGGCCATGGGGGCAGGGCCACCCCCAGCAGCTGTGGCTCAGTTACAGCAGCTCCTGGCACACTGGCTGGGCTGGGCTGGGCTGGGCTGGGCTGGGCCAGACAGCATCCCACAGAGCCCCGCTTCCCCGCTCTGAGGCAGCAGGGGACGCAGGGAGGAGGAGAAGGGGGAGGATTCCCCCTCTGGGGTCTGGGCAGCCTCACAGAGTGCCCCCCCCCGGCCCCACAGTGGTGCAGGGGAAGGGGGAAGAGGCACAGGAGTCCCTCTGTCCCACTGCACAGAGCCCTCCCCTCCTCCCACCTTGGGTGTGCAGGAGGAGAGGGAAGCATCACCCTCAGCATGGAAGAGAGCCCCAGCATGGCCCCATTAAGGTGAAGGCAGGGAGAAGGGTTATCTCCTCCCTCCATTCCTTCTGTCCTGCAGCCAGGTTCTACCAGCCCCAGGGGTCACCACTGCAGACCCCTCCCCTCTGCTTCCCAGCAAACTCCAGCTGCGGTAGGTGAGGATGGGAGAATTAACCCCCTCCCTGCCCATTTTGCCTTAATGGGGCCATGCTGCCCAGTTTCTCACCACAGCCTGTCCCTATTCAGGCTAGAGAGCAGAGGGGCAGGGCCAGCCCTGCTCTGGAGCAGTGCGCTCAAGCAGTTAAGTCTGATACTGCATTCAACCAGATTTATCAAACCACTTTCAGCCATTGTGAAACTGGTTTTTGTGCACTGAATGTCTGTTCTGTTACAGGTTTAAATCAGTTTCTGATCACTTAAACTGGTTTATATATAACTTCTGTCTCCAGCCCTAAAGTGCATAGAACAGATTAATTTGTCCTGTTCTCTGTCCCAGCCTCAGAATCATGCTCAGGCAGCTTGCAGTACATCTGTTTGTCCTAGGCTATGGGGCTAAGTCCCGAATGTATAAGGATGCAGAAATATTAACAGAAGAAAAAATGGTCTTGGCTCCAATTGCTTTATTAAGTTCTGCCTATTGGCAGGAAGAGAAGTGTACCTAGTTGAATCAGAGAATCATAGAAAGTTAGGTGTGGAAGGAACCTCAGGAGGTCATATAGTCCAACCCCCTGCTCAAAGTAGGATCATCCCAGCCAAAGCTTTATCTACCTGGGTTTTAAAATCCTCCAAGGATAGAGATTCCACAGCCTTTCTGGGTAACCTGTTCCAGTGCTATACTACCCTCCTAGTAAGAAAGTTTTTGCTAATAGCTAACCTAAACTTTCCTTGCTGCAACTTGAGACCACTTCTACTTGTTCTGTCATCTGCCACCACTGAAAACAGTCTAGCTGCATCCTCTTTGGAGCCCCACTTCAGGTAGTTCAAGACATAGAGGAAGGATTAAATCCCCTCTCCATCTTCTCTTCTTTAGACTAAATAAGCCCAGTTCCCTCAGTCTCTCCTCATAAACCATGTGCCTCATAACTAGGCCTGTGCGAAACAGCTAGTAGTTGCTTTGGATTCAGATTCAGCCGATTTGGGGGACAATGATTCAATTCAGAAATTTGAATCACTTTTCTAAAGACTCAGAGAGCTTTGAATCAATTCAGGCCTTTTAACTGGTCCCCTGATTTGATTCAGATTTGGCGATTCAGCCACTGAATCGGGCCAAATCTCCAAATCAAATCAGCACCCGAAGCTTCGCGGAGTCCTACTCATAACCGGTGTGGTTAAAGGGCTGGGGCACATGATTGACATGATGCAAATAGATGCAGGTACAGTATCCTTCAGATTCACCTTGTGTGTGAGAACATTCAAGGCTGTTCACATCATAAGTCTTTGATAAATAGCTCTTATTAAAGAGTTCAAATTTTTTTCTTCCACCCAAAAGCTGAGTTATGTACATTTTTCAATCTTTAAACAAAATGAACCATTTTAATGAAAAGTCCCCATTCAGCCCCAGCTCTGATGAGCCTGCAGTCAAGATTTTCTTGAAGTATATAAATTCTTAATTTGCTTTAGATAATGGCTACCAAATGATAGGACCAGGAGCGCAAGTGGAAATTAAAGAACAGCAGACTCAGAACAGACATTATTGAGTACTTTCTCATGCAGAGAAACATTAATGTGTTGTCTTTAGGCAAGATTGTCAAAGCAAAAAAAAAAAAAGGGGGGGAAACCCCAGCTTAGGTCATTCCAAAAACTATTAGGTGGCCGCCTTTTGGAGCCGGTCAGTCATGAAGATGTAGATAGAGCCGGATGAAGGACTCACTTCTACTCAGGCCTGAAATGTATTATGCAGTGCAGTTAAATATCCTGCCATGCAGTGAAAGCACACATTGGTTGTATTGCAGCTTCAAACAATCACCATTGTTTTCAGAACGAGGCAGTTCCCCATGGAAAGCCAGTGTAGCAAGCATATCTGAAGCGCAGTGTGAATTGCTCATGAGATGGTACCAGGGATACAGAATGGTAGCTGCCCATTTAATTAACCTAGCTAAAGCCTAAAACACAGGTTTCTTGTCTGCTTCCTCTAACTTTCATTGCACCTTCCCTATTATTTGCAGAGCCCATGTACCAGATAAAGTGCTCCATGGAGTTCTGCATAATCCAGCAATGATTAAATCCAAGTTTTTTGAAGAAGCCTCTGATTTTTATTCTATTTATTTTAGTAATGCATGACATCTTAGAATAATTAAGATGTTGTATTTTTCATGAGCCTTAAGGTAGAGTAAAAAAGGAAAAAAATAAAATGTTATTATAGTTGTTAAGAAGATTATATTGTTGTCAATAATAAATAGTCTGGAATGTGTATATTGACAGTCTTATATCTCAAAGACTTTTGCAAATAAGCATTACAGCCATTTTACAAATGGAAAACTGAGACATGGAGAATAAAAGAGGCTTGCCCAAAGTAACAATGCAGGTCAGCGGCAGAGCCAGAAGTAGAAGCCAGAGCTCCAAAACCCCAGTCCCGGACCATACTGTCTCACACTATAGACAGTATTTAGCCTTTTGACCATTGTGTGATTTAACACATGTAAGTCTTTTTTTTTTAACATGTTTTTGTAGTTCCTGATACATAAGCAATTTTTCAGTCTGGACTTTTTTATGACATATGACTTTTTCAGAAAAACAAGCTTAAAAATGAAAAATGTCCTGGGAGTAGGAAATTTGTTAGAAAAAAAATTGGGCTTCTTCATAGTTTAGCCACTCACATAGCCTTTCTCACTTTCACCAACAAATTCTACCTTTTTGTAGGTAAATGCTATGCACTGCTAGCCTTTCCTGTAGCACAGTAAAACAGTGTAGCCCAATCTTGTCTCCCTACTAGTGTCGCCCCAAGAAAAGAATGTATCTTGCAGATTGCAAGAGCTGTGAAGGCCTGGACATATCTGTTAATGCAACTGAGATGGGTTAAGGTTTTGTGTGCTACCTAAAATGGAATACATATCAGCTGAACTTTTTACTGCTCAGTCTGCCCCCTCCTCTGGTGAATTGACAAGAGTCAGTCTTGCTGCCTTGTGCTGGACTATTAGATATAATACAAGATAATTATTCTTCCTACCAGGCTAACAGTGCTGCCCCTTCAACACCTGCCTCCTATTATATCTTTCCATTGGCCTTTTATTAAATTTCATAGTGATTTTAAAATTTTCTGTTAGCAAACTCTCCTGCTCCTCAAGTGGTTGCTACTTTCTTGTAGATAACCTATCACAGAAACTCTGCATAAACAAAAACTAGCACTAGCAGGGACACCTTACCAAAAATCAAAATTTACTCATGAACTAAGAAAAAACTTACAAAGCTATTTGTAATGATGCCACGTAGTTACCCCTGCCAATTTTAAAAACTGTAGACTCCAGCACCTCTCCTGAAATAGAGAAGAAGAATTAATTACTGGGAAAGGAAGGCCTGAACCTGTGGCCCCAGCAGTCAAGGGCAATACTATCATCAGGCTCCCTGTCTCATCTACATTGGGGACTGAAAAACAGTCTCTGGCTGCTGTCACAGCCACAGTATAGTCTGCCTATCCCAGCTGCTGCTCTTGCAAAACCAGTGCTGTGTTCATGTATGCATCTGGCTGTTGCTATAAGAGCAACACTGTGGGGCTGCTTCTCCTGCTGAGCTACAGACTCCACAGGGTGGGGAGCAGTTTTGATGCTCTTACTAAGTTGGTGTACAGGACTGGTGCACTGCTTGCCCAACCTAATTTACGTTACAGAATGTGAAATGAGACTGGAGCCAAAAAAAATCTTTGTGTTTCCAATTAGAATGGAATTCTATTCGCCTTTGATAACCTAGCATCTCTTGGTTATTTTCCCTATTGTGCTGCCTTACTTTGTTGCTCAGCTTCAGAAGGAGAGTGGGAGAAGGGCCTGGATAATGCCTAAATCGTGGTGTGTTGGTCAGAGTGTTGTTCTAGGTCATAGAAGTAGTTATCCATATTGGTTTGAAATCAAGTAGAAGGCATATTGGAGGTGTTTCATCTTGCTATGTGCCAAAGTCAGGCAAGAGTGACATCTGTGATTTGTGGCACCTTAAAGCTGTCTGAGGTGCTGCAAGCTGCACATGGTGCCCATGATGCCCCGGTGCACATGGTGCATGTGCACCTGGGCACCATGCTGCTAAATTGCAGCATAGTGGGGTTTTTTGACCCCTGGAGATCCCAGTGTCAAAAAAAAACCCCACCACTAAAAAAGTGGTATTGCACACACATACTATGAAACTATGAAACACATGGCAGCAGTGTGCATAGGCAGAAACTAGAGCCTATCCAACCAGAGCCATGCTTTGGCTGCTGGCCAGGCTCTGAGCAGCCAGATCACTGCCTCTGCTGCCCCAGGAGGCCCCCAGGACACCAAGTAAGGCATGGGTGCTAGCTCCAGCCTCAGCTACCCCACTCAGGACACTTTGCCCTCACCACCCCTACATGTAAGGGCACACGCAGCAGCAAAAAGCAGAGGCACAAATTTGTGCTGCTGCTATTTTTACCATGGTAACCGCATGCCTCTACATGTGGGAACGTGCCCTTCAGCTGATTGTACATGCTGCACAGGGTTAATTCAGTTTAGTTTTCCCTAAATTGAAACAGTGGGTTTTTAAAAACACCACTTAAAATAGTGGTGCCAAAGTCATTTAAAGCAGAATACGCCATTGAGCAAGCAAACAGCAATGCCATTAAAGCAGAATATGCTGCCGAATGTGTGAACAGAAATGTCATTAAAGTGGTGCAAAAGGGCATCTAAGCCGCTTTAATGGCCAATTTTGTGGTGTGTACAAAGGCCCTTAGAGACTAACTGATTCAGAGAAGCATAAACTTCTGTAGAGCACAGTCTATTTTGTTAGATGCTGTCTGTTGCCAATGTAAACTTATGCATCTCTGAGTCCGTCAATCTCCAACTGCTTCTATTTTAAACTTTAAAATACTAGCACTTGTTTATGGGGTAAGGAAGGGAAAAGCAGATTATGCAGGTCAAACAGGGCAGAGTTGGGAGGGGGGCTGTGGCCTTCATTTCTTTCCTGTCTTACATATGTGAGAAACAAGGAAGGAAATATCTTTTATTGGACCAAAGGTATAGTTGGGAGAGATGTTAGACAAGCTTGCAGGCACAAAGTTTCTTCCTTCAGGACTCTTTGTGCCGGAAGTTTGTCATAACACACCCTTGACCAACAACTTAACCCTACTTCTGTCCTACAAAAGTACTCAGATGATTCCTACTACCGTAGCCTCCAAGTACTTCAGAAACAGATTTAAAAAACAAACAAACAAAAAACCCCAATGTGATGTATTTGACAGGAATTTGTGACACATACCTGCATTTCTTTGTCAGAAAAAAAGCGTTGACTGGTATATTTTACCCCGTTCTACTCGCAATGCAGAATATTTCCTTGCAAAAGCAAGAGCCCATTTGGTTTTTTTTGATAGGGAGATGATGAACAGGAGTAAATGGCTTACCAGGAGTCACACAGGAAGTGTGCATCTGTACCAGGAACTGAGCCCAAGTCTCTGACATCACTGCTGAGTGCTTTGCCTTACCTATCAGACCATCTGGGCTACCCTGCTACTTAATGTCAAAGCTTCCCTGTACTTTCCAATTTGAAATAATATCTTTGCATTCTATAAATGGTATTGATTGATCTGGTTATATACAATTAAATGAATGCTCAACAAAGCAGTAAAGCTTACTAAAAAAAACATTTTCAATGCAACAGTGATTATACAATCAAAAAAAATTCACTGAAACAGATCTGTTGTATACATACTTTTTTTTCCTTACAAAACCTAGAGAGCCAGCTTTTGTTCAAACAATACCATTTTCTACAGCTAGCTGTTTAGCATGTTTCTAGTGTAGCTTCTAGTAACATTTTTTCTTGTAAGACTAATAGTGTTTCAACTAGAAATTTATCAAGAGGCTAGGAACTGGTATGCTAGAAAAACCAGTGAAAAGTTCAACTTTAAGTTGATTGTCCAAAAAATGTAGCTTTGCAAACAATATCCTTATATTTTCAGAGGGACTTTTCCACTTTAAAAATGCATTTCCCTCATCTTGAAATTTCAAGTAAAATATTCATAAAGCTACATAATTATAAAAAGAAAAATAGCCTGTAAATTCTAAAGTAATATATACTCCCATCTCAGTAAAGGACAAAAATCTATCTTGGATCTTGTATGCTTTTCCTCATTACAAGACTATTTATATAAAAGTCAAATAGCCATTGGCTCTGCTTATACTCACAGTTTTTGAAAACCGTATAAAATACTTCCCTCACAATTTTATCATACATCTAATTTTTCATTATTTATGACATACAACAGCTCAACTCTCAAGGTCACACTCTAAAGAAGTCAAATTTCCCCTCCCTTTTTTTGGAGGAGGGGAGCTAGAAGGAGGAGTTATTTTACCTCAGAATTTCAATCAGCTGAGGAAAGAATATCAGAGAATATATAGTGTAGGCAATCAAGAACCTAATATAGTTTCAGCAAATGCCTTCAAGGGTAGAAAGCTGCTGAGGAGTTTTTTAGCTAACACTTCATTTTAATGGCACATTTAACTAATGCCAAATTTCAGTGGGGTTATGATGAGAGTCCATATGACATGCATATAACTACCAAACAAATTCATTGTGACAGATATTATTACAAAAAATGCTAAAAGACAAAAGGACAAATTTAAATTCTTATTGTTTTTTTATTCCAATGCCTGCTTTCCCCATACACTGTAGTTCACTGTAGTATTCAATCCAGGAAAGATTCCATTCTAAGTATGTGTAGTAAACCTAGTTTCTGATCCTCTAAACTCTCAGTGACCGTGTCTACATGAAACTCTTTACTGCACAGTACACTAGTCAACTGCACAGTAAAGCATCACCATCTACAGATGCAGGTGCTTACTGCACAGTAAATTAATCTACTGCGCTGTAAAACCAAATTGCATTAATTGCATGTGTAGCTGTACCCACTGACTAGTGCACTGATTTGATTGGCACTATTTGTAGACTGAGCTACTGCAATTAATCTGTATTCTCAAATGCATTGCAGGGATGAACCAAATCTTATTAAAAGAAAAAGCCTCATAGATGCCTCTTTTCCCTTTGGTCCTTGTGTTACATTGTTGTGACATCTACAGCACTGCAATATGGAGAAGTGATGTTAGGAAAGTAATTAAAGTATTTGAATTGATTTTTAGTATAATTTATGTACTGAAAATAGGTGGAAGAACAAAAAACAGAAGAAACATCAGCTTTCTGAAGACCGTTATTCTCAAGAGCTGTTTAAGAACCTTCAATGCATATCCAAAAATAATATGAAAAGAAATATACAACAGCTTTTGTTTTTCAAAAAGTACATTGCTTAATGTTTACTGAGCTTATGAGCCCTTTGGGGTAGGGACTGTTTTTTGTTCTTCTTTGTACAACTTTTAATGCAACGGAGTCTTGGTCTGTGACTGGCATTCTGAGGTGGTACTCCAGTATAAATAAAGAAAGAATAATATTTGGAAGGCCTAAACATTAAACACTTTCACAGGAACTAGCCGTCATGTTTAGTGTTGTTTCCAACAGTAGCTACTAAGTTCAGAAGAATGCGCAAACAATCCTGAAACAGGGAGGTATGGGATAACCTGCCCCAGCATAAAGGTCTTGTCCTGACCCTAATAGAGCATTGATTTTCGATCAAGGTCCTGGGGCATCCCGGGGTGCCATGAGATCCTTTGAAGGATGTGGCATCATCCAGCCTGGCTACTTGGCCACTGTCCTGACCCCAATGTCTGGCGCTTCTGCAAGGAGGTAAGCACCATAGTATATAAATTCATTTTTTAAATGGTGTGCTGCTCAATTCATCAAAGTTATGGAAGGGTTGATAACCACTGAATTGGAGATTTGCTGCAGCCTGAAACCCAATACCCTTTCTACAACTCTAAGCCTCAGTTGTAAATATTTTAAGTAGACATTCCTGTTATCAGCATTAACACTGCTTTTCATCAGTATAATATATTAAAATATATATCATGCAGACTGATGGAGGAGGTCCAAATGGCTAAGTTAGCTGATTCCACATGTGTGGCCCTTCATGCTGTATGTTTCAGGGACTTACTGTTCCTCCCTGGATAGAAGTTCTTCAAAGGCTTCACTATTTTTTTCACTCTAAAGTTGGTCTGGAAAGTCCCAAAAAATGGTACTATAAAATGTTGATGAACTTTCCTGATCTCAGAAGGATCCATTTGCCAGAGTTTAGGAATTATTAATGGGCCAAATTCTGCCCTCACTGAAGTATGGTTCTGAAGTAATGCTAATTGTTTTAATGGCACTGTGTTAGATGCACACCAACATATAAGCAAGTTCATTGCATCCCCATAACTTCCGACTGTTCAGATTTAGTTGTTGCTGTTGAGATATGGACATGTATTGGAAGTCTGCAGCTTATCATGAAAGAGATTTCCAATATACTTTCACCATACTGTAGTTGCATGCTACTGGCCAGAGCTATCATATATCCTGTGAAATGCAAAGAGGTGGGATTGCTTTCCCTTTAAATTTGAAACAGGCCCCTCACCTCTACCTCCATCAGAAAAAAAAATCTGATTTTCAACCCGTCCAGTGGTAAAAATAAAATGTTTCTTATCTGGGAAAAACAAGGCATATGTTGCCAGAATTATTTTATAGGAACATCAAGTTCAATGACTTTTCAACAACTCATTTCTAGATACAAATTGTTTGATTCTTTCCTGTGTGTATGCTCAGATTATTCTTCTTTTATGAGCTCTTTTTGGAAAGGAAGTGGCATCTCACACCCAATACATCATTGACTCCATTTATTAGAGATTTAGACCAAACCTAATCCTTGATTTTAATACTTTATACATCAGAATGTCCCAGTTGGGAATCCCTCAGATTAGGTTGGAGAAGATTTACAATGTAATATGTAACTTAAAGTCTGGAAAGGATAGTTTTCATTCTAAATTGCATTTATATCATAGATGTGTGAAATCTCATATGTTTATCTTCCTGAAGCATTCATTTCCTATGATAAATGCTTTATATTGGAGGTCAAACTACATCGCATATTTCTATCTCAGGATAAAATTTGCTGTCATTGGTCCTGAGGTTGGCTTCTCATTTTTGAACACTGATTCCAGAGGTGTCACTTTCTCACCAAAGGGCAAATCCTGATCCTGTTGAGCATCCACTATGTTTGAAACAGCAGAGTAATGTCTTCTGTTCTCTACAACAGACAAGACATCTTCCTTGCTGTGAGTACAAGCATTGTTGACCATATGGTTGTTGAAGCTACCCATGAAAATACTTTCTGTATGACTTTGGTTCTCCTTTCCCCAGTGACCTAGGCTGGCAAAAAACTGATTTGTGCTCAATTTTGCATAGCCAGCTCCTGTCAGATTTGATATTCACAATCATTTTGCACATCTCAATGAGTCAAATACTGCTTAGCTTCTGGCATGAAAAAACCTAGTCACTACAACCCTTGATAATCAGGCAAATGAGCAAGATGCTCTCTAAAAAATAAACATGATAGCTTATAACTGTAAAATTACAGGGATGATGATATTATTGGCAATACAGCCATGTACCACATGCTCATGGATACTGATAAACCAAATCCATTTAACTTCAGGCACTTATGAATTGCTTAGACTTGTATCATCTGTGTATGTTGCTGGGAGAAATCAGAAGGCAGACCCGCTCACTGTTTCTGAGTCCAGCACATTTTTAAAGACAAAATGGACTTCCTTGTTGAAGCATGTTGCTCATGTCATCCTGACAGCTTACATTTGCAGCATAGTTTGCTCTGCATATGCAGGCATTTGTTGTGCTGCTAATTTGCAGTGGAGCAGGGGTTTTTGAAACCACGAAAAAAAAAATCTGTGCCTGAAAAAACAGGGCAGCACACATGGTAGCACCATGCACCACCCAAAACTCGAGCCTACCTGGTCAGAGCCACTCTCCAATTGCTGGCTAGGCTCTGTGTGCTAAATTGCCACTGCTGGAGCCCCATGAAACTCCCAGGGCCCCAGGTAAGGCTGCTGAGGCCAGCCCAGGTGCTGGCCCCAACCTCCCCTACCCCACCCAGTGCAACTTGCTACATGCCAGACTGTGCCATACAGTTATGTGCCACTGCCAAGTGTGTGTGGGGAAACACACATGGGTGCTCATCTGGACACACCCCTAAGTACCATTTAGCACAAGATGGACTTAGTAGTTTTCCTACTGTTGCAGAGAATATTTTATGGATGGCAAAACCAAGGCCTTAATCAGCTTGCCTTGGTCAAACAGGAAATCAGTGCCAGAACTGAAATTGGAATCTAGGTTTCTCACTACTAGGGTGCAGTATAACTGCTACCATAATGTGCCATGGGCATCTAAAATTCCTTGTTCTAACAATTATCTTACCTTGATACTCATCAGCTTAAATACTTGCCCAGCTATGCTCTGGAAGAGATAATTGCTGCTTCAGAAGGAATAGTCAGATAAAGAAACAGCAAGTCATATCAGTGCCAGTTCAGTCTCCAATGCAACCTTCTGTTTGCCCTGGCAGAATTTTAGCCCATAGTTGGCCAACCCACCTGAGCTGCCATTGACTGAAGCCCAAGCAACTTAGAAGGGACAGGAAATGGAGGAATGAGAAACATTTTGTTAAATAATATTTTTAAAAGAATGTAGGAGGCTGTGATTTGTGATGAGAGCTCTGACAGGGAAGAACCAGTAAGGTTACCCTGAAAAATTTAAGAACTTCAAAGCAGGTTTTAATTTGTGCAAAGGCTCTGCAGTGTACCTTGAGGCAATGGAGTTGTAAATCATCCCTTGTCGGGGCTCATTTATCACTGCAACTTGCCCCTGGATATGGGAAAGGAGATATAAGCATTCCAGCTGCTTCGCTCAGGAACATGGCATTGATAAATGCAAATCTCCAAAGTAAACAATAAAATAGCATTTATAAATGATGCAAGGTGTAGCCACAGACAATAAAAATAACACAATGGCAAAGGGATAATGGAATTGGGTTTGTTTTGCATTGCAAATTATTTAGATCACCCCACTGATAATTTGGCATGAGTTTCTGCCCTGTTTGTTCCCTCTTTACTCAGTCATTGACCTCTATGGGAGTTGGTTTGAGTGAGGAATGAATGGAGCTCAAGAGTCAGATTGTAAACTTAGCAGATTATTGAGAACCCCTTTCATCCCTGAGCGGGCTCCCTAGACCTTGTATTCATTTACTCCCCTTGGAGCAGACGGATAGGGAGGAGGTGGACAGGAGCAAGTAATGGACAGCGCATATATTTTGTCCTCCCAATACACCAGGCAGCATATCTGAGCCAGCATGGTAATTTGTTGCTGGCATAGCCCCCCTCCTTTGGTGCATAATATCTTCAGGGCTACTTACTGTCCCATGTCAACATATGTAAAACAAATGGCATTGAAGTGGATTCAAGAAAAACTCTTAATAAAAACCATCCACAAGCCTTAGTAGGCATAACACTATGCATCTGCCTAAATGTTACAGCTGCAAAGTCGGCTACGTTGATAGAGTTTGACTCAGTCCAAACTGTAAAGACCATCCTGGGGTGACAATAGAAGATTTCACATTCATCCCTGGTATAAATTTACAGAGCTCAGTGGACTCTATGAGGGATGGAAGTAGCCCCATGTGATTATGCTACCATATGCTTCTGTGAACCACCTGTTATCTGTTGATCATGTTGCTTGACAATCAGCCATTAATCACTCTCAGTGCTGTTGCTGATTACCCTTACAATAGTCATGGTGAGAGCAAAAGAGCATTTTGAAGTCATTTAGTTGCAATACAGTAATTAATAAAAATAAAATATCCCCACAAGGCTAAATTTTCACTGAAATGTATAGGGATTTGACTGTATAACGAATACCACTGATGTTAATTGGATCTCATGGAGCTAAATTGTATCACAGTATCCTTTAATTTATATGTGACAAAGAACAATTTAGGGGCCAAAGTCTCTGACAGTAGAATTCTATTGAAGTCACTGTGTTTGTACAGCATCTGGCACATGGACTCCTCAATATAAATAACTAGTAATAATATTATCAGAATATAAACTCTATCACTACAGGCATTAGCTATCACTCTGTCACTTGTGGCATCTCCTTCTGGGAGAACCTATTATGATCCAACAGGCATTAGCTAGTGATACTGCTTGAAAATTCCTGCAACGTGTTTAATTGTTTAAGGTTATATAATGCAAAGTCTTTTATATCAGAACAGAGTGCCTGGAAATGATTATCGCTCTGACTGAATGCCACTTTAAACTTATGGGGAGGTTGTTCTCAAACATGCCTCATCTACCTGCAGCACCCTCTCAGGATCTCATCTCCCATTTGCAGGTCTTAGACTTGGTTCCCCATGTAAAGCTAAAGGAAGTTCTGTGCCCAGCTGGGTGAATAATAGATTTTTTTGGTGCCAAATCATACAAATACTATGAACAGGCCGAACCAAACTAAAAACCTGTAAGCTTGCCTGGCAAAAGCAAACTTTTCTTTTAGGTTGAGCAAAGAGCTGTCCTTTTTGATCCATGGCCTGAAGTCAGACCTTAGGGTTCAGGTGATCTGGAATCTTGAGGAATTCTAAAAACGAGACATGATCACATACATCTGCATTGAATATCCAAAGTATTTCTTTTCCCCTCTTTTGAAGAGAGAGAGTTCCACTTTGCCCTTTCCCCTTCCTCTCCCCAAACCCTCCCTTCTGCAAACACGCACGCTGATGCAGATCCAAAATAACTTTACTGAGGTCAGGACCAGGAAAACAGAGGATAGAATGACACAGAGACTTCAGAACAAGAGTGTACCCAACATCAAAGTCAGTTAAGTCAAATAAGAGTAACTTTTTTATTAGTATGAGATAACAGTGTGCTATAGACTTGGTTCTGTATCTATGTGCTTTTAGGGAAGTCAGACCTCAAATTACAGATGATTTTTTAATTACACAGATTTATGATTTAAAAATTACAGTAGTTTCGCTTTAATTGCTTGCAACAATTCATGATTATTGTTAACTGAAGTCATTTTCCAAAACACTTCAGGGCATTATTTCTATTAGTAATTTGTATGGGAGGACTATTTACATTTTGCAAGCAATCAAGCAACAGCATTATTAGTGAACTCCATTAGGATAAGCTATTCATGTCTGCAGTCTGTCCTTGGGAGGATTTTTCTGCCATCACAGAAATACCTAAACTATACTGTCTTAACTGAGTTTATGTAGGGCATTAGCTGGTGGCCAGATAATCTGCAAACATAATTTTTCCTATTTTTGTAGCACATCTGTTTACTCTGCTTCTGAAAACATTGGGGAAAAAACACATTAATTAATTGTATCATATACATTTTCCAGCAGTATATAGGTAGAAAAGTAGAGCTAGATACTGCAAATCTTAAGAATCATTTGCAATATGGTAATGCTGAACTGTGCTGGTAGAGATCAGTTCCACTGTGCCAGAAATTTTGTGTACACATAATAAAAGTTTAGAGTTTTAAATAAACAAGACAGACAAAGGGCAAGAGTGTGATCAGAGATGAGATAGGTAAAAAGCCTGAGTCTGGATTCTTTATTTGACAGCATTAAATACGCCCTATGTCAGGAGTGTCAAACATATGCCCTGAAGAACTGTTCCATCTGACCCAACTGTAGTCTGATGGACTACTGGAATTTGGAGGGCATGGCCACTGCAGAGTATCATCATAGTATCATAGTATCTAGGGTCAGAGGGGGCCTAGAGCAGGCCACCTAGTCTGACCCCCCGCCAATGGCAGGAACGAGTGCTGGGGTCACAGGACCTCAGCCAAGTACCTATCCAGTCTACTCTTAAAGACGCCCAAGGTAGGAGCAAGAACAACTTCCCTAGGAAGCTGGTTCCACATCCTAGCCACCCTAACTGTGAAGTAGTGCCTCCTAATGCTGCCGTGCATTCCCCCACTGGCACTACTGCCTGTTCCCCCACAGGCTCCCCTACCTGCAGTGCCCCTCAATATCCAACCAGCGCTTTTGGCCATTCTCAGACCCATGACACTGGCCCCAGACTTGGACCCGCTACAACTGCTGCTCACTCGATGGATCCAGCTTGGGAAGAGCCCCTGCAGTTCAGATCTGGCTTGAGATGTTTGACACTCCCGCCCTATGTTGTTTAGAAAATCAGACTAGATGATCACTGTAGCTTCTTGCCTCTCTAATATACAAATTAATAACTCTTTACAGATAACTGAATGGATCTGTGCTTTCAAAGACAAACATGTCTGACACAGAAGCCTGTGGAATGAAGACATGCTAGGTCTGATTCTCAGATGGCTTAAATTAGCTAGAGTAAATTAGCTCTTTTAAACCAACTGAAGTTTTAAGCCATCAATTGCAACTGAAGTTTTAACCCATCAATTGATTCTTATGAATTTCAAACAACCATTGTTGTTCAAGCTGATTAAATTTAGGACATGTATGATTTTTCAAGCACCTGTTAAACCTGTAATGAAGTGCATTGCTAGTGTTTTAGTAATTTTTCAACCTTTCTGGGAAATAAGTCTTATTTTGTAGTAGTCATCAGTCCTTCTCTTAGAAACACTCACGATCTGTAACCATATTGCAAAGCTAACCAGAGTAAATAATAAATGAACCCTGAACTAGTTAATAATTTAAAACACTAAACAAATAGAGGATTAGATCATTTCAGGGAAATCAGCTTGACTGGAGTGAATTAAGTGCCTTGATTACTAGTGCCCTGCAGTGCATGTTTTGGGACATGGAGTCGACATGTCCTGAGACAGAGCATGCAAGCTCTGAGTTTATTTATAGGGTCTCATCTATGATTGATGTAGGCTGCACAAAGTTTTAAACTTGCTTCCTGATTAGACTTGTGTGTTTTTTTCTGGTTTTACCCTTAGTTTTGTTGGGGGTGGGTTTAATAGATTGTATTGACTATTTCTTGGGAATCTGTATCTGAGGTATCAACTAATCAAATTTTACTTATTAGTCTTCAGGTTTTCATTTAGTTTTGCAATTGAGCAATTACAGCTAGTGGGTCAAATTCAACCCTGATTGAAACCTCAGAGCTAGTGCATCATCAACTATTTGTATCAGCCAGCACCTCTGATCTCATCACTCTGCCGGACTCAGTCCCATTAGTGTTATTTATTGATTAGACTGTCACTGCTTGTTAAGTCAGAAGCTTTTGAAATCTCAGATGAGGGTGTATCTATCACAGCTCCTTTGTTGAATCAAAGCAAAATAATTGAGTGCATTTTCTTACTGTGTGTGATCAAGAATGGATAGTATCAGAGATGACAACAAATTGTTAAAATAATTTTAGCACGTTGCATCATGCCATCTTAAATGAAGTATATGGCCCAAGTAGTGAAGGATCCATTCGTGCTTAGGCTGGCTGATTCAAGCAGTCCATTCCACCCTTATCTGCTATGATCCCATAATTCTTCATTCCCAATGATAATCAAGTATAGTCAGATTATGCCAGATCAGCAGCTGGTCTCAGGGAGGATGGAAGTGAGCAGGTCCTTGCCACTTGAATCTACTGATATGCTTCAGAGCCAGATGGTCCCCAGTAAGATTGCTCCAGGTTTATCCTCAGTGCCTACTCTAACAGTCTAGACAAGCTCTAAATCGTGTTAAGCCATTGAAAAGCCAGATTCAAGGCCTGCAACACTACTACATTACATATCTTGATCCTTCCTACCACTTTTATAATGCTTTATTGCACAATGGTCAAATGTTTCTAAGGTAACTAGGGATTTTGGGACACGCTACCAGTGGGCACCTAAAAATTGATGGATATAACATAGCTAGTTGCTTTTTCAAAATCTTGGCCATAAAGGATCTGCCTATCATTAGTGTTAGGCAAGGAGTTTATTGTTATGCAACCTTTTTAGTGGCCTGCCAAGGTCTTGACAACATGAACCTTGATCCTGTCTCATTTCTAGCAGAGGTTATGGTCTATGGACTAGCTTCCATGTGATCAGCCCCTGCCTTGTGCCTTCTACAATTTCAGCTTCATTTGTTACAACTGATGGGGCACTGTAAACATGAGTCCAATATATAGAGAGCTCATCATCCATTAAAACAAAATTGCACGTTTTTTGGACAAAGCATTGTGCATTTTCTTTTTTAAAAAATGACTTACGTGCTTTTAAATGGTGACTTTGAGACTGTATCCCACAAATCATAGCAGAGATCTTGGATATTTGACAAATAATTCCAAGATTAATACAGATATATATCCCTGAGTGCAAGGACTTTAATCAATCCCTAATCTTCCTGAGAAGCAGTTTAACTTTACCTGACAGAATGGTGAGAGATGATCCACAGTTATGTGACCAGTATGGCAATAGCAAAAACTGCCTCCTTTTATAAACAACTTGCAGCTATATAGGGCATGTGTAGACAAAACAGGGACCCTAAATTGAAGCAGTGGGTTTTAAAAAACACTGCTTCAATTTAGGGCTGATTAAATCCCCGTGTCCTGCATACACCTTACCTGTCTCTCTGGCAGGGAGGGGAGAACAAGCTGCTGGCGGATGGAGCAGTCCCTGGGCTGTGGCAGTGGGCCCCCCCACAGCAGCACCTGCCCTCAGGCATCTGGATTGGGTGGTCCTGGGGGGCACTGCAGCGGTGGAGGGAAGCACCAGGCCCGCATGCAACTCAGGCAGGCAGGCTCCAGGGGGGATCAGGCTCACCACTTTTGTTGGGCGAAGCTGCCTGCAGAGCCGTGGAGCTACACAGAACCCGGTGCTTTGCTCCATGGCTGTAGCGGCAGCAAACTACAACTCCTCGAAGGAATTGTAGTTTGCAGCACCCTCAGTCATTTAAGGTGTGTTATGCTGCCAAATTTCCTACAGCGGCTGGAATTAATGCGCAGTATGTTGCTGACATGTGCAAACATCAACACCATTAAAGCAGTGCAAAAACATTTAGCCTGTTTCAAAGTGTCATGCACACAAGCCTCTCATTTCATCTACACGTGGCCTTAGGGCCTGATCCAAAACCCACTGAGATCAGTGGAAAGGCTCGCATCAAGTACAGGTGGCTTTGAATCAGGAGTTTTTAAAGTTTCCTACTTAGAGATTAGCCAGAAGTGAATTGGAAGTAGCACACAAGTAAACCCAGTGATGAAGTGCTCTATTCAAAGGAGAACTTAAAGGGAGCTGATATAGAACTTAAAATGTACATGAGGGGAAAAGAATAATGGCAGCAACAGCCCTCTTCTTTTATCCTTTTCTAAATGATCTCTAGTAGCTCATGGTATTTAATTAGCTCCCTGCAACTTTTGTTTCCTGCCAATATGCAGGTTAAAATAAAACATATTGTTCTCATACAGACAGCTTATGCAGTGCCCAAAGAAGATTTGCAATCCTTATTGGAATATAACAGTGAACACATATATCCAAACACAGTTTTCCAGCCTAAAGCCTGAGACCTGCATCAGTAACCACACAGTTAGAAGGGGCATTGTCAGTGCGGGCCTTTGTTTCACTGATCAATTATCAGAGCAGGATTAGGCCCAAAATAATAGCTGTCTCATGGACTAAACCATAAATTCCTGGCCCACGTGAGTGTCGTTGAGTTCACATACCAGACCATGCGTTTCGCTCCCCATCTGGCTGAACATCCCCTTCCAGTCAACATGTGATTGGATAGTGAATGACAACTGCATTTCCTGTTTGGCACAGTTTTGCTGTGGAGCTGCCCCACAGCAAACTGTTGATCTGGTTATCTATCCAATTAAAATAGAGCTTAAAATAGAGTAAACAAAGGTTACTTAAAATTCCAGCATATGCTGGCTGGTGGGCATCATTAATACAAACACACAGAGAGACTAAACATTTCCTATTATGAGGCACACCAATGATAATTAGGAGGATCAGAGCAAAAAACAAACAAAATAGCATATTAATAAAAATTTCTGCAGTGAAGATAATTAGGAGGATGAGAATAGCTAGCTATAAATAAAAACCATCACTCTATTTGTGCTATCTCCCACTCTCTGGACTTGGTGGTAAAATGAGAGCTGGGGCCCACAGCGTCCCAAGCTGAGTTAATAGATGTTTTTTCTTAGCAAAATCCTGTATATTTGTCAAATGGTACAGCTGCATGGGCTTCCACTGCATAGGCTACCTAAAAGTGTGCTTATATGATATAGAGTGTGGTGGTGTTTTGAGACACACATAGGAAAAGTTCCAGAGGGGGTGCGGTTGTACGTGCCTCTTTAATCACGCCATGGAAACAGGAGCCAGGGATTTAAGGCCCTGAAGCAGGTAAGTAGGGCTGTGCAAAATGGCTATGTTTTGATTAGGTTTTGGATTTGGCCATTTTAGAGGGACAGTGATTCATTTTGGTGTTTTAGATCACTGTTCCTTTTCTATTCGGATTAATCTGTTTTGGAGTTTTGACACTGTTTCAGTGATTCAGCCATAGGCTGTAATGGGAAATCACTAAAATGCCTATAACTTTGTCATTTCTTGCCTGATTCAGATGATGACTACAGGTGTGGTAGCTCCTCCTGTGGGCATGAAGCCTGCCAAGTTTCAGTGAGATACGTGCAGGGTTTTTGTGAAAATGCACCTCAAACTGTTCAAAGCAAAACTCATGACGTGTGACTTTTTGTGTGTTAAGGTGAAGCAGGATGAAAACAGCAGGCATGGTAGCCCCTTCTGAGGCCATGAAGCCTGCCAAGTTTCAGGCAGATAGGTGCAGGGGTTTCTGTGAAACTGCACCTCAAGCTTCTGAAAGCAAAACTCATGTCACTTGTGTGTGTGTAGGCAGAGCAGGATGAAACCAGCAGGGATGGTAGCCTGTAACAGAGGGCCTTCCCAGTGCCAGTTAGATCTCTGCTTGCCCACCTGTTTCTGTGCCAACTGCCCGTCTCTCTTTTCCTGACATGCCTTGATGGAAAACTGATTCAGATGTTACCCAGGTGAGAGGCTGCCCATTTAGGTGTCTTGGGATGACATCTATTCTGAGCTCCATATCTCCCCTACACTGTAGTCCATGCCAAACGCATTGAATCCTTCACCCCCTCTAGCTGTGGTCCCCTCTATGGGACCTTTGGTTCCCCCTTATGCCCTGGCCCTGCCTTCAGACCAGTTGAAATCCTGAGCTTCTTGTTCTGGGTATTCCTTTCAGTGGGCCCCTGGCCTTTTGACCCCCCTTGAGTCCTGGCCCCAGCATAGACCAGTCAAGGGTACCTTTGATATCTTTTATTAGACCAACTGAATAGTTGGAGAAATATATCTTAGCAAGTTGTGGGGTTTAAAAACCCTTCATCAGGCTCAGGAAGCACCTACAGTTGGTGTGTCTATGTGCTGTTCCTGGATGGAAGGAATAGTAAAGAAGCCCGAGGCTGTCATGCAATGCAGGCAAGAACGTCAGTCATTGAAAATGTAAACTTATGTGTGAGGGGGTGAGGGACAGACTGGGAGGGGGAGGGGGAAAAGGAGATGTAGCAGGTGAAAGTAGAGAGTACCTGGGGAATTAGATGTCAGGCAGGTTATAGTTTGTCATAAATCCACTGTCTGTCTGGAATCCATGAGTTTTTGTATCCAGGAGGTTAATGAAATGAAGTTCATAGATCAGTCTGTGAAAAGTGTTTTGTAAATTCCGTTTGAGGATCAGGACTGAGAGATTGGAGAGAGAGTTGTTTTCTTTTGAGAAATGTTCCCTCACTGGTAATTGTGTGTTCTTGTCTTTAATAGATGTCCGGTATGTATTCATTCTGGTGCGCAGTTGTTGTTTGGTTGTTGGTGAGTCGCTGCCAGGAAAAGCACAGCTTTCTTTTTGTTTGGGGTGAAAAAAAATAACAAGAATAAATAACAGGATTTTGGGGAAATAAATATTTGAAAGAGATTAACAATAGGGATGGTAGGTAAGTGGGAAAGGAATAGTTAATGGCTGGCTACCACTTGGTAGCAACAGACTATCTACTGCTACCAGCCTAGCCCTTCAGATACTGTGCTCTGCTTCTCATGCTGCAAGACACAGATCTCAAAAAAGACAGAGAGTCATATATGTTATTTCTCCATCCCTCCCCCAGAGCACTGGGATTGGAAGGGACCCCAAGGACAAATCACAGATGTTGGCCAGCTACAGATGTCAATATCAGAGCAGACCTTCAGCCACTCTTCCCCTTCCGTATTCTGAGTTTCTGTTTCCCCACAAGTCCACCTCAGAAGTATTCTGAAACATTCTGAAATGTTTTGGATAGCTCCGTTTTGTTTTGGAGATGTGTCAGAGCCTTCCGTTTCATTTCAGATTCAGTGTTTTGGGCACCGAAATGGGCCAAAACAGCTCTGAAATGAAATGACTGCTGAAGTTTCACACAGCCCTACAGGTAAGTACCCCACCACTCTCTTTACCTCTGCTCAGCAGCATGTCCCCTCCCTCCCCCACCTGCTTCTGCTACTGTTCCCACTACCCTGGGGGGCAAGGGAGTCCCAGAACCACTCCTGCCCACTCCAGCCAGCCTTCACGAGCTGCCAGAGACAGTGACCACACTAACAATGGGTGGGTTCCTCCTCCCTGCCTCATTGTCCCCTGGGTGTTCCCTGCCAGCCTGAGAGCAGGTTCAGGAAGCAGGAAGCCACCTATTGCCTGCTGCCACTGCTGCTGTCACCCACTCAACCCAGCTCCCCATTCAGGCCAGCTGGAGCAAGGAAGGAGCAGTTCTGGAGATCCTCTCCCCCACCCCCGATTAGTCAGGACTAATAGCTGGGCCAGGTGGGGGGGAATGGAGGGGAGGGAATGTGCCACAGCAAGGAGGAGAAGGGAATGGGTGCCGAGAGCCACAGGAGCAGCATTCTTACCTGATTCAGAAACTTTAAAAAGTCTCCTGCTACTGTTCCTGTGGCATGGTCTGCTTGCCCTGGAGGTAAGGAAGCAGGAAATGGGGGTGCAGCCAGCCCTGTACCACCAGTTGCTGCTCCTACACCCCCCTTAACAAAATCCTGGCTCTGTCCATGGAAATATACCTTACCCACTCTGCAAGTATTGTATCCTGCACTGTGAGGCTGTGGTCAAAAGGTGTCATACATATGCCAGTAAACTGAGAGGCAGAGTTTACTGGCAAGCATACAGTGCCATATTTAATATACTGTACTGTTTCTGGTTTAGGAGAAGGTGAGCTATGTCTAGGCATGGTGCCACTTTGCACCATACAGATATAACCCTACAGGGAGTAAATTGGACATATATGTCCATCTTTAGAGTCCAAGCTTCAGAATGCAAGTTCTTATAAATTACCATGTTTATTATGGTAGCATTTATGGAACAAACCTGTTTTCTTAGGTATTGTCCACAGGATAAGAGAGTCCCTTCTCCATAAGGTTTACAAACCAAGTAGACAATTGGCCAAAGATATGGAAAAGGCAGCAGCTGAAGTAAGCACAGTAAATGTAGAAAGCAGTTCAAGATGCATAGGAAAACAGAACAAAGGAAGAGAAGGGAAGAGGGGGACCCAGCTGTGGCCATACCAGGGGTATTTTAGGGCCAAGGTATCTTTTTATGTACCGTGATTATAGCCCCAGACATAACGGGGTCCCAAGTGTGACTTTCACTATACTTTTTAGGTGCTACTGCAATACAAATAATTATAATTATATAGATATTATAAAATATATTTGTATAAATATTATAAAATAATTTAAAATATATTCTTTAAAGGCAACAAAAGGTATACAGTCTTTCACTTGGATATAGGTTGTTGTCTTGCACATAAAATAAGCCTTATTTCTGTCATCTAACTGAGATTGCCTGCATAAAGGTACATGATCTTTAACCACAGTTTGATTAAAACACGAATCTTTTAAATTAAAAGCTAATATTTGGCATTTAGAAGAATATCATTAGCCCCAAAATTTAGGCCCTGTGGAAAAAAAACAGATTTTATAAAAACTTAGATTAATAGATTTTTTTTCTGTTTTACACTTAAACTTCTCCATGTTTAGGCTCCAACCCAGAATTTAGACTTTTATCTCCTGAGAAAGTTTTTAATGACCAAAAGTAGGGTTTTCAAATGAAAGTGCCCAGATGTCAAGCTTAATTGTTGCATGATCTCCATGCAATGAGAACACAACTGCGACACTAAGATTATGGAGGCAGATTTTCAGCAGATCTGTAATTGGTACAACCCAACTACAAACCTGTGAAATAAGTATAACAAGGAGTCAAGCCCAGTTGCAGCCACTGTGACCAGAGCAGAGCAGTTCTAAAAATAAAAACCTACCATGTCTCAACCTTTTCTAGCCAGTGTTTGCATTTGACAACCTCTGCTCCATTACATTACAAAACCATCTCTGGTGAGAAGCATGAGTTAATATATCTTTTTATCCCTGTGCCTTCATGACATCAAATGATGTAATAATATGAAAATTCTCTCCTCCTTTCTCCTCTTTCAATATTTATTCCTGGGATTTATGGTTTGTCCTCTTTTGAGGGGGTTCCAAGATTTCTCTCTGATAAATTGTGTAACACTGGCACATTTATCATTCACAATGCTTTTCAGGTTATTATTTCAAACTGTAGTTGGAGCTTTTTAATCCTAAACAGTGTGCAAAGATCTTCATATTTCTTTTGTCTCACACCAAAACTTCCATGGGTGTCTTTTCTGAGGATCCAAAACCATTTCTAAATTAATGATTTTCAGCATTTTTAAGTGAGCGGATTTTTAAGGGCGATATTGTTTGTTGGATCTACTTTATGGTTGGGATAGATGAATGCATTGCAATGCATTAGAAATCTTGTCTAAATCAATTCTGGATTTAGAAAAGCAGTCTTGGATACCCTCAGGGAACTGATGGGCAGCATCCCCTGGGAGGTCAGTCTGAAGGGGAAAGGAGCCCAGGAGTGCTGGATGTATTTTAAAGAAGCCGTACTGAGGGCACAGGAACAAACCATCCTGGGCCACATCCATGTGTGGACATTTGGTTCACTGGGGGAACTAGCAGCAGCTCACCTTGCACTGCTGCTGGTTTTCCCTGGGGAATGCCCATGCTACGCACACTCTGGCACATGACAAGTTACACAGGGTGGGGTAGAGTAGGCTGGGGCCAGCACTGGGGATTTGGGGGCCTCCCAAGCCTGCAGCAGCAGCAATTCTGCTGCGCAGAGCCTGGCTGATAGCCACAGCGCAACTCCCAGCTGCCTGACTCTGCTTTTGAGCTGTGCATGCTGCTCATGCATGTGCTGCTCTGCTTTTTTTCTCCTCAGGTCTTTTGTCCCCTAGATATCCAAGGGTCAAAAAAACCCCATCTGCACTGCTCCCTTGCAGTGCAGAGAACATCTGAACATGTGGTGCCACCGATGTGTCTGCAGTGCCACATGCCGCATGGCTGTGCTCATCTGGAAGCTTACAAAAAGGAAACTTACAATAAGTGGAAACTTGGACAAACAAATTGGGAGGAGTATTGCTTGGGCCTGCAGGGATGAAGTAAGGAAAGCCGAAGTACAACTGGAGTTTCAGCTAGCCAGGGAAGTGATTGGTAACAAGATGGGTTTCTACAAGTATGTTACAACAAAAGGGAGTTCAGGGAAAGTGTGGGTCCTTTACTGAATGGGGACGGCAACCTAGTGACAGATGATGAGGAAAAGGCTGAAGTACTCAATGCCTTTTTGCCTCAGTCTTCACAGGCAAGGTAAACTCCCGGATTACTGGGCCAGGCAGCATAGTTTGGGGAGAAGGTAAGCAGCTCTCACTGGTGACAGAACAGGTTATGGACTATTTAGAAAAGCTTGTCATATACAAATCCATGGGGCTGGATCCAGTGCATTCATGGGTACCAAGTGAGTTTGTTGATGTGCTTGCAAAGCTACTGGCCATTATCTTTGAAAACTTGTGGCTATCAAGGGAGGTCCCAGACTATTGGAAAAGGGCGAATACAGTACCCATCTTTAAGAAAGAGAAGAAGGCCCAAGCAGGACACCAAGTTGATTTCAAGATGAACATGGGCTGCCATTGTGGGGATGTGGTCAGGAAGACTAACCATATCTTGTCATGCATCCACAGATGCAACACAAGCAGGTCAAAGGAGGTGATCTTCCCCCTGTATGCGATACTGGTCAGGCCACAATTGGAGTACTGGATCCAATTCTGGGCGCCGCACTTCAGGAGAGATATGGCCAGCATCAAGAGGGTCCAGAGGAGGGCCACTCACATGATCAGGGGACAGCAGGGTATGCCCTATGAGGAGAGGCTATGGGACCTGAACCTGTTCAGCCTCCATAAAAGAAGGCTAAGAGGGGATCTGGTGGCCACTTATAAACTTGCCAAGGAGAACAAGCAGGCAAAGGGAGAGTCCCTGTTCCCCCAAGCACTATCAGGGGTAACAAGGAACAACAGCATAAGTTAACTGAGGGTAGATTCAGGCTAGGTATCAGAAGGCACTACTTCACAGTCAGGGTGACTAGGAGCTGAAATCAACTTCCAAGAGAAGTGGTGCTTGCCCCTACCCTGAGGGTCTTCAAAAGGAGGCTACACAGCCACCCAGCTGGGGTCATTTGACCCCAGCATCCTTTCCTGCCTATGGCAGGGGGTCAGACTTGACGATTTGCTTGGGTCCCTTCTGACCCTACCGACTATGAAACTACGAAGGAGAATCCAGGTAACTAGAGACCAGTCAGGATCACCTAAATCCCCAGAAAAATCATGGAGCAGGTCTTCAAAGAATCCATTTCTAAGCATTTGGAGGAGAAAAAGGAGGTTAGGAACAGTCAGCATGGATTCACCAAGGCCAAGTCATGCCTGATCAACCTGATTGCCTTCTGTGATGAGACAAATGGCCCTGTGGATGTAGGGAAAACAGCGGACATACTACACCTTGACTTTAGCAAGGCTTTTGATATGGTCTCCCACAGCATTCTTGCAAGCAAACTGATAAAGTATGGGTTGGATTAATGGGCTGTAAGGTAGATAGAAAGTCGGCTGGATTGTTGGGCTCAACAAATAGTAATCAATGGCTTGATGTCAAGCTGGCATCTAGTATCAAGTGAAGTGCCCCAGGGGTCAGTCCCAGGGCTGGTTTTGTTCAATATCTTTAACAATCTGGAAGATGGGATGAATTGCACCCTCAGCAAGTTCGCTGATGACACCAAACTGGGGGGGGTGTAGTAGATACAGTGGAGGGTAGGGCTAGGATTCAGAGTGACCTAGACAAATTGGAGGATTGGGCCAAAAGAAATGTCATGTGGTTCAACAAAGAGAAGTTCAAAGTCCTGCACTTAGGATGGAACAATCTGATGCACCAGTACAAGCTGGGGGCAGACTGGCTGAACAGCAGCTTGGCAGAAAACGACCTGGGGGTTACAATGGTTAGTAAGCTGGATATGAGTCAGCAGTGCATCCTTGTTGCCCAGAAGGCTAACAGCATACTGAACTGCATTAGTAGGAGCATTGCCAGCAGATCGAGGGAAGTCATTATTCCATTCTATTCTGCACTAGTGAGACCACATCTGGAGTACTGTGTCCAGTTTTAGGCCCCCCACTATAGAAAGGTTGTGGGCAAGTTCAAGAGAGTACAGCAGAGAGCAACAAAAATGGGGCTGGGGCACATGATTTATGAGGAGACACTGAGGGTACTGGGTTTATTTAATTTGGAGAAGAGAAGACTCCAAGGAGATATGATAGCAGCCTCAACTCCCTGAAAAGTGGGGGCAGGTCCAAAGAGGATGGAGTTAGATTGTTCTTGGTGGTGACAGATGCCAGAACAAGGAGAAATGGTCTCAAGCTGAAGCAAGGAAAGTTTAGGCTGGATATTAGGAAAATCTTTCTCACTAGGAGGGTGGTGAAGTACTGGAACAAGTTACCAAGAGGGGTGATAGAATCTCCATGCTTGGAATTTTTTAAGCCCTGGCTGGAAGGATCTAGTTGGGGATGGTCCTGCTTTGTGCAGGGAGTTGGACTAGATAACCTCCTGAGGTCCCTTATTTTCAACCCTAATTTTCTGTGAATCTATGAATCCCAACCATCCAATAAAAAAATATCACCCACGAAAGTCCTTGCCCCTCACATATTTCCTGGATCATCATGGCTATACAACAAGCCTCAACATTGTAAGGCTATTTAACTTCATCCAATAAGTACCTAAATATTAAAAACATTTAAAACAGATATTAAAAAACAGTTGTTTAAGAGAAAGTAGTATTTCTCTGTTCTGATCCAAAATGTACAACTATATACTGGTGGATTGTCATGGATATACACAGCTCTATAGCCCCTGAACCTCCAGTTTAAATTTTCTACTAGTTCAAAGCTGATAGTGGGTAAAACACACAAGGGTTAAGAAAACTAATGTCTGTTACAAGTCACATGACCAATAATTAAATTGATACATAGTCCTTCAAAATTACTGTATTTTGAAATGTTGCCAGGTGTTAGAACACTTGCATTTCAAATAGTCATATTGCAATCAGCAATTAAAAACCTCAGAAATCTGTTCTCTTCAGGAATAAATCACAGATGAATTCGTTCATGAGCACTACTCCAAAGTTTTTATTTCTACTCACAAAGAAAGTTAGAGTATGAACATTACCCGTTAGCATACAAATTGAGATGATTTCTCAAAAAAAACCCCAAACTGCTGTACATTTCATTTGCTTAGTCAAGTTTCAGGTGTGTGAGATGTGGAGAATTCAGTTCTCCACAGCAAAAATCTAAAGATACTGTACTATACATTACTATACTCAAGAGGCTGACACAAAGCATTAGTGTTCGCATTTTGGCAATCAGACGTTAATCTCTCTGTGTGTATTTCAGATATAATATGTATTCACATGTGCATAATTGTATACACACTCCTATAACTCCCATTTCAACAAAAACCACTGATATGTGACCTTCTAGATAGTTTCTGACATATTATTCTATCTCTGATTTATAACTTTTTTTTATATCATTCACCTAAGAAATATTACTATCAGCTCTAAACTGCTGGTCTAAACTAGCTGTTCTTTCTATTGTAACATCACTTTCCCCTAAGGGAACTGAGTCCTCCCAGTGTAATTCCCACAAGCACCTTAGATAACACCTTGACATGAGAGACAAAATATAGTGACAGGAATAATTTTGTTTGAACTGCATTTCCAGGTTTGATGCTTTCCACTGGGGGTGAGCGATCTTCTAACACTAAGTTTCTTTTTCAGAATAGCTTGGTGCTGCTAGAAAGGTTCACTAAGCTGGTTCCCAGGTAGCCCAAGGGTGTCATGAAGAGCCAGTTCCTCAGGTGATGTAAACTGGTATGGCTCCCTTGAAGTCAACAGAGCTATCCTGATATGCACCAACTGTAGCTGGGCCTATTGATTCAAACCTGAATTTTGAATAAGATACATGTTTTTGTGACTAAGCAAGGCAACTTAAAAATTGCTTTTGCTTTTCTGCTCCATAGATCTTAGTCCTTCAGGAGAAGCAATACCTAACTAAAGCCAGATTAGAAGCATTTAGTAGGCTAATTCAGCAAGAGGTGGGAGAATCTGCTTGAAAATAGGAGTCAGTTTACCTTACGGCATCTCTGTTCCTTAATGGAAGATGTTACATTTCTAAATCCTTATGGATCATGTTCCAACAGAATAGTTAAAAGCAGGCTTGATGTGGGTCATTTATTTTGTACTAGGAATTTCACTTCTATTTTTTCAGGGAATATTTGTGATGACAGGTGCAAATAGATTTTCAAATAATTGAGATGATGAGGGAAGTCAATGACAAGGTTGGACAGCAGCCTGTTTCCTTTTCGTTTGTTGGAAAAGATAATCTTTTTAACATTCCCACCTGATACTAATAGCACAAGTCTCTCTCATCATCAATTTCTGTTTATATGCTCTTGGCTTTGGTTGTGATGATATCATTCTATCCTAGGATTCTGGAAATCCCATCATTGTTACATGGCAAAAGAACTCATAACATCCTAGAATGTAATACAACTAAAACATAGCATTTAAACATACAACTTTTTTATTATACAGTACTAAGGAAGAGAAAGACAGGTAAAAAGCAGTCCTGCCAACATCTCTCTCTTTCATATGGCATCAGATATCAATTTCCAAATCTATGAGCCACTGTCCAGTATTATCTGATTTTGAGCATGCTCTTGGCTCAACAGTTTTCCAGGTGGAAGAGTAATGATACTGATTTATTGATGCTCAACTTTAAGCATCACTTGTGGAGATAGTTAGTAATGAGTTCCATGTCAAATAGTCAGTATCTTTTCCAGGTCTCTCATATCAGTTTCTTGGGCTACTGTGGCAACATTGTCAGCATACATGTATTGCTTAGATCTTGCATGAGGAATGTCTGAGATACAAGCATTGAAAAATATTGGTGCTAGTACTGACACTTGGGGGACTCCATTCTTCAGAGTTCGTACTCCCATTTTTTTTTGTACTGTGGTACTGAGTTTAAATGAGATCATGATGAAAGTGCATGGTCAGGTATCATAGATTTTTCTAACTTCTTCCCATTTTTTCCAATTTCCAATTTTTTCTAATTTCTGCCAACATCTAGAAAAGAAAAGGGGATCTAGAGATATGTGAAAGTGACTGAAGCTATGGGGCCTGACACAGAGATCACTGCAGTCAATGGGAATCTATCAGTTGCTATTGGATTAAGCCCATAAAGAACCGCAACTGACTTTTGGTGTGACACTCTAGTGAGTTGCTTTACACAATTTTCATTATAATACTGTGTTGGTCTATAATGAGGGGCCAAGATAATGTAGTATCCTAACAGAATAAAATGTAGTCATGCCATCATTTTTTGCAGTTATTTGTTGTCAAGCTGGGGACCCAGTGGTTTCAGCAAGAGTTATGTTTGAGACTCATTCTTCATGTCATGTTTGAGAGTCATTTTTGTCTCATTAAGATTGAATGTCACTTAATGCACTTGGCAAATGAGCCTTAGTGGCTACTTTTGGCCTGATGGGATACTGACAAGCAGGATGAAACACAAAAATAAAGAGCAGGATGTTCACAAGTGCTCAGCATGTCTTAATTCCTTTGCTCTCCCATCAGTTATTCAAGAGAGAATTATTTAAAATTCAACTCCAGGTCCTTTTTATTTACATGCTGTTACATAAATTGTGCATTCCCACTTTAACAGCAATAGATACAAATTTTTTCCTTTTACACAAATCTTTTCATTTTGTGACATTGCAGTATTATCATTTTCAAGTTGTTTCCCCCACTATTTGTAAATCTAAGCCTTAAACTGTAGTGTCTTATTGAATATGGCAACAAATAGGGATGAACTGTATTCTCCCTTATGGTAATAAAATTGATTTAATATTTCAATTAATCTTTGCTACAGCTTCCTCAAAAATGTATGTGAATCCTTTCCAAGTAAGTCATTTCCAGGACTTAAGCAAACAGTAACATAAACATATTTTCTCTCGTTCCCTTCTATCGCTGGTTATCAAATGTCTGACTTTTTCCAGTATCCAAAGCACAGATGCATCATTTCTGAGTATGTAGTCAATGAGAGCATTTGTAAGTACTTGTGTCAACCACAATTCTGGTTCCCTTAACGCAGCAAATGAAATAACATGCCTGTGCAGCATTTGTTTGACTTTTAGTATATGATTGTGGGGGTGGCTCTGGTTCCAAGATGGCAACCCTCCCCTCACAAAAAGAGTACTTCTGTTGGAAAGGGTAGGGACTTCTGGTGGCAAAGGGCAGGGGTTAGGGGCCAGACTTCCAATCCCAAAATGGTGATCAGTGGGCAGGGCACCTGTCAAGAGGTGGGGCTACACTTGCAGCCCTCAACAGCTCACCAAAATCATTAAGCGGCTCTCCAGCCAAAATAATTGCCCACCCCTGCCTTAGAGACGTAATAGATCCTAAGTGGCTCAAAGAAATACTAAGCAGGTGCAGCCAAGACAGTTTTTGTCATGTAGGTTAGATGAGAAATATGCAATTTTTTTCTTTCAGAGGTAGCTATGGTAAGCTGTGCATTTGATGCCTCTGGACTCATCAGACGACTACATGGGCTCTAGAAAGGGATGTGCCTTAGGACCATCTGTAAACTGCAGTTTATGCAAAGTGTGGCTGCCTCTTTATGAAGTAAGGCTAATATACTTGGTGATCCAATATTTGTACTTGCTGGTCTGTACTTGCTGTCTGCTATTTTCCAGATTAAATTTGGGGTTTGCTTTGTTAATTATTGAGTGGCTTGGGCCATTGTTGCTTCTCTCTGTATGACATCATCAAAGAGGGAGCCAAGAGAGGAATCTGAGATATTGCCATGATTAAAAAGAGATGGGGTTGATTGCAGTGTTTCCCCTGAGAAGTCCTTAAAACTCTCTTCCATGCTAACATTGAGTGTAACTTGGTTGGACATAATGAAATGCCCAACCCTTTTTACAGGCATGTGATGAGGCCATGTTGAGGGAGGTCATGGATGAATGGATTTGATTCTTGCCTCTCAGGGAGATCTGGCAAAAGCTTAGTGAGGCACTGGTATAGTGGGAGGTACCTTTATATCTAGAGGATTTGTCTGTTTTATTTAGTGTTTTAAACTGCACAAGAAGTATCTTGAGAACAGAGAGAAATGTGAAGAGGCAAAAGATTAGTGTCTCCAAGGACGTTAATACTGATATTCAAAACCCTAAAATGTATTGAAAATTGAGATTCAGACCTGATATTGATGTAATATCACCCTAACAAAGCAGATGATTATTCCACTGCACTGCTGCTATCAGGCTCTATGCACAAATTATAGTGATCTGGCATACTTAGCATCAGGTAAATTAGGTTAAAAAATCAGTAGGAGATAGTGGTTCTATCTGTCAGTTTAGATCACTGAGATTTTTTAAAAATAAATTTCACTGGAGCGGAAAAATAGTCAGGTCTTTTTGTTCTTTGGTTCATGCAGTGATGGGCACAGATGTCTGGCTTGCTGTCAGTTTTTGTTTTGTGTGGCACCCCATTGCCACATTAAGCAGTGCCAAGCCAGCACTCTGGTATTTCTCTCTCCCAACACTCCAGGGCTATTGTACTAGATGAAGTACTCACTGTTTTTTTTTCTCAGCTGTCAGCACATGCCAGCAGGCGGAAAGTTGTAATAAGCCTATGAAAATAGAATAAAATTTGTTTTATACCTTTCTTCTGTAAACAGAATTGGAGTATGTGATGAACTTAGGGCTTCTGTTTAAATACATAGTGCCAAATTCTGCTCTGGCTTAGGCCCCATGCAAGCCTGTTGACTACAGGGGCATGTTTACTCATCGGTTGTGAGGCAGAATACAGAGCTAGTCTCTAGTGTTCACTGTAATCTGCAGGTCTAGATGACTGTGTCTTTACTGGAAGTTCTGCTAGCCTCCTTTGAGCTAAATCAGGTTCGACTGCACCCCATGGTGGTGTGACATGTATGATCAAGAGATCATGGAAGCAAAGTTAGAATCCAGACCATAACATGTATAGTACAGAGGGTCTGAAACTGTCATAGGGAGATCTCTTAGGGAGAGCTGGCAAAAGGTATGCCAGGGAATGGACCTCTTGTATGCAAAGGGAAAGTGATGTTATTTGTTATCTGCCAGTATCTGGTCTCTAGTCCTCACTCTGGGCTAGGTGCTCCCTAGGACTGAGTAAGGGGTGATGTATAATAGTCTTGCCTTGTAAAGAAATTCTGACCCCAGGGGGAAGTAACTGCAGATTTCAAGTGCACTGCTTTGTCCCTTCGCCCTTAGCTATTACGGGAAGCGAGTAGGCAAGACAGCTTAGAAAGGAGTTTCTATAAAATAAAAGGTGTACTTTGCACAAGACTTGGACCTGGTATCTGGTTGGTTTGTGAGAGGAAGGGAGCTCACTGCTTTTGAGGTCCAAAGTTATCTAACGAAATACAATCCCAGGTCTGTGTACTATGCCTAGTCCCCTTACTTTCCTGCTTGGCCATATAAGACAGGGGCACAATCTTGCTCAAAATTATCAGGCACTCCTAATAAAGGTTGAGAAGGAAAGCAGGGAGAGAAACTGAATGTGAGGAGGGTTGTCTATACCTGACAACCACAGCTATTGTTTTATTTCCCTGACTTAACAAATAAATAATATATTTCCTTGCCCTTCTGCTTTGCCCTTCTTCTGCCCAGACAAGGGCTAGCCACAGTCTGTCCCTGAGTACTAAGAGTATAGCCAGCTTCTCTTGCAATTTGTTAATTTTTTTTTCAGTACTTATATTCTGTGTTAGATTTGATAATTAATTTTGTAAAACTGATCTTCTTTCTATGGGCATGCCCTTGGCAGTGGCAATGCAATTTTCCTTACCCTCCTCTCTACAGGAAGAAACATATTCTACTTCTGTGGCTGAGAAAATAATCAATTCTCCATGAGCCACTGAGCCCTTTTCTTCTTCTCTGAAGCTGCCAACATAGGAGCCAATTAGTTCCAATAGCAATGTTGCTTTATGTGATGGCAACTAGGATCCTGCCCTCCAGGAACTGGACTGTGACCACAAGCTTATGTCAGAAGCTACTGAACAGCTGTCATGTGAGCAAACATATTTTTAACCCACTGCATCTGCATAACAAGATGTAGTAGCAGGGTTACTCTCTCTATATCTTCTACTTTCCTACTGAACCTTCTGAACCCCCTCTCCCCATCCCCCAACTGATTTTAGTGGTGGACAATAAAAACACACCGGTCTCGTAATTGTAAATTAATACATTTCCTTCTAAAGTATGTTACATTTTAAAGATTAAATATGGCTTAAAATCACTAAGTCAATGCCCTTTAAGGCTCACTACTAGCATTCTGCTTTTTCTTGTCATGCAGCCAGCACCTTGCGTTTCTTATGCAAATTAAAGTCTACATAAAAGTGAGGGTTTCTCTAATGTAGCTCAGGACAGAGGTCGGCTACCTTATTAGAGGGATCATAGAGTGAGACTGCTGGGTGTCAGTCAATGGCAATTTAGGATGTGGAGTCAGATGTGCTGCCAATGATCAACATAGTAGAGAGAAACTAGTGTGCCCACTGGGTTTGACTTCGGGATTTTCATAGGGCCATGGTATCAGCAGCAGAAACTCAGGCTCCTGCACATTCTGGTGAGCTCATGAAGGAAAAGGGATCGCTGCATTGAATATATGTCCTCCCTAATTCCCCTCTATCTCCTAGAGTTGATGGTCCCCCCCAGCTGTACCTCTCTGTGGGGAAAAAGGCCATAGTCCCTTGAAGAACAGAACATTTAGTGCTCAGGCTTTCCTTTACATATTCATACAAACTTGGACAAGGTAAACCTTTACTCCAAGTGCACAGTAATCAATGCCGTCACAGTAGAGTATCCATACAAGTAGCTTGACAACTTGCAATCCCTTTATAAATCTCTTCATGTATGGACCTCATCCCTCACAAAAGCATTTTCTAGACCTCAGGGCTTGGTTGTGAGCTCAGGTATCCCATAGCTGGATTTGAATGCAAGATTCTGTTTCAGCTCTTGGTAAAGACAAAGGGTGATAGGTCACCAGCAGTTATAGATAATATTAGCCAAAATGGCTCCTGACTGGTATAGTCAGAGATCTCAGATTTGTAAGGTGCCCAGCTAGCTATTTTTTTAGTAATTAATGTAATTGTATGCAAGCGTTTGGATCTTGGTCCAAAGGATATTTAGTGAAAAAAAGACTTTTGTTGATTGTAGAGCGTTTCAGATTAGGTCCAACTTCCGCAAGCAAATCACTGTTAAATAATCTGAAGTTTGGGACATATGTTATGTGCACAGCAGCAAATAAACCTACATATTTTCCTGACAGAAAAACAGCTTTCACATTTCTGTACTGAAGTGTCCAATCTTCCATACTGATTCTGACAGCTTGCCCAAAGACTTGGAAACAGGAGAAGCAAAACTGTCCTTGTTTTTACAGATGTGGTAAAATGTAGCAATATTTCCCTTCAGGCTATATTTCTTTTCTTGTGATTAAACCATGTTGCAGCTACAAAATCGTTCCAGTTCCAAATACTTTACAATTATTCATGAAAGGATTAAATGAATCATTAATTTAACATTAAGATTTTTTTTCTTTTGCAGTGTATTCTCCCGCCAACTTACGTTACACATAGCTATTCAGAAAAGAGTAAAATAATAAATTAAGTCCATCTGTTTTAGAATATACATCATATCCTGTGACTATCAATACATACACCAAAATCCCACTTGCTAATTTTGCATTCTAGCTGACAGTACATCTAGAGGTGGAGATTTTCAAAAGAAAATTATGAAGAATTTGGTTCCCCTGACTAGTCATTTTATATATAATTGATATTTGTATATGTATTTGCATATTTTAGGGGGAAATTTACATAGAGTGGGATGGATAAGTGGGCAAGGGAAGGAGGTGCTACCTGGACTCCTTTGAAATATTTTTCATAATAGTTCTTTTTCAGGGTTTTTTTGTTTGTTTGGAAGGCTATAAATATACATGTACCCAAAGAACTGCTATTCATGATTTACTCTGTAGGATACAGTGCCCTAGATAAAACCAATTGAGGTTTTGAAGCTGTACATAACTGTATGTTTCCTTCTACACTCAGTAAACAACTATTAATAATTTGTAGGTAACCTTTCATCACAAAGGACACTCAAAGCACTTCACAAGTTCTAGATAATAACATGAAGGTTGCAAAGTCAAGCACTCAAAAGTTAAGCAATGCCAGATGTAAGGTTGCTTGGGCAATCTTAATTCATCCTCCTTGTACCTATATACCATGATATAATCTTTAATTATATTATCACCTACTTTTCTTGTCTTTTTTCCACAGAACCCCAGCTTCATTCCTATGGTAAAAATAGTATGTTGTCATGTAATCAAAGGTAGAATTATAATGAATTGCCTAAGGATGAAGTAAGGCTACATGTGCAATTTTACCTGGTATTTTCAAACTTTCTCATGTTTGACTTTGCAACCTTAATGTTCTTTTACCATAAAAAGATATTATTATTAGTGCTAGCATTTTGAAGCACAAAAAATGGTTAAAGGCTAACCAGACCTGTGCTTCATTGCACTCTGGAAGCATCTGAAAATGACATTCTTTTTCCTTAAAGCAGGGACTCTGATATAACACTTGGTTGAGGTGAACAAGTAAACCAAGGGAGACAGAATAGCAAAAATATTAGGACATGAGACTTCAGTTTCAGACAGTTGAATAAGCACTTGTATTTTTGTTGCTTGCTTAAATCAAAGAAAACTTCCAACACTCTGGAGACTTGTTTATCATCTTAGGAGCCAATATGTACTGTGTTGTTCCATAACATGTGATAGTCAGTGGTGGTGTCTTTAAGCACAAAAAAGTCCTACTTATGTTAAGTACTTAGTTAGAGGTGTGCTTTAAGTACCGTGCTGAATCAGACCCCATTATAGCAATTTTCCTCAATAGCTATAGCTCAGATGTGACCCTTAAGGGCTCTTTTGGAGAGCGTCCATCTGATTCTCACCAGCTCACCCTATCAAGAATAATGCTGTAACAACAACAATCAGGCAACACCATCTAACTTTTTACATTATTTTGTGTTTTCAGCCACTCCATTGGCTCTCATCTGGCAGAGGTTTAATATTGACTGATTCTACATGACACACCAGGAAGAAAAAAATCTGCAGTCGATGAATTAATTATTACCCTGTTTGGCACCTATCAACCTATCTGATTTTTTTAAGTCATCCATAGGTAAACAAAACAGTCTGACCTATAAAAGTATAAAAAATGGGGAAAAAATATAAATATATCTATAAATCTGTATAAACAGGATCAGTGATGGATGAGTACCTTTACATTTTGGAACCATATGTTTCCTGACTGATTGGAAGCAGCATCCCATAATTCACTAGAGAATCTGCCTCTTGTGAGTTATTGTCCCCTTAATCATTTAAAGAATATTTCATCCGCTGCAGATGAACTCCAGCCACTGTAACCTGTGTCTGGCATTTAGCTATTTTTCTTTTTATCTGTCTTATACCATTTGATTTTGTATGATTCAGTCTTGCAAGTTACAATCCCTGGCATCTATATTGTTCAGTTTTAGTGTATGAGAAAACCAATCCAGCAGTATGTCCAGTGTTAATTCTATGCCTCTTTCCTAGACATAGTTACTAATTAATTGCTTTTGGCAGCACTGTAAATATTCATTGCCCAGAACTATGTACTCTAGTATATAATAAATTTATATCAGATCACTAACTTAGTTGTATAATTTACTTTAATGCAGGCATTCTGGTGTACCTAAGCATTTTATGTTAAAAACACTTAAAATCTCTTGAAAATATATGTAGTTCCATTGCTTTGGCACTAGAGTTCAGATCCCAGCCCTGCCACAAATGTCTTGTATCATTTTTGGTCATACTGCTTAATCTTTTTGTGCCCCAGGTCCTCAAATGAGATATAAGGACAATGTCTCCCACCCTTTATCTGTTCATACTGTTAGCTCTTCAAGGAAAATGTATTATATCACATGGATGGCATCTAGTGTTATGGGGCCCTTACCTCAGCTGTGGCTGCCAGTGGAATTGGAAGTTGAACAATAGCAATGTTCTCAGTGTGTTGTGAATAACCCCGAGCCATTTCTTTGAAGGCCTAATAAATGGCCTCGAGCCATCCTCCCAAGACAGAATACACAGCGAGACTGGAA
>JAGPOW010001034.1:3574361-3593110 GCA_030014935.1 Caiman crocodilus
ATAAAAACTTTTTTTCTTTCAAACTTCCAACTGGCATTCATATATTGGCGCTCATGCATGCCGGGCAACGAATTCAGACTTGGGCTGAAGCATAACAAGTGGATGTGCCTACATGCGCATTTACACCAGCTTAAATTTACTGTGCAGTAATTTACTGCACAGCAAGCAGAAATAGGTCAGCTTCTACATGTGCAGGCAAGAAAGCACATGAATGCTATGTGTGGACTGACTTGAGACTAACCTTAGTCCCAAATCTGTACACACACACAGTGTTACTGCTCAGTAAGGCATGTACATGTACATTACTGCTCAGTAACTAATCAGATATAAATTGATACCTGCATAATGCAGGTATCAAATTTATGCTCAAGTTGGTGTAAGTCACCATATTTACTACACAGTATGGGTGTGCACATAGACGTGTGCCCGTACTGCACTGTATTTTCAGTTACCGCACAGTAAATGCTCACATGTAGATGAACCCAGTGATGGGATTCTTTGCAGGAAGAAGGAATAAAACTTGGCAGTATACATAGATAAGATTTTGTTTGTGTCCTTTACATGTTTTCAAAAAGGCCTATCATTTTGGACAAGCAGTTTAAAGATAGGCATCTTTAGCATTATATTGCAAAATACGTGCTAATCAGGCCCTACATCATATATCATTTTCCTTGGAATAGCTCCTCCTTGAAGGAACAGTGCAGTCTCAAGGAGTGAGTTGTAAAGAAGTACTGAAACCCAGTGTCAGCTCTTACAGTGGTTTGCACTGTGAACTTGGGCAGACTGAGTCTTCTCACTGCTTCAGTCCCTTTTTCTGGAAAATGGAGATAATATCACTTAACAGTGTAGATACACTTTTTGTAAAGGTCATTTAATATCTGTACAGTTGTAGGAGGCTTACCTTTCAGAGCTTGGGTTGAGTCTCAGCCTTGAGATCCTGCTGTTTTGATTGGTGGAGCCCATCCACCAATCAGAAGGCAACAGGAGAAATAAAGTCATGCCCCTTTCCTGAGTGTGGGGGGGAAAGAGATCCCTCGGACATGATTGAAGACTGTAAACTGTCAGATCTGGAAGACTTCAGTGGACTTCAGTGGACTTCAGTGGAAGTCCAGGGCAGAGCCCTGGAGCGTATAAAAGGAGCTGTGTGCCCAACATGAAGGGCAGATGCTGCGAGGGACTCAAGACAAATGGAGCCAAGAAAAACTGGGGAGCTCTCTCCCAGCAGGCAATAGGCCCAAGGCTCCTGAAGCCGCCTACTGGAGGAGCAGCCTTGGGAGCAGTGTGGGACTGCTCGGGCTGCTGACAGCACACAGGGACGATGCACAGAGTCCTGGCTTTGGGAGCAGTGTGAGACTGCTCAGACCCATCAGGATGCACAGGCTTTGGGAGTCACAAGTGGCAACTTGAGCACGTAACTCTGACAGGACCTTGGGGGCCGCAGTGAGGTGGCTCAGGCCCCATCTCTGAACAAATAGCTAGGTCCCATGGTGCGCAAGGCGAAGCATGGGCCCGAACCATGGGAGCCAGGGAGCTGCGGAGGCTGCTTGGGTTAGACACTAGGTGAGAGGATGGCTGGCCGGAGCCTGAAGGGCCTGGCCTGTGCCAAGAGAGCCCTCAGTGCCAAGCCAGGGCACGGGGAAATAGTAGTGCTACAGCATGAGGCTCAGCACCCAGGAGCCAGCAGTGGTGGTGCAGCAGCTGAGAGGAGCCAAGCCCTCAGTGCCCAGAGTAGGGCACAGGTTGGAGAGGAGCCCAGCAGTGCAGGAGAGGCCTGGAGAGGTGCTCCAGCAGAGGAGACCCCATCAAGCTGCACCCTGACCACTGCCACCTGAGGGAGCGTGAGTCATTGGGCCCTTGGGTCCCACAAGGGGAAGACATTTGGGGCGGGCAAACCCAGGGTTTGAAACTTCATAGATTCATAGATTGTAAGCGGCTGGAAGGGACTCCACAAAATCATTGGGTCCAGCCCCCTGGCACTAGGCAGGAAAGACAACACCCCAGCGAGGTGACCATTCAGTCTCCTCTTGTAAATTTCCAGGGTAAGTGATTGTATCACATCTGGAGGGAGTTTATTCCACAGCCTGGATGCTGTAACCATGAAGAAGTTTTTCCTAGTGTTAAGCCTGGAACGGTCTTCCAAGAGTTTGTTTACCCCAAGGGTGCCCTGAGGTGTTCACTGAGCCCTTGATGTATTCCCCTGATGTAGCAGTCACCTGCTACCAAGTCCCCTCTCAGCCTTCTCTTTTTTAGGCTGAAGAGACCCAAGTCCCTCAGCCTTTTGTTAGATGTCTTGCTTTGCAAGCTTCTATTATTTTGTGAATGGATTGGTTCAGATAAAATAAGAAGCATCTCATATTTTTCTCAGGCTAATAGTCAAAGTGAAATTAAACACTTCTGTTACCTACTGGTAGAGGCTGAACTCCAGGAAAGTTGGGTTATTTCAGGATGACCTAAAATCCTTTGACTTTTTCACTCTATGTTTGAAAGCTTCGGATCAGGTGACAGATATTTGCAATGGAGATGTGTACATTGGGCAAGACAGAATAGGAATCACAATATAGTTCTTTACCGGTCATAGTAAACATTTCCTGATCGATAAATAAATAAATCAAATTCAATCTATGTATTATTTCTCATTTCTCCCTTTCTGTTCCCTTCTGATAATGGAAGTGGAAATCCCAAAGGAGGTGGCTCTGACATGATTGCCAAATTGATCAATTGGGTTAAGCATCCAAACCTTGAGGTCAGATCCAACCCAAATGTCAAATCCATTGTTTGAAATTTTTCCATCAGTAGGAGGCATCACTGGAGTTTTCAATCGCGTAAAGCTCACTAATGGGGGTCTAATCTCTTTTTACAAGCTGCCCCTGTCTGAAATTGCTCAGGTGTTTGAAAAGCTTTGAATCTAATCAGAAGTCAATCTACTGGAGGTGGATTAATGGACAGACTGAGACAGCTTTAATATTTTGATGGACACCAAGGGCAGGATTGGCTATGCACGTGGAATACCGTCATGCAGGAAAGATTACACTAGATGTATCCCTGCTAAATTTCTGGGCATTTCCAAATAAAACTGAAGTGTACCAATGCATCTGACTAAGCATCTGACCTAAGCATCTCTGACTAAGTTGGGTATTGTGCTGGGAATAAGAGGTTCTCCACCTTCCTGCAGAGCCTCACATCTAAGGCTTCATTAAACATCATAACTGAGATTCTCAGTGCTGCCTTGGGGAACTGGGCATCACCTCAGTGCCTCAGAAAATTTCTGCCATCCAAAATATATACTTCTATCTAGTGGAGTACCTATTTGTTATCTTCCATGATGATAGATTACTGAAGAACAGTGGCATTAAATGGCTTTGCAATGAAGAGGTACAAAGCATGGGGGTAGGGAAGAAAATGTAATATTATAGTGCTCTGCTTCTGTTTCAGTTTCCTCTCTATTCCTTGTTTTAAAAGAGTGAACTGATAGTTGAGATATATCCAGAGTAAGCTCTGAGGACCAACAACCACTGCAATTGCTCAGCCAGTTCTAAACATCATATAAGTGATCTCTGATTTATATAAACTGGAGGGCATGGTCCTAGCTGTCCTCATGATAAGACTGGACATCTGATCACTTGACAGTCCAACATTATTACTGAGTAATAACAAAATATTTTGCTTCCTTTCTCAATAAATAATTAGTTTAACATGATAAATTTAAAAAGCCATCTTATATGACATTTAAACTTTAGAGCAAAATGACTGAGCAGTGAATAATGAAACTTGCCCTGTTGATGGATTGCACGTTACCTTTCTATTCTTTCTCTCTCCATCATTGTCAGCACCAGCATTTCTCTCCTCTCTTTGGTGATTCACCTCACCCCCAGCAGAAGTACAGATTATTTGAAAATGTTTCATATTGAAAGCAGCTTTGACGCATAAGGAAACTTTAAAGCCTATGGGACTTAAATCATGAATCCATTTATATTCCCCTTTCTATGTTATGGTTTGTCTTAGATTTATTTGTTGACAATACATATTTTTAAACTAGGTTTTTTTCTCCTTCCCAGCATCCTCATTTCTCCTTATGTTCAGCAGATGTCAAAAAAATTGCTGTAGTTCTGAAGGACTAGCTCAGTTTCTCTATTACTTTCATTCAAACCTCAAAAGCTTTAATTTTCTATATTGTCCTTAGCACAAACCTTAGCAAACCTGGAAGCTTGTTTTATGTTTCCAGACTTCCATGACTCTGGCACATGAACACACTGCTCTCATGTGTGCTTCACATAGCAACACTTTTGTCTACTGTTTACCTCTGAACAGTCCCGGTAGTATCCTACATGCCAGCTGATTCTCAGATGAAGTCGGAACTGTCTCAACCAGCAAGCAAACAGTCCCAGCTGCCACCCAACGGTGTCCCTTTAAGCCTAGATTAGGAGCATCCACTTCACAGTGTAAGAAAGGGTGCCTGGGCAATGCAGAGGGGATGTGGCATGGGGTCTGAGAGAGAAAGGAAGGACTCATATCGATCACTTTTCAGTTCCTGTTGCAATGAACACTGTCTTAACTAGGGACCATCTCTCTCCGTTTAGCTTATTTAGTTTATTCTGAACTCAAGTCAAATACCTGACCAAAACCCAAAATCTTCCTGATCTATAGCATTTCTCATTACTTGTTAAAGCATTGCTTCCTTTCTACAAACCTTTCTTTGACATTCACTGTGTTTCTGATATACACTGCATATCACATCTCAGTGCCGTTATCTTGAACCGAAGAAAACTGAGGAAACAAAGGTCTAATATTGGTAGCTATTCTCTTTGAAGTTCTTTTATGGGTTTTTTCCCCATCAGTTGGGCACTGAGCATAGTATTCATGATCAAAGAAACGTTTAGCCTACTGCCAACTTCCAGGAACACCAGTCACTAAAGAAAGCTTTTGAGCTTGGAGATGATCCAAACCTCTACAGATTTCAGCCAATCGGCTTTCTCCCTGCATCTAGGAAATTTCAAGGGGAAACTGCAGCAATGCCTCCAATACTGTGCTGGATGCCTATCGCCAGGTGGGGTTGCATGAGGCCCTCTTATATGACCCAGAAGGGAATCTGTCTGCAGGTAACTAAGATGATAGTTACTTTGAGTTCAATAATATTGCTAAAAGCTTTGTTCTAATGTAAGAATTCTCAGGAGTCTATATTTTAATTTAGGGATCATTAAAAAGTAGAAAGAAGCAAATACCTATACAGTGGTGGTCTCCTTCTCTACATCTCTCTTGAGACTTTGCATATATCTCAATATGAGGTTTTAATGCAAATAACATGTATTTTTAATTAATTCTTTCACAGAAACGTCGTATGGATTTCTGCACTCTTCTGTCGAGATTGGTACCTCTACCCCCATTTTGTTCCATGATCCAATATATTCCTGCCATGGATGCAACATTCTGCTTCTACAAACACTCATGTTTGGCAATCTTTGCAAACAACAAATGGAAAAGGTATGGATATGCACAGTTTGTATCTTCTCTGAGACCATTGCTCTGTAGGGTCTTTTTAACTGTGAGCACTTCCCCCCTTAAAAAAGCTGTGAGTGCTTGATATATGGTATAAAAGATGGTTTTTGACTGACTGATATTGATATTTAATATTGATGACAATAGTAAGAGAGAGCTGAATTTAGCAGCCTTTCACCTTAAAAGCTTGCTTGCATGTACTGGTAAGGTGACAGGCTACCCATGGGATTAATGAATGTATGTTCCACACTTAAAAATCACTTGAAATAACAATTGAATGTTGTCACATCATAACATTCAAATGAACTTTCCAGACAGTAGTTTTTTAACAGCTCCTCAAAGTACTGCTTTGGGTTGAATCATGCTCCCTGTCCCAGTTGTCCCTCAAACCTTAGCAAACTTTGCAGTTACCTGAAGGGCAATAGATTTAAAATATTTTGGCTTATGGATGTCTCCCCTCCACTTCCCTCCTCTCCCTTTTTCACACATCAGCATCCTTAACCACTCAGTTTTGGGGCTTCTCACAGTCTTGTTGCTTGGTACTCTTCTGTGTTGTTTAGGATCTTCTTGACCCCAACATTTCTGATTTCCTCTCGTATGAAATATTTATCCTTAGCCTTCCTAGAAACCTCACAGACTTCTTTTCCATCTTCATTCTGTATTCAAAATATCTCCTGGATGGAGAATTATTCTCCTAGCTGGGAAACTCTCAGGAGACTCACTCCATATTATCCCTCTTATCAACAGTTAGTCTACAGTGGGCACATCTACATGTACACCTCAGTGCATAGCAAGTACTAAATGACTGTGCAGTAACTGTGCATGGTCCCGGTGGCACATGAATCATTTCCAATCCTCTCGCACAGTAGCAGTAAACTACTGCGCAGTAGCAGTGGCATCACAGTTAGTGCCTGCCAGCACTGTGTCATCATAGCAATGAGCTACATCATTGTACCTCGTTGCTATAGCATTGTAGCGCCTCGTGTAGATGCACCCACTGTTGCACCACTGGCTTGATCAGTCCTCAAACCATAGCCTCCACTCTGCTAACTCCAAACAGAGTGATAGCCAGGGACACCTCTTCATCTAAAAGTTTTGAGTTTGGTTTTATTAAGTGCTCCAGTGCTTGGAGCACTTTCTTATATGGGTAAACCTAGAGGAGGTGTGTCCTCCAGAAAAGACTGCTTCCTGCTCCCAAATAAGCTGAAAATACTGTAAGAAGAGCTTTTCTAGTGGTAATTTAGTACTTTGGTTTCCTGTTCCAGTAAAGCCAGAATATAGAAAGTATAAAGGAGGGAAGAAAAAGCTTATCTAAAGATCTTGGCCTAAGGTCTGGAATGGAAGTTGGTTAGCTGTACCAGCAGGAGTAAGAATCATACTTTCACTTGTGTTGCTTCATTCTTCTGGAACTTATTTAGCTTTCTCCTAGGATGCCTCCTGTCTAGCTTCAAAAGCTTCCTAAGCTGTTTATCATAAAATTCAGCACAGGAACATTTTTGTAGTGCTTCTCATGAAGGACTTGGCTAAATCCTAGAAGTGAGACCTCTAGAGTAGAAGGGTTGATAATACTGGAGGAATATTCCAAGTTCAGCAAAGCACTTGAATATTTGCTTAACTTAGGCACCTAATTAAACACTTTGCTGATTTCAGTTGGGTTATTCACTTACTTAAATGCTTCGCAAAATCAGGGCCTAAAACTCACAAATTTTTAATATGTTTCTTCAAATATTAATTGATCTATTTTATACAACTTTTAATGCATTCATTATAGTTAAAGGGCTTCTGTGCAATAAAATGTTTCATTTTTCAGTAACAAAATCTCTGGAAATATGATTGATCTACAGAAACCAAATTAGCAGACAAGAAATCACTCTTCGATTAATTTACTTTATGTATATGCAAATCCTAGAATTGTACTGAGATGAGCTATGCCACACTCCATAAAATTACCAGCAGCAAGAAAGAACTAGATTTCTGGAGAGTCATATGGAGAGTGTTCAGATTTCCCATTCCATACATGATAAACCAGGTGTGAAATATAGAGGGTTGTATAAGAGGTCATGTGGGTCCCTTGTATGCGCCAACATGTTGTAAATGGTAGCTATAAGACAGGACAAGAATCTGTTTGTAGCCATTTGATCCTGTGCTGGTATATTTCCACCTATAAAGCTGTTCTTCCTCCCTGACATTCACCCCATGAACATACTTGTAAAAAATGATCATATCTCCTTTCAGTCTCCATTTTGCTAACCTGAAAAGCCAAATTTACATTTGAACGATGCTGTGTAAATGGTTGAAAAGCTCCTGAGAAGCACAGTTCCATAGATCCCCAGTCCTACCTCCCCAAACCTAAGCTTCATGAGCCCTAAAGCGCTCTGTATTTTTGTGTAACATGGAAATATAATTGACATAGATGATCTCCAATATGGTAGTGAGAAAATTGCTGCAAGCAAAGTCGAATGCACGGTATGCTTTTTTGCATACCAATCCTTAGAATGATTTTTCAGTTCATTTAATTCATAGTAGACCTGGGAAATGATTGAGCCTGAGCAAAATACACTGCACAATTTGGTCAGGTTTGCATTTGTGCTGAGTACTTGTCTGTATGCTGACCCAGGCAGTGATTTAAACTTAATGCAGAGAATGAAATAGAGGGCTTAAATCTTAATCTTTTTTGCTTCTCATTCAGATCATGGAGATTAGGTCACCTAGTTTATCCTGTAGTTCATGCTAAAATGAGCCATATAGAAAGATAGATAGATAGATAGATATTGATCTCGATAATATGCATATGTGTGTGTGTGTGTATGTGTATATGTATATATGCATGTGTGTACACACACACACACACACACACACACACACAGATACTAAAATATCTGCTCAGTAAATTCTTACAAAACACCAGACTGGAGAAATATGTCAGATAGCTTTGCTTTGTCATAATACCTACTGATAGCCATCAGGTCCCTGCCATAACAGCAGTACCACCAATACACATTTTGAGTGAAAGACCTGACAGTGCATTTTTCAGGGGCAGTATTTCCAGGCTATATTTGGTAGCCTCGACCACCCAACAGAAGGGCTTTTGGAGAATCAAAATGCCCATGTTGCTTAAAGGCTTTCCTATTATTTCTGTGTCCAAAGGTGTTCATACCTTCACAATTCATGAGAATGGTTCTAGTTTCTATTAAACTATTTATCTTTTCTATGATGATGTAAGTAGGTATGATATTAATAAAAATCTGTATTTTATAACCAACCCCAACAGTAAAATTGTGAGACTGTCCCAACAGAGCTAAGAAAAAATGGTTACAACCACATGATAAATTTACCATACTCCAGAGCAAGGGCTTCGGGCCTCCTGTTCTGCCTGGCTGCTCTGCTTCTTAAACTGGAAGCCACATCTACATAGGGCTGCAAGCAGATTAATTAGCATGGGGGCAAGCTACTTGCACTGTCAGTTGGCAGTTCAAATTAGCTCACCAGAAGCATTGTGTGGACACATCTATACTGCATCCAGCTTAAGTGGCAGCCTGCCTGGAGTAACCTACCGTGCTTGAGGGTGACACTCTGGATGATAATAATTTACTCTATAGATATGGCCAAACTCTTTTAGTCTATGGCAATAGCAGACTCATAAACTTCTTCTAAGGGAGGGTTTTATTTTAAGATCAATGCAATATATTATCAAATGTTAGGCATAAATAATAATCTAATGGCAAATAAACAATCCTCTCCCACATGCAGCTGAAGTAATATATGCATTCACACTCCCAGGCATACTCAGTGGAAAATGGTATTCGTGCATGGTATCAGCTTGCAGTTACACCAGAGTTGATTTTGACCCATTTTGCCTGCTGATAGTTGCTTTGAAATACCTGTATCTTTGCCATAGGTGATGGCAGCACTTGTCCATCATTTTTCATTTACTTCGGTCAACCTTTTAATTTGAACACGGTTAGGCTGACAAAGTATATAAGGCCTTCCTCAATTCAGATAAAAACTTAAAAGCATGCCTAACTCCATCCCCTTTTGTGACGACATTTAAGCGCTTGCTTTGTTTTAAGCTATTATCCTGAACAGCAATCATTTCCTGAATCAGGGCTCAATTATACAGAGTATTTTATTATAGAATAATACTTTGATATCATGAACAATTATCTACTTTCAGTTTTATATGGCAGTTTTTGGGGGTTTGTTTTTGGGAGGTTGCGGGGGGTTGATTTTCTTTTTACTAAAAGTTCCAACATTAAGTTTTCAGCACAGCAGCAGCCGTGGCTGGGTGTATAAGCAAGACTTGCCAGTGCATGTAAACATTAAATACAGATATTCGTGCAGTCAGATGTTGCATGGGGTTGTCTTCATTAAAGTGGTGTATTAACATCCACCATTATACTGCTCTCCCATGGTGAAAACATTCTGGATCAGAGGAGGCCTGCCATTTCACACACACTCCAGCTGTTCCCTTCACCCACCACTGTCAAGCCAAGTTTTAATGAGTTGTGTGTATAGAAAGCAAAATAAGAAATTCAGAGTAAGATTGTTACTTTCTTTCCAGTGTTCAGAAGCAAGATCAGAGGATTTCCAAAGAAAGTTTTTGTTTCCAGCCTTGTGAAACAAGTTGCTGGAGGGCAGTGTTTCATTTCTAGAGCATGGTATGTGACTTACTAGCCACTGGATCCATCCCTTCAGTCATCAACCCTTTGCCTCCTACTTCAGTGCCACCTTCTTGACTTCCCTGCCCCATTCATTATCCTTCTTTTGTTCTTTTCTCCCCTGCTCTCTTTTTCTTGTTCTTTCCTTGCTTGTGTTTTGAATTATTTTTTGGAGGGGAGGTTTTTTTGTTTTCCTCCCCAAGTGGTTCCTTATTTAATTTTGTTGTGTTTTCCCATTTTCTTCCATCTTTTGATTGAAAGACTTTCTCCCGCTCATGTGTTCTACTGATGGCTCCCAAAGAGCCTAGTGGAGAAAAATAGAACCTCGGGCTGGAAGTTACACCCCAAGAACGCAGCAGAATCTCTGGATGTATTCACATCCCAGTGCGGTGGGACACAGCTCAGGGGAGCCCAGCGGGTATGCACAATCCTGTAATAGCCGTACATTTTACTTTGAACACTGTCATACTTTAATGACTGGAATGGGTACAACTCAAAATACCATCATGAGGGATGCTTTTTTTGTCTGAGGGATGTATTTGGTAGCCGTGTCGGTCTAGGACAAAAAAAAAATGCAAAACTCTAGAACTCTTGGTTCAGAGATTATACCTTTTATTAGAACAACTAAGAAATCACAAAAAAAAAAATCATTTTCTGCAAGCTTCCAGGTGCACATGCCCTTCCTCAGACTCAGGGAAAATTAAAGATGTTGAAAAATCCCCATACGTAGAAAATAAACTTCATTTTTGCACAGAGGAAGCTGAAGGTGGAAGTCTGTTCCTCTCAGTCCATGAACTCAGAGGAACAGATCTGTATCTTTTGCCATGGACCCAAAAGAACAGACTTCCACCTTCAGCTTCCTCTGTGCAAAAATGAACTTTATTTTCTACCTCAGGGGTTTTTTTACCATCTTTAATTTTCCCTGAGCCTGAGGAAGGTCATGTGTGCCCAAAAGCTTGCAGAAGAATATTTTTTTCTTTTTTTTTTGCAGTTTCATAGTTGTTCTAATGAAAGTTATCATCTCTGATCCAAGAGTTCTAGAGTTTTGCTTTCTTTTTTTTTTTTGTCTGACTGTTTAAAGCCGAAGTCAAAAGGGCCTATCTGGAAAATGAACAAGACACCGAACAACACCTAGGCAGGAGATGCCTCCAGGCAGCAAGCTTCAGGATATAAACTAGAACAGCCTGTCAGCCTTGCTCTCAAAAAGGCAGAGGAGTTATTTTGCTGGGTCTTGAAGCTTAAAAAGTGTGGTTGCACTTGAGCCCTCCAGGGATCTGAGTACCTGACAACTTCTGTCTGCCAGTGGCTGCATACTGGGGTGTGGACAGAAGAAGGCTCCCTTTCCTCACCCCACCACATTAAAGTACTTTGACCTTGAAGCGAAATTTCTGAGTGAAAGGGTCAATCAATCTTTGGCCTCTTTTGACAGGACCAATTAGTACGTATTGATCTGGTGGGATTTTTTTGGACACTTGTCTGCAAGGAATTAGACTGCAGGGCTGTGTGACACAGCACCATTCCATTTCAACTTGTGTTTTGACAGAACAGTATTTCATTTTGAATTTCATTTTGAATTTCATTTCAGTTCGAAACCTCTGTTCCGCTTGATTTCATCAAAACAGTTTCACTGTTTTGACGCTGTTTCAACATTTCGCTCATAGGTTATAATGGGAAAGCTTGAAACAGCCTATAACTTTGTAATTTCTGGCTTACTTTGGATGAATCTTGCAGGAATGGTACCCCTTCTGAGAGCATGAAGCCTGCCAAATTTCAAGGAGATAGGTGCAAGGGTTTCAGGGAAACTGTATCTCAAAGTCTTGAAAGCAATACTCATGTCACATGCATGTATTAAGCCACAGCAGGGTCAAAACTGCAGGTATGGTAGCTCCTACTGATGCCACAAAACCTGCCAGGTTTCAAGGGGATAGGTGCAGGAGTTTGGGGGAAACTGTTCCTCAAGCTTCAGACAAGCACAACTTGTGGCATGGGTGACACTGTGTGTGTTAAGGTGCAGCAGGTAAAAGCTGCAGGCATGCTAGCCCCTGCTTCACAGTGTCATAGTTTCATAGTTGGTAGGGTCGTCAGGGACCTGAGCAGATCATCAAGTCCGACCCCCTGCCATGGCAGGAAAGCGTACTGGGGTCAAATGACCCCAGCAAGGTGTTCATTTATCCTCTTAAAGACCCCAGGATAGGAGCCAGCACCACTTCTCTTGGAAGTTGGTTGCAGATCCTAGCTGCCCTGACAGTGAAGTAGCACCTCCTGATGTCTAGTCTGAATCTACCCTCTGCCAGCTTGTGACCATTATTTCTAATCACTCCTGGTAGTGTTCAGGAGAACAGGGACTCCCCAGTGCCTGCTGGTCCCCTTTGACTAGTTTGTAACAGGCCACTAGATCCCCCCTCAGCCTTCTGTTGTGGAGGCTGAACAGGTTCAGGTCCCTTAGCCTCTCCTCATAGGGCCTGCCCTGCTGCCCCCCGATCATGTGGGTGGCCCTCCTCTGGACTCTCTCAATGCTGTCCAGTGCGGCGCCCAGAACTGGATGCAGCGGCCTGACCAGTGCCGCGTAGAGGGGGAGGATCACCTCCTTGGACCTGCTTGAGATGCATCTGTGGATGCATGACAAGGTGCAGTTGGCCTTCCTGACCACGTCCCCACACTGTCAGCCCGTGTCCGTTTTGGCATCAGTAATGGCTCCAAGATCCTGTTCTGTCTCTGCACTGACGAGAAGGGAGTTCCCCAGCCTGTAGGTATGCTGCTGGCTCTTCCTTCCCAGGTGTAGCTCCTTGCACTTGTCAGTGTTGAAACCCATCCTGTTCTCATCCACCCACTCCTGTAACCTGTCTAGGTCTGATTGCAGCCTATTCCTCCCTTTTAGCATGCCTACTTCCCCCAACAACTTAGTGTCATCTGTGAATTTGAACAGGGCGCTTTTTACACCCTCATTCAAGTCTCTGATGAAGATGTTGAACAGCATGAGCCTGAAAACCAAGCCCTGGGGTACCCCACTGCCCACATCCCTCCAGGTCGAAAATAATCCATCCACCGCCACTCTGTGGGTGCGACCCTCCAGCCAGTTAGTGACCCATTTGACTGTGTGGGTGTCGACACCACAGTCCCCTAGTTTTTTAATGAGAAAGGGGTGAGAGACAGTTCCAAAGGCTTTCCTAAAGTCCAGAAAGACTACATCCACTGCTACACCTGAATCCAAGGATTTGGTAACCTGGTTATAGAAGGCCACCAGGTTGGGATGACAGGACCTGCCTCTAATGGACCCATGTTGGTTGCCCCTAAGCATAACCTCCCCTGCTGGCCCTTCATGGACATGCACCAGGATAACTCTGTCAAAAAGCTTACCCAGGATTGAGGTAAGACTAACTGACCTATAGTTTCCTGGGTCCTCCTTCCTCCCTTTTTTGAAAATGGAAACCACACTGGCCCTTTTCCAGGCCTCTGGCACCTCACCAGAGCACCATGAGTGCTCATAAAGCCGTGCCAGGGGTCCTGCAATGACCTCTGCTAATTCCCTCAGCACTCAGGTGGAGATGGTCAGGACCAGCTGATTTAAATACATCCAGTCCGTCCAGAAGTTCTCTGACTAGATCCTCACTGACCCTAGGCCTGGGTGCACCTCCCCTGGGGCCTACAGGGGTCCCGTTGGGGGTGGTGACCTGATCCCTGCTCAGGAAAATAGAGGCAAATAAATTGTTAAATAGGTTAGCTTTGTCATCTGGTGCGATGACCAGATTTCCTAGCATGTCTTGCAACAGCCCTACGTTAGCCGGTACCTTCTTTTTACCCGCTATGTGTTTAAAAAAGGGCTTCTTGTTGTCCTTGATCCAGGTAGCTAGTCCCAGTTCCATCTACTAGCTTTCAAGGAGATAGGTACAGGGGTTTCTGGGGCCGTGCTCCTCTGGCTGCTGACAGGCAAAATTCATGACATAGGTGCTTGTGCAACTGACTGTGTCTGTTTTGGGGCACAGTGGGGTGAAAACTGCAGGTCTGCTAGGCCCTGCTGCGGCCTCAAAGCCTGCCAGCTGTCAAGGAGATCGGTGCAGGGGTTCTGGGGCCCTGCGCCTCTAGCTGCTGACAGGCAAAACTTGCGACATGGGTGGGTAACACTGTGGGTATGTTAAGGTGCCCCCTCACTCAACTGACACCAAATCAGGGCAGTTCAAACAATAGTGCCTTTTATACAGTTTTTCCATCCCTCCTCCAGAGCACTGGGATTGGAAGGGACCTCAGGGAAGGATGACAGTCACTGGCCAGCTACACAGTCAATAATGATAATGAAAGCAGTCCTCCACCCCTCCCACCTTAGTTTCTGTTTCCTTCCAGGCAAGCCTAGCTTGAGTTTCGAAACTCAAAACGTTTCAAACATTTTGAAATGTTTCAACTTGCTTTTTCATTTCAAGGCTGTTTCAAAACTCTCTGTTCTGTTCATTTCAATTTCACTGTTTCGAGCTCAAAACGAGTCAAAACAGTGTCAAAATGAAACTGCTGGCGAAATTTCATACAGCCTTACTAGACTGACACTAACAATTTATCTTACATAATCAGGCTGACAGTCTTTGTATGTTTTTGACTTGTAGTGACTACCAGCCTGGGCCACATTTGAACCAGGGATTTAGAAACAACTTACATTGTTTTGTAGCTTCACTAATTCTTACAGGGCTCCAGAACATAAGTAGTTGCAACTACAATGCCAGGGTTGTCACTTATTTCCTATTATGTCACTTGTAACTGCTTCCAAAAAGTCTTACAATAATACATGTTTGGATAGTATTGGAGTGATGTAGCCATGATGGTTCAGGAATTATGTAAAGAGACACAAATTTTTTGAGCGATATCTTTTATTGGACCAACTACATGGTTGGGATGCCTGATGCAGAATGCTATCTGTCTGAAAGCTTGTCTAATTTTATCCCAACCATGCTCCTTACAATAATACAAATATTTGCTGGCCTGAGCCCAGGATCACTCCAAACTTGAGCATACCAACCACATAGTATGTAAGTTTGTTTTTCTTTGAAACTTTACACTGCTTCAAATAAACTTGATAGGAAATAATTCAAAGAATCTGTATCGAAGTCTTCTATCCAGCAGTTACAAACAGCTGTAGAAATAAGCAAGCTCTGCATAATAGCATAGCTGGAGTGGATTTATGACACTGTATTTGTTAGCCTGTTGTGGCCATCTCACCTCTTCTATTTTTAAAATGAGAATGATGCCTGTGAAAATAAGCAGGATCAAAGAGATTAGTATTATCTCTAGCCAATAAATGTATAGCACCAGTTTCTCATGTGATGAACTGGGTCAGCAAGGGAATATGCAGCTATAATGGATTCTGGTTGGTGGTAACCTGTTGTGGCTGAAAATGTACAGGAAAATACTGGTCCTTCCCTTGTTTTACCATCACCTTTTATTGGCTGGAGACTTCAGGATATTTGCAAAGAGCAGGAAGGAGTAGATGGACAGCTGCCATGCCATGGGGTCTGTTCTATTGCCAATTCAGTAGCGTGGACTGGAGCTGGGAAATGCATCTGGAGCATCCCTTCTCTTTGCCTACAGCCTGGCCACATGGCAGCAGCTAGAGTCTTGCAGAAGCAGTTCATATGGAAGAGTTCCAAGCCCTGTGGTGTCACCATCTGACTTTGACACACTGTGCTCTTGAAATGCACTCTGATAAGGCAATTGGACCCAAAGAGTGAGGGCAGGAAAGGAGTAAAGTGAGTCAGCATGAGGGAAGCTACCATGGTGAAGTGTGTATTTCTACGGCTCTCTCCTGCTTCCCCCTTCCTCCCCTCCCCCCACCAACTAGAAAGTAAGAATTACTCTGCTGAGTACTAGGTGGGACTCTGGTGTATCTAAGTTGTTATATGGTGCCAACCATGGCTAGTGCTGGATGCTTCAGAGGAAGATGCAACAACCCCTTTATGTCGACATAGGATAAACTGCCCCAGGAGACTTATCTGAGACCCCAAGGTTTGAAAGCAAATCAAACAGTGCATAAAATCAGAGACTGTAATAGAGCACAAAGCCCTCTGTACCTTGTGCTAAATTCATACTTTTGCCTAAAGTCCTGCCAAACTGTAATTTATGCCTCAGGAATCCATCTGTTTCCATTTCTTTCCATTTACTGCACACAGCACAACTCTACTACAGCCACTGTGTAACAAGTAGCAGTTCTGTGTTCAGACTAAAATTCTGTTGTGTTTACAAATATCATAACTATTGATACAGAACTGGAACATGGAGCAAAATCCAGGACACAATCCTGGATGCTCCACAGATCTGTCGACCAGATACACTGGTCTTGCTTCTGCTCTTGCTCTTGCTTCTTGTTCTTGTAGCCCTCACATACAGTGCTGTGTGCTCTGCAGTGCCATGTGAGCAAAGCTATGTTACTTCCCACTCAGAAGGAACCCTTCAGCTTTGTTCTGTGCTAAAGACTTCTGTTCAAAGAGTAACTCTGAACTTTGAACAGATTTGGGGTGTGGTGCCAATCCCCCTTCAGCTGGATAAGAGATGCTACCAGCCTTTGAGCACATTTTGCAGATATCAAAGCATTTTGTACCATTATGAGTTGCATACCTTAAGGGACCACCCACCAACAAAACACTACAACTTCAGAAATAAGTTTTAGGTGTTTCAGCTAAGGAAGTTTTGTGCCATGGTGCCCATCATGAGAATATCTGAGCAGTCTTTGGTGATTTGGGGCTCCTAATGCCATTTACAGTTAGGAAATATTTCACATTTTAAAATGGGAGAGGAACTGAGCCAGAGAGAATTCAAATGACTTATCCCTAGCTATGTAAGTGAACCTGACCATCCTAATTATTTTCTTTGATGAGATGACTGGCTCTGTGGATGTGAGGAAAGCAGTGGATGTAATATAGCTTGCTTTAGCAAGGCTTTTGATACCATCTCCCACAGCATTCTTGCAAGCAAGCTGAGGAAGTATGGGTTGGATGAATGGACTGTGTTGGATAGAAAGCTGGCTGGACTGTTGGGCTCAGCAGATAATAATCAATGGCTCAATGTCTAGCTGGCAGCTGGTATCAAATGGAGTGCCCCAGAGGTCGGTTCTGGGGCCAGTTTTGTTCAATATCTTCATTAACAATCTGGAAGATGGGATGGATTGCACCCTCAGCAAGTTCAAGGATGACAGCAATCTGTCCTGGATTTTGCTCCATGTTCCAGTCTGTATCAATAGTTATGACATTTGTAAACACAACAGAATTTTAGTCTGAACACAGAACTACTACTTGTTACAGAGCAGCTGTAGTAGATACACTGGCAGGTAGGGCTAGGATTCAGAGTGATCTAGACAAATTGGAGGATTGAGCCAAAAGAAATCTTTTGCGGTTCAACAAGGACAAGTGCAAAGTCCTGCACTTAGGACAGAACAATTCCATGCACCAGGACTGGCTGGGCAGCAATTCTGCAAACAGGACTTGGGGATTACAGTTGGACAATAAGCTGCATATGAGTCAGCAGTGTGCCCTTGTTGCCAAAAAGGCTAACAGCATACTGAACTGCATTAGTAGAAGTGTTGCCTGCAGATCAAGGGACCACACTATTCTGCAATGGTGAGGCCATATCTGGAGTACTTTGTCCAATTTTGGGCCCCCCTCTATAGAAAGGATGTGGACTAGTTGAACAGAGTCTAGCAGAGAGCAACAAAAATGATTTAGGGGCTTGGGCATGTGACTTATGAGGCGAGGCTGAGGAAACTGGGTTTGTTTAGTTTGGAGAAGAGAAGACTGAGAAGGGATTTGATAGCAGCCTTTAGCTTCCTGAAGGGGCACAGGTGACTGGTAGGTGGTGCATGTGCCCCCCTGAAGGGGCCAGTGCCCCACCTGAAGGCCAACACTAATGCTGTTGGTAGAGCTGATGCTCCCGCTGGCAGGGTCACCGCCATCAGCAGCTTCTGTTGTTGCACCCGCCCCCCCCGCCCGGATTCAGGAGACACCAGTTACTCATGTGAAGGTGGGTTCAAAAGAGGATGGAGCCAGACTGTTCTCAGTGGTGACAAATGACAGAACAAGGAGCAATGGTCTCAAGTTACAGCAAGGGAGGATTCAGTTGAATGTTAGGAAAATCTTTCTCACTAGGAGGGTAGTAAGCCACTGGAACAAGTTATCTAGAGAGGTGGTGGAATCTCCATCCTTGGAGGTTTTTAAGGCCTGGCTTGACAGAGCCCTGGCTGGAGTGATTTCACTGAGGATAGATCTGTTTTGAGCAGGGGGTTGGACTAAATGATCTCCTGAGGTCCCTTCCAACCCCATGATTCTATGGTTCTAACCCATTAATTCTTTGTAATGGTGCCAGAATGACTGTACAACTGTTATAAGAAGTCAGGAAATCAATGCTGGTTCCCCTTAAAACAGCAATAGAATTCAGGTGGATTAAGTCCCCCAGGGGGTCCCCTGGGAGACTTAATCCCCTGGGGTCCCCCAGGGCTCGGTCCTTGGGCCCGCGCTGTTCAATATCTTTGTTGCTGACTTGGACGAGGGGGTGGAAAGCGAGCTGTCCAAGTTTGCTGACGACACCAAACTGTGGGCTGAGGTGGGGACACCAGAAGAGAGGGAGATG
>JAGPOW010001034.1:3593210-3616322 GCA_030014935.1 Caiman crocodilus
ACCCCAGCACTTGTTTCTTGCCATTGGCAGGGGGTCAGACTAGATGGCCTGCTCTAGGCCCCTTCTGACCCTAGTTACTATGAAACTATGAAACTATAAGTATTAATTTCATAAAACAGAAGCTGGCAAGATTCCAGTAAAGGTAAAAAGAGCTGTGGGATATTTGATAACCATGAGCAGTCCAACCCTAAACTTTGTCTCTTTTAAAGGAGGTCACTCCATACAATGTCACACACTTCTATTATACTTTAAAGGCATTAGTCTAACGTGAGTAAGTGTAACATCTTCTAAATAAATGCAGTGTCTTAAAGAACGCTGGTTATTACCTAGAGGTTTCCCAGCCACGTAGCTACCTAATATGACTGTGTTTTCTTTGAGATCACAAGTCATGGTTGCAGACTGTCAGTTTCTAAAATGATAGTCTAACCTCCACAGATGTGAGAGTTTTCTCACATTTGTTATGTAACCACAAACTAAAACAGCTACTTTTTGTAGCATCATGGCACTTACTCTGTAATTGATATCATATTACATATAGTAGTTTTCTCCATTTCCTTTCTTTATTTGAATGGTACATGTAATTGCAGTTTTGCACGCCATGGTCTTGTGTCTGTGCATTCATTTCTCTGCCTAGTAAATGGGTTATTGTTATTCACATCATATTATAGTCAGACCTAGATGATGTTAAAAGCAAGCACAGATCACAAAAGTGAGGGTTTTTTTTAGGTGTATCACTAAAGGTGCAAATGCAAAGATGGCCCTTGAAGAGCAGACCTACAGTGTTAAAAATCCTTTTATACTTGAACTGCAGTTCTATTCCACATACAAAAATTGCTGCAATAGTAACTCAGTTATCTGAGTTGGAAGAGAGATAGGGAAAGTAACATAACTTCACACTAAGCTGGAGGTCTGCAGAGAGTAAGTGGTAAGTGAAAATACTAAATTTATTCAGTAGTTTTGCTGAAAATTTACAGCCAGTAAGAGAATCTAAGTGCAGAACTTGGAAGCCAGCATTGTAAGTCTGATTGCAGAATTTGGGGCATCCAAAGAATCACCAGGAGACATTCACCTTTGTAAAAACCAGTTCCAGCAAGGTTGTCTTAGAATCCCATCAGTGCCAATGTGGCTTTATCAGCTTGTGCTTCAGTGTCACATGGGTTGAATGACTAGTGAGCAAGGACACGTGGGTACAGAGTAAAGGAAATTGATTTTACTGCAAAATAAAAGTTGAGGGGAGCTATGTGCAGCCTTACACTACTGTTAGTCATGCTGCTTAGGATGGTTACCTACAGAAAGTGAGGAACGACATACACCCATATAGGGGTTAAGCATTCACAATCCCAGTTAACTTCATTGTACAGTTTCAGCTTGTTCAATGCAAACTAGCTCCTCTGCCAAGTAGTGTCCAGGTGCCAGCTTGGAACAGATGCTTATGTGTCCTTTCCTTACTGTAGAGTAGATTTATTATGGAATAGTGTCTGAGGTAGTTAACTCCACAGTTGCATCCTGCCCTCAACCTATCTCATACTCATGGTGCTCTGTGGATAGCTTGGGCCCTCTAGGATATCTGCTCCTATCCAAATTCTGGCTGGAGCATGGAGTAGGTTACTCCCCTCAAGCCAGTTGCTGTTACCTTTACTCCCTCCACAGATATGTACCCCAGTCCTCAACACAGTCCCATTTTATGCCCCCTGTCTTGGCAGTAATATAGGGTAGAAATGAACCAGCTCCATGATTATTTGAACTTGGTGTATCAAGTATGAATTAAACTTGATAAATAGATTGTGTTCATTCGTGCACTGAGGTGAAGATTCTCTTTCAGCTTCCATTGCAGGATCTGTTCACATTTTCAAAATGGATTTTTTCAAGGAATTTTTTCCACCAAAACATTTATTTAGGTTTGTATAACTCTAGTCTATGCTTATGAATCCTTGTCCTGGCAGGTTCACTGTTTCATAAAGAGATGGTGCCCATCCCAACACAGGCCAGGGGAACTTGGGAAAAAATAGCTTACTACTCTACAGTTCATAGTTCCATTGTAGGATTCTTTGTTCTCTGTTAAAATGAACATTGAAAACAACTTCCCAGTGCAAGTGTTGGATAAGCCAACTAAGGGCCATGTTCCTTTTGACCTGCTGCTGACAAGCAAGGAAGAATTGGTGGGGAATGTAGTGATGTAGTGGTGCAACTTGGGCAGCAGTAACCATGAGATGATTGAGTTCAGGATCCTGAGGAAAGGAAAGGAGAGCAGCAGAGTAAGGACTTTGGACTTCAGAAAAGCAGACTTTGAATCTCTCAGGGAACTGTTGGGTGGGATCCCCTGAGAAGCCAGTTTGAGGGGGAAAGAAGTCCAGGTGAGCTGGTTATACTTCAAAGAAACTTTACTGAAGGCAGAGGAGTGCACCATCCTGATGCACAGGAAGACTAGCAAGTATGGCAGAAGACCAGCTTGGCTTAGCAGGGAACTCTGCAGTGAGCTAAAAGACAAAAAGGAAGCTTACAAGAAATGGCAACTTGGGGCTCCTATACACATGCAGGGATGCTGCTCTGATGCACTGTAATTATAGCACATCAGAGCAGACTTGATCATTTGAGTCTGCTGGAGCGTGATAATTATCGTGCTCCAGCAGACTCCAGCATCACATGTATCAGTATTCCCACGCTGAAAAATGGCAGCAGGGCACTTTAAACTAAAGCTTGTTCGATGAGCTTTAGTTCAAAGTGCCCCACCGCCATTTTTCGCCATAGCAACACTGATGCATATGATGCTCTGGGCATTTTAATTAGCATAGCTCTTGCAGCTGTGCTAATTAAAGTGCCCCCACCTCCTGGAGTAAGTTTATAAACGTCCTTGGAGAAACAACTGGAGACATGTATAAGAGTGTTGCTCAGGCATGCAGAGATGAAATCAGGAAGGCCAAAGCACACTTGGAGCTGCAGCTAGCTGGGGACATGAAAAGTAACAAGAAGGATTTCTATGGGTATGTCAGCAAAAAGAGGAGGAGCAGGGAAAGTGTGGGTCCTTTAGTGAATGGGGGAGGCAACCTAGTGACAGATGATGAAGAAAAGGCTGAACTAATTAATGCCTTGTTCACCTCCGTCTTCTCAGGCAAGGTCAGCTCCCAGACTATTGCACCTGGCAGCACAGTTTGGGGAGGAGGTGAGCAGCCAACAGTGGCAAGAGAACAGGTTAGGGACTAATTTAAAAAAGCTAAACCTGTTCAAGTCCATGGGCCCAGATGCAATGAACCCAAGAGTGCTGAGGGAGTTGGCTGATGCGATTGCAGAGCTGCTGGTCATTATCTTTGAAAACTCATGGCAACTAGGAGAGGTCCCAGATGATTGGAAGAGGGCAAATATAGTGCCCATCTCTAAGAAAGGGAAGATGGGTTTTGAAAGCAGCCTTCAAATACCGGAAGGTGGTTCCAAAGAGGATGGAGCTAGGCTCTTTTCAGCGGTGGCAGATGACAGAACAAGGAGCAATGATCCCAAGCTGCAGCAAGGGAAGTTTAGGTTACATAATAGGAAAAACTTGCTAGGAGCATTTATAGTCAAACAAGCTTTAGTTAAAGCATCCCCACTACCATTTTTCAGCACAGGGACACTGATACACGTGACACTGGAGTCTGATGGAGCATGGTAATTACCATGCTCCAGCAGACTCAATTAATTGAGCCTGCTCCAATTACAGCATATGGGAGCAGCTGTGATGCATGTGTATAGGTACCCTTAGGAGGGTAGTAAAGCACTGGGACAGGTTATCAAGAGATATTGTGGAATCTCCATCCTCGGAAGTTAAGACTTGCCTAGACACAGCCTCGGCTGGGATGACCTAGTTGGGGATGGTCCTGCTTTGAGCAGGGGGTTGGACTAGATGCCTTTCTGAGGTTTCTTCTAACCCTAATATTTTATTATTCTATGATTTCTATTTCCTATGATCCCCTTGAATGGCAAAGCAAAATAATATTGAATGATGCAAAAGAAGAACAGTGTATGAAGGGTCTCTGAAATGCACTGAATTCCTTGAACAATTTTTAATCAGCACTGTTTGGAAAAATTGGAATTTTCCCATGGAAAATTAAAACAAAAGAAATCGTGTTATTTCTTCCAGTTTGTATGGGAAAACTTGAATTTTGGTGTGGGGAGGAAAGTGGAAACCAGACACATTTCTGCTCCTGCTTTTGCAGCTGTAATGTGAAAATTCCAGTTTGGGCAGGCCTGTGTGATTCCTCAGGGAATTTTCCCTTGTGTGAGTGCCTCATCCCCATCCTTCTCTATTGAAAATCTTCAACCGGCTCAGGCTTTTATATCAATGGCAGTACAGATGCACACATCTGCAAACTAGACCTTGACAAAAATCTGCACCTGCTTATTCCATAGGTATATCTGGCTCAGTAATTTTAACCACCTCAAACTAACAGACAGGGGCTGATATACAATGTCTTCATTCTCTGGAATAGCCTCACTGTGTCTCACTAACTCTGTGGTTTTGTTCAAATCCTATTACCCATATTTCCTCTGCTGACATATGACTCCTGTCTCTTTAATAAAAATAATCCAGCTTTGTTCTCTAAGTTTCCCATTCTCCCCACACAGCACTAAAATACTGTACAACACGCTACAACATCTGTAGATGATTCCATGCGTGAAAGAATATATTGATGCCTCTGCACAGCAATAGATTAGGTTCACTTCTGAAGCATTTGGTAATACTTTGGGATGAAAGACAAAGCAGACTGTATTGTTTATGGCATAAGAATTTCCTTAATGAGAGTGGATTTTTAAAGCCACCAGATAAAGCTGGCATATGAATTCAGTAGATTAGCGCTAATCTGTAGGTGGCAGTGCATAAGGCAGATCCAGACATGCAAGTCAGAGCCTTGGTCCAGACTCATGAGGTAACCTGTCATGAGCTGCCTCTTTCTGTAAGGAAGTACCTGGTCATTTGGGCTGGGAAGTCACTGGCAGCCCTGTGCAATGCTACACCATTCCCTTGTGTGCAAATGGCTTCAGAAACTCATGTGCTTTAGCCCAGGGTCTGCCTAGGCTTTAATATAACTTTGACTCATGTTGCTTTACTCTAACTCAGAATTGGGCCTACAGACTTTTTTGCAAAGTGTTCAGGCAGATGTCTACAGACTTGTGTCTTACCCAAACACAATCTTGGCGTGCTCCTGGGGCCTTACCTTGTTACAGAAACCCTGCCCAGCAAAACACTTAGGCATGTATATGAAGTTATGGGCAGTGTAAGCCAGCCATGTTCTTTCACTTTGGAAATGTCAGGCTATCCTGACCACAGTTTCTCTTTCTCACTCTCCTGCCATGTCTTGATGGAAGATATGAGCTAGGGAGGAAGAATGTTTTGATTTACCAATCTGTCTGACCTCATCATGGATCTTCTGCAGGGCTCCACCACCCCAACGTCCTGCCTCTTTCCCTATTCTCCATGGGTGTTGCGTGAAAACCATTCTGCCTCTCTCATTCTCCAGTCCTTAACTTGCAGTGTCTTGTTCTGTTTCTTCATCAGTTCAGTTGCTATATGACTGTTCTCATCAAATCAAATAAAAATTATCTCCATGAAATCCTTTGCCATTCTTACCTCCCCCTGGCTTGGGTCTCAGGCCCTCGGACTTAGGCCTTCCCAATTATCTTTTTCAGGGGACTAGATATGGCTTCACTCTTAATTTAAATAAAATCTCAGGCAAAGGGTGCCCCCCGCCACACACAATTTTTTTCTGATTTTCCCCCAGAGTTCTTCCTCAGTGCAGAGGTGTTTAAATCAAAGATAGTGCTTTTAAATCATGGCCCTCTCTTCCCCCTATTCCTGTATAACTCAAAATTTATGAGTAGCTCCTCTGGATCTCTTATTCCTTCTCTGGGCACACTCTGCCACGGGCAGCACGTCTCTGCTTGCTTCTCCCCTCAACAGCAGGATGGGTATAACCTGCTTTTTTGCTGGTCAGCTCAGGTTTCTCCTCTGTCTTCCCTCCTTCAGCTGGCCAGCTCACTTTCATTCTTTCCCTCCCCTCCTTCCTCAGCTGGTTTACTCCAACTACTTTCCATGGGAATTCTTCCCCTGGGGTATCAGCTTGGGATTCTGCAAGGGAGAATCTCTCTATCCATCCCATTGTCCATGGTTACTTATCTTTCTAGGAAAATGAGTGGGTCCCAGGTCAGGACTTGTCCTCATCTCTGCAGCTTCCAAGAGTCTGGTATGCCAGTCCTCTTCTTTAGGGGTTTTCTACCCTTCAGCCACCTTCTGCAAGATTTTCCTGCCGGAGACACTAAACACTGAGCTCCACTCAGTATCCTTCCTTTAAATCACCTGCTTCTCACTGTGGGCCAATAAGGGCTGCTTCCCCAGAGCTTGTGTTCTTGTGCTCCTGAGATTGCCAGCAGTTGCATTGCCCCAGGCTCCAGAGCCATACCACATGGCTGGACCTAGACAGGTGAGTTCCCAGCCAGTGTGGCCATTTCTGTGGGAGCATGGCAGAAAAGGGGACCCTGTCCCTGCCACAAGCAGTCTCATGGAAGCCAATCGGACGGACAACTTGCACACTTGAAATTAGGCACATACTGTATTGTCATGGAGTCAGCCTTGTGACTGATACTGAGTAACAAGTGGTTCTACCTCCCTTGCTTTAGTTGAGGAAGCAGCAAAGTTTTTGTTCCATTAAACTAGTGCCTGTCCCTGGAAGTGAGCTAGTGACACCTGGCTTGAGTGAAATTGAACTGAAACCATGCCATACTGCTTACGTAAGGAAAAAAAAAATCTCAGCCTTGTTGATCTAATGGGCATGGCTTCAACAACAATTAGTTCCACTGATAGCTTATCTGTACAGCTGCCGTGAGGTATTGATCAGAACAAAAAGCTATTCAGAATAGTGACATCTGAAGCAAGAGGTTTTAAAACAGTCAAAAATATAGCTATCGATTGATTTGTGGATTGTTTTGTCCTTTCGACGTACTCTTTTGCTTTCTTAACCTGTCAGGACTTTCCACACTCTGTGGACTTTGAGGACAAGCTTTAAAAAAAGGTTAAAATAGAAAGCAGCAGCAGTAACATTTCAATAGTATTGCAGAGGCAATTGGATGTTTTCTGGGGAAGGTGGCATGTTGTACATATTAAGGACAGTATTGCAATTGCCACCATACGTGATAAAAGCCCATTTCTAAGGTTCAAAGGGATACTCAGGTTTGTTGGGTGAGAAGAGTGAGTGTGCCCAAAAGCTTGCAAATAAAGAACTTTTTTTGCAAATATCTAGTTGTTCTAATAAAAGATATCACCTCTACCCAGAGTTCTGATTCCTTTTAGGCAGGAGTGACTGGTGCTTCCTGAATCGGAGGGTCACAATTTGGGGGTGGGCCTGGGAGCAGGCCAAAAGCCCCATATCCACTCCTATACTTCTGTGCCGTGGCTTAGTGCCCCCCTATCATACTGGCGGCCCATGCCACAAAAAAACTGCCCCACCCTGAGCAGTGCCGAGTCGGGGCCAATTGTCAGGGGGGGCACATGCCCCCTGTATCCCTCCTACCAGTCACCTGTGCTTTTGGGTGAGGTACAGCGTTTAGAATTTGTTCTAGTTAACACACACATTCTCACATGTGTTTGCTGCCATTTCAGACTTTGCCTGGAAATAGAGCAAAACCAGCCTGCCATAGTATTTCAGTCATTTTGGTTCTAGGTACAATGGAGGTCCATTGAAACAAAAAATTAAAGTGGCGTATTTAGCCAAATGAGAACTTTCATTTCAGTTTTGTTTCTAGAAAGGGGCAAAAAAATTGTAGGCCAGGGAGTAAATTTTTTATTCTATTTTTCTCAGACTAATTCACCAGCCACACATTATAGTGGGTGATATTCTTTCCTGTGCAGAGGGACAGTTTGGGGTATTGTACTGACCTGATTTGTTAGACTGAACTGTACTCTAAGACATAGAAATGGCTTACTTCAATTTTTTTCTGAGTAGATAAAGGGCAAGTATCCCCCAGTAAACAGTCTCCCTTCTTTGACAACCAGTTGGTGCAGTGGTAAAGATGTATCAAACAAAATGTATGAGGACTTATGCTTCAGGCATTAAATTAATGCACAGAAAGTCCCTCTGTTGTTATGCATGGTCTGTTATGTATTTCACCCTCACGTCTCCATCTGCTGCTGTACACACTTTTTTGAAAAAAGGACAAACATGGTGATGTTTGTACCTGCCAGGAGAAAAACCTACAATGAACACTGGGAAGGCAGCCCCCAGCTAAAATTCAGCACCATTAAAGTAAATAAGCTATGAGCATCCCTTTCTTAAATCATTATTGTGACAACATAGCCATCCCATTCCCTGGAGTGCATGAACAGTAGAGGCATCTTTACATGTGCTGGGGCAGGGAGGTGGCTTTAATTTGATCTGCAAGAGAGAGCAACTTAAATTAAAGCTCCTGTAGCATCATGTATATTCAGTGTCCTGCACTTCAAATGGTGGCAGGGGCGCATTAATTAAAGCTCGTTCGGAGCTTTAGTTAAAGCACCTCTGCCACTATTCTGAAGCATGGGGGCACTGAATACACATGACACAGAGGCTGCTGGAGTGTGCTAATTAGCCTGCTCCAACAGACTCAATTAATCGAGTCTGCTCTGATGCTGCAAATCCAGTGATCCAAATCTTAGGTACCTTGAAACTTATTACTGTTGTTGCTGCTGCTGCTGCTGATCATCCTATACTAATAGAAATGCCTAGAAGCTTCAGGCAAAATCAAGGCCCTGTACACACAGATACAATACAGTCACCCTCCTAAAGAGCTTGCCATCTGAATAAGTGAGACAGAGGAATGGTGTATTACTAACTTCTGTTTTTGCACTGATAAATGCACTCAGAATGCCAAAGCCTCAATCCAGAGCTGCAATATCAATCTACTTCCTTAAAGAGCTATTTGAGAAGATACCATTCCATAAGAACTGCTAGGCATATCATGTGTGCCGATTACGAGTTTATAGTAAACACAGCCAACAACTATTGTTCAGGCTGCACAATGGTTTCCTTGCTCAGCTTTCCTAGGCTTGCTATGTGCCCAAAGAGTAAATTATTTTGTGTGTGTTTGTTAGTTAGTTTGTTTGTTTGGAGCAAAACTGTTTAGCCAGGCTTGGAGTACAAGGAAAATGTGAATGAATTAGGGTTGCCAACTCTGACAAGCTATTTCTGGAGATTTTTTTTCCAATGTGACGTAATGTGCTGTTCAACCTATTCACAATATCAATCTCCCAGATTGCTTTCAGTAGTCACTGGGAGATTGATGCTGATTCCGGGAGACTCCTGGCCAATCTGGGAGGGCAACCCTGGAATGAAGATACTTCCCTGCTGCAAAACAATACATGTGAACTTCATTATAACAGCTTTGCAGCTGAACGTTTGAAATTTGGCAGGGAAATAGTTCATTAATAAAGCTGCCTGTCTCCGAGAGTGCCAGTGAATATGGATTTTGATGAGTAACAGTAGTGCTTGGGACCCCAGTCATGGCTATTGGCTAGGGCACTATACAAGGGAGAAGAAAAAGATGGTTCCAGCCCCAAAGAATTTTGCTGCCTCATTTAACCCTCCACCTAAAAAAAAAAAAAAGTAGCATGAGTGCTGAACAAAGGACTCCATATTGTGTGATACAAAGGAATCAGAGAAGTAGCTGTATATTTTGCAAGGTTTCCAAGAAGCAGCTTTAAGTGTTTTTAACCACAGTAGAATGTAGGAACCTTCCTATGGGCCTCATGAGGTGTGATTCAAATGGGTTGTATACTAAAGAGATCTTAATGTGGGATGGAGTTGTCCACTGTTGTCCTGTCAAATAGGCTCATATCATGGAATTGACACACTACTGTCACATTTTCCAAGCAGCAGACCTTTGAAGACCTAAAACAGAGGAGTGTCTTTATGCTTCTGTATGCTTTTTTAAGCTTTTCTCCTTAAACAATAAAATCTAGGACAAGACAACAAAATCTAGCAAGACGACAAAAGTTTTACAGGGAAAAACAATTATCATTTATGGATAAGGAACTGAGGCCCAGAGAGTTTAATACCTTTGTCCAAGCCATTAAAGTGAGCCTGCAGGAGAGCCATGCATTACAACTAGATCTCCCAGTAGCCAGTTCAGATAACCATCTTTCCTCTTCTTTCTCTTTCCATTTCTCTCTGTTTCTTCACAATCAAGCTTCTTTTATCACCATAGTCTTCAGTTTTACTGCTCTTTTTTCTGCAGTGGGCTTTCTGGAAAGCTTCACTGTATTGGCTTGCCTTTTTACCTAAATATCTGTTCTTCCTTCCCAGCATCTCCCAGTTATTGTTTTCCATAGCTCTCATCATTTTTGCTTTCTAAGCACATTTTCTAACTATGTAAAGTGCTCTGGGATTAGCGTGGCCATCATAGAGGACAGTCCAGTTGTCCTGTGTCCTCTATTGATATGAAACCAGATGCCTTTTTATGTCCTTTATTTTTGAAGAGAAAAATAGAGGACATAAAGGCATCAGGGTTTCAGATCAATAGAGTACAGAATAGCATAAAACCAGAATGTCCTCTATGATGGCCATCTATTTGGAATACAGTCTGTATGAAAGGCACTGTAGAAAATTAAGTCGCATTGTATTTTGTTTTGTTCTATTTAAGTTAAACATAAGTGCTGTAACCAAACATTGCAATCCAGAAGGCATACATGGAAGAAATTCATACTGAATACCATTGCATGCCAAAAACATTGCTTGTGTTTGCTCACCATCTAGTGGCTCAAATTTGGAAAGCAAAGGATTTGTCGCTCCCACACAGGCCTGAAATATGTACAAAAAAGCTGCTGCAGAAAGCTGCCTGCATACCAGTTACCAAAGCAATTTCTTAAGCATTTTTCTTTTCTTCCAGTTATAGTGATGGATGGGTGATCGTTTGCAAACTGATGACTTTTGCAAATTAGCAAGTAAAAATCAAAACATACCCCAAAAAAGCCAGATCAGTTTTACAGAATGCCTTGTGCCCTTTTTGACAAATAAATTTATTTTCCATCATAGTAATGAATTGAAGACAATCTGCCCATAGTAAGGAAATTGCAGTAGTCACTTCTGTTGATAGCTCCTTTAGTGAGAGTTGGGGAGAGTCCACTGGTTTTGTATGGAAATGACTGGTAGTGCTGACTAGTAGTATCCCACTGGAATCATGAAGAAACAGCAAATACCTGTTAGGCTCAGTTACAGTTCAGCTGAGATTGTGCTTCCCACCCCACATGCACAAACTGCACAGGGTTCATTCAGGAGACAAAGACTACATACTCTAATCCTGAGCAATACAAGTGTTTTTGAATCTAACAAAACTGCATTGTATTTGACCGTTCTATACCATATTGAATTGATACACTTGATTAGATTTTTAAGCAATGAAGAAATGTGCATCCTGAGTCTGATTCTAATCTCTGATATCTCAGTCCCCGATGTCTTAATATCCCTGATTTCATGAGTTGCTCCAGCTTTACCATGGTGTAAAATAAACCAGAATCAAACTGTATGCTTTCAGCCTGGAGCACAAAATTCAGAGACAAAAGTCCACCCAGCTCTAAACAATGTTGGCTCCATTATTTTTGCTATGTCAAAATTATTTTTGCATAAATCAAAATGCTACTTTGATAATTGTTCTGGAAAGTTTGTAGCAGCAGAAAATTCAAGTACACCCTGTGGATTTTTCTGGTAAAGTGAAACATATTTGGTATGTGCTTGGTACATGTTTGAAAGTAAATGCCTGCCTGCTGAAACAAAAGACAGACTGAAAAGACCAGCAAATGTATCAAGACACCAGCTTGCAGTTTAATAATTATTTTATTGATAAGAATATTTTCACTATAAATTTAGAACTGCAGAAGGGTGAATGGGGACAAATGGAAACAGCAGCAGTTAGGATACAGAGCTTAAGAATAGAATATAGAACACAAAGTATCCACCCAGGAAGAGCATACCAACTGCTGAAACTTCCTTAGCCTGATGAAAGGTTTTTGAACCTGAAAGCTTGCTTAATAACTATTCTCCAGCCATTTGGGTTGATCTAATTAAAGGTATTAGATTCACCCACAGAACCTTGTCTGCCTAGAAATGTAAGACATTTATGATGTATGCTACCTTGATCTATACAACGTGTGTACCTCAGTATTATTCATATCATGCTAGATATTCAAAGTGAGGGAGGGGGAAGAGGACACTTGGTTTTAAAAATTCTATTGGGGAATTTTCTGTCTTGCATCCTTGTTCAACTTTTTTAGCCAACTCTATAAGCAAAGGAAAACCAAAATAGTTTTGCTACCCAGCTCAGCACTGGTTAGATAGAGTATGCTCCAAAACTACCAAAGGAAACATCCTCTTAACAACCTCACTCTTCTCTTCCCATAAGTATGCCAACCCCCAGCCCACTGGCATGTATGCCTCTACAATCAAGTCATCACCCTGACTTTCAGAGTGTTCTATTTAAATTAAAGCCTTTGGTTTAAAATTTGGAGAATAAGTAGAAGTGGGGAGAGGGGTGGTTTGCCACCTTATAAAGTATGTTTACTCCAGTATGTTACTGAGGAGATAAGCTATGACCCACCTGTTTCCACTCTACATGCATCAGCCTCAGAAATGAGGTGATGAGGATACCTTTGGGACATTGCCAACTGCTGGCCTTGAGGATGCTGGAAATCCAGTGCAGTGCTGGGCTGCCATTAGGGTGTCATCATCCACAGCTGACAAACATACAGCAGTAGTGAGTGAGCTAAGTGTTTCCCTGGCAGCATGAGTGAACTCTTTGCTGCAGTGTAGATGTAGCCTGAATGCCCACTTTCTCTAAAACTCAGGCCTTTTTCTGATGCCTCAAACTAAGCATCCTAGAAGTCACAGGGCACACTTAAAAATGTGGGCACATGACACTCTCAGATACTTTAGCTTAAGCTAAACCTACAATAGCCACTGTAGAACCAATTCTCCCTTCCTTACATTAATAATTATCTTACTCTGCAAAATCATTGTCATTGTAGCACCCATGTGGCTCTCACAGTTTGATATTGAAAAGATATCAGGCTGCAGGTCAGAAACACATGGGCTTGACTGTTTGGTGAACAGAATAGGAATCAGGGTCTCAGTGGATGTGGTGGATCTTCCTGGTGTCATCATTTTTGCTTCCCTTTTGAGAACTGCAAGGGGAAAAAGCAAGTTTGCCCATGAGTGACATGACTTTATATGGCCTGAGCAGTACACCAAAGATGCTCAGGGTAGCTGGAGAGAAAACCAATCCTACTAGCCCAGACACTGCACAGTAGATCAATTAAGTCATTGCTTTAATCATGAGGAATTAGATGCAAGACAGTACTATGGAGACATACTGCCTGGGCTTCTTTATATTGCCTGTGATCAAGTTCAGGTGGTTGTCCACCAAAGCGTTCTGTATCTAAAGCAGAACATCTCCACTATATTGTCTGGGCTTTCTATCATGAACAGGAAGGTTGTGCTATCCTATCCTGGATCCCAGCAAAGAACTAAACTCTTCATCATATGTTCTAATATAGTTTACCTTGCATGTTTAACTATAATCAGCTGACAGACTATCAGCTGACTGGATCTTGTTAAAAGCAGTTTATTGTGGTATAAAGAACCAGTGGAAACTTTCCTCTTTAAAGATCTTCCTCCTCCCCCTTTAAGATATATTATCCTGCAAAGTCCTCTTTCAAATCAGAAATCAAGCTGATCACTTTTAAAATGTAATTAAATATATGGATAAAAATCTTAGCAAAAATGAAGTTCCTTTTCCTTATGTTATCACAACTGGGGATCTAGATATAATTATGCGCTTTGCACACAGCACAAGCTCCCCTGCTGCAGTCAGTAGTGCTTGTAAAAATGTAGACCTTCTGTTAAATTACCAGCTTGATCTATTTTGTGCTTTATTTCCACTACTCATGGAATTTAACAAGATACACGAAACATTGGACTTATGTTTAGTTGTTGTTTTATGTAAGTTACATAGAACAGCATAGGAGGTTATACATAGGGATTCCACACAGCTAATCAGAGTGTGTGACTCAGAATACAGTTTGTTATTGCTATTTGTAATACAATCACTTTTATAGACACCTTGAAAAGATCAACAAGTGTTAATTATGGGTCCTGATCTTGGGAACTGCTGTTTATCCTCATCCTCCACAAACGTCAAGGATTGGGCTCTTTCAAGTGCACTTCATAAGTCGGATTGGTGCATGGGCCATTTTGCCTTTTGGGAAATGCATTCATTCAAACAGAATTATTCCAATCTGGAAAGGCCAGCAAATGTGTACTGTTTTTGTGTACTCTGTGATATCTTGTAACACACAGTCTAGGATTAATGCATGCAACTCCCATTGATTTCACTAGAAACCACTGTATTCATCCAGGGGTAGGGGAGATCAAAAACCAGCTCTGATCTAAGGCCCACTGAAGTAAACTGGAAAAAAAAAAAAAAAATCACATATCCACATATATGGCTGCCAGATTCTATCTATTTTCATTTTTTCTGACATACCCTGCCTGGCTTCCAACCTTGAAGATTTTAATCTACTTCCATTTGAAAGTTTAAAGAGGAAAATCCTTGAAATATTCAGATAGAATCATTACAGGAAGCTCAAAGTGGAAGTATAAAAATAACTCGTCTTTCTATAAAGAACAAAGCTTAGGCACCCTCATGTTCCATCCAGTAAGAGAGCACATACATTTCTCTTCCTTGGCCTTTCTCCACCCATCCTATCAAGCTCAGTTTATATTATAAAGCAGGACTCTGGTCAGGTATGAGTTTATGTCCTCTTTCAGTTTTTGCACTTAGACCACTGCAACACAGTCAGTAAGAATCTGTGCATGACTAACTAGTCAAGGGACGGAAGAGCACATCCAAGTGTTTCTGTAATGGGAGGTGTGAAAGAGACAGGGAACTGTGGTAAAGGTGACAAAACACTCACTGTGGGAGGTAAGGGAAAGGTGTATATGTACAAAAAAAATTCAGACACACCAGGACTGCTCACGCACACAGGCAGGAACCCTCAGAGGTCAGTGGGGAAATGGATGAGGCAAAGTAGGCCTGCATCTCAGCTACAGCATGCTTACCTATACCATCAAAAGAGTCATGTTGCAGCCTGCAGGCAAGGCTGCCTTTCTTGTTTCTCTCTCAGTCTTTCTGCCTGCTCTTCCTTCTTCCATTCCTTTTCCTACCTCCTTCCAAGCAAACTCCTCCTAACCCTGTTACACACATGCAGATTTGACATTTTTTCCAGCTAACAGAACAGTGACAGAAGAACTGAACACAGATATGGGACCTCCCATACAACAGCTTTTTCCCCATCAATGTTTGGGACTGAGTATGGGGAATTAATATCTTCTGCTTATCCTAGTCCCAGAACTCATGACGCCAGAATCTCATTACAATAGCACAGGCTGATTTCAACCCCTGCCTATCTCACCATCATACAATTCTCTTACTTCTAATGTCCCAGTCCCAAGTGCCTGGGGAAAAAGCTAAAGGGTGGACTATAAAGTAGGTTTAGACCTTAAGCATACAATGCAATAGTCCTCACTATTTGAGAATACAGTAACATTCCTGGAAAGGAAAATACCCAACAAGTAGAAAAATCAATCTAATCCCAAGAGGATTTTATTGAACTTAATATCCATCTTAGAAATGTTCAATGAAGCCAGTGGTGCACACTCCCCACTTACTCTATTTCAGTAGAGTTTGCTGCTAGTGCACTGTGGAGTTGGCATTAGCAGCTGGACTGACTGAATTGTTCACAGCTTAAAAATAACTGTTTCTTCTGGAGTCTTTACATTAACAGTCTGTTCTATGAGTGGTGACAAATGGCAGCACTTAGCACACTGGACTGAAAGTAGTGCCAATCACTTCTCAGTGTACAGAACATACAAAGCCTCAGAGACAGCTTCTCTTGAAATCAGCAAGTACCATCTTTAGCCATATGTCAACTAAATTACACCTTTTAACTCTTGCCTCAGGACAGTTTAAGAGTCAATTAAGTACAATTAAGATGTTACTACTAAAGACAGAACTATTGCATTTCTCATTAAAAACCTTTACAGTAAACAAGAGTACTTTGCAAAATATATTATTGCACACAAAGAATAAATACAGGTTTTTGAAGCTACAAAGAGGAGGATCCCAAGAAATCTAGAAGACCCAGAACAATGACCCCAGGGCCATTCCAGTTGCTGCTCCAGCAAGCATGCCCAGAGCAAGGTCTCCATCATTGTCACGGTAGCGTTCTCTAATGATGATATGGTTTGCAGGGGGCTGGCCATAAGGTCCTAGGAAACAAAAAAGTTTGGTTAGGAAAACTGGAGCATGTATAGCTTGACAGAGGAGCATCAACATGTTCTTTAATTTAAAATGTAAAGACCATAAGTTTATTTCATTTTGTTGGATGGTGGACAGCACCACTGCTTAGAGTCCACCCTGGAAAGTTCTCCATCCTGTTAGGAGAGACTGCACACAATAACCTTCTTCAGCATCTCATGACAATGGAGCAGGAGAGTCCTGTGCAAGAGCACAGGGATGGGCATCCAGACATCTACGGATCCTATGCCTCACTGTGTCATATGGCCGGCACCTTAGACAAGCAACTCTCACTTTGTTTCTCTGTTATGCAGTAATCAAAATGGGGATCTTGTATCATCAGCAGCCTTGAGGAGATGCTGAGGCTTAATCCTTGTGTAGTTGTCAGGTACTTTGAGATCTCCAAATTGCGTATGGTCTAGGACAGCACAGCAGTACTATTGTTGATAAGGCCAAGCCAAACACTTCTCTGCATTGGTTTAAGTCTCCAAATACTTAGCACCAAGTCTTGCAGCCTCTGCCACACTTCAAACCAGCAGAAGAAGAAATCTCAGGGAAAATAAATCTAGATGTAGCTGGAAGAGATTATGGCAGTGGGTCTCACCCTTTTTAAACTCAAGGCACCTCTCCAAAACTTTAAAAAAATTAGCAGTACCCCATTAAAAAAAACCCCTAAGATTATAACATCAATATTATAAATAGCATTACTTAATAGTTTATGCATTGATTAAATCAAGGACAGACAATTATTTTGGGGAGAGGATTGCTTACTGAGTTCTGGCAAGCTGTCAAGGGCTGCATGGGTAGCCCTGCCCCTTGACAGATGCCCTGTACCCTGGTCACCATCTTGTGACTAGAAGTCCTGCCCCCTAACCCCTGACCTTTGCCACCAGAAGTCCCTCCCCTTGTCCCCAGAAGTACTCCTTTCAGCAAGGGGTTTTGTCATCTCAGAACTTGAAAAATACCAAATTATATTCTAAAAACTGACCATCTACAACATTCCTTAATTTGATTTCAAAAAATGTTGTCCTGGTTTACATGTGTTTGTGTAGTAGACACAGAGTTTTATTACATACATAATAGCTTAAAATGAAGTCTTACTCTTGTATATTGTAGGGGGGATGGGTATGTGGGGTGTGGGGAAGGATGTGAGTGTGTGAGGGTTGGATAGGTGTGGGAGATGTGGGTGTGGATATGTATGGTGTGGGTGGGCATGGCATTTGTGGGGGCTTATGTAGGGGACAGGTAGCTGGAGTGTGTGAGAGGATGTGTGGGTCTGCCTATATGGCTGTGCAAGGGAGGTATGGGTCCATGTGCATGGTGGGGTGTGTATGTGGGACTCGCCCTACAAACACACACACACCCCGGGGTATCAGCACAGGGCAGGGCGGGGCTCGGCTGTTCAGTCCTGCAGGCTATCCTAGGGTCCTACCGCCCCTGGCTCCTGTCATCTTTGACAGGCAGTCAGGAGCAAATAAATATTAATTTACTAAATATTTTAGGGGCCCCATGGACTGGACAGAATGGCCTAGCAGGCCAAAACTGGCCTGCAGGCCATATTTTGCCACCCCTGGATTAAGTCATTATACTTATACTATTTTCACCCCTGCTGCTGCTGCTGCCACAGCCAAGTGGAACTGTACTGCATGCCTCCTGCAGAGCCAGACTGTGGCAGGAACAAGCATTTTTGCTGCAGCCTCTCCTAACCCGACCCCACAGGATGCGTACTGGGAAAAGGTGCTCAGGGCAACTAGAACTGTCACATTAGAGCCAAACTGAGAAGCAGCTACAGGATAAAGGCATACCTGATTAAGCAGGCAGGTGCACCACTTCTGCTGCAGCTTTTCCCAATTCAGCTCTGATGTGTGAAAACAGAAGCATGAGGGAAAGGTTCACCCCATGGTGGCAACAGCCTGGACATAAATGCCATTGCCACCAGGTAAAATATCCCTGTGTGCTTCTGTTTCCAGAAGGCACATCAGAGGCAAACCAGGAAAAGCTGCTACAGAAGCAGTGTGCCTGCCTGCATGATGTAATTTGGGCAGCTGGACCTTTCTGCTGCAGTCACGTCTCAGTTTACTCCAACATGGCTCCTGAGATGAGCCACGCAGAGCAATTTCACCCTGCAGTGGAGGCAGCACTGCAGCACCCCTGGCAGGTTCTTGCAGTGCCACAGTTGAAAACCACTGGCTTATGGTGGTAATTTAATTGAGTTTAAGTGTCACAATGCATTTCTCCATTTATAACGCTCCCTTTCCTCAAGGTAAGGCACAAAGGTCTGCGTCATAGGCTAGTATATGAGTAACTTCCATCTCCAGGATTGATCTGGTTTCATTGTATCCACTAGATTTAGTGACAAACCTCTCACTGACTTCCAGGATGTAAAGATTGGTTGCTTAGAGACTGGGGCTTGATCCTGCAAGGTGGTAAATGTTTACCAGTCCTGACACCTAGAAAGGGACCTGAGGGCACTTTGCCCATTGTAAAAACAGGTCTTTGACTTAAGTTTGCAAACACAAATTCAGTGAAAAATCTGGAGATTGGAGATGGATCAGCCAAATTAAGCCCGGGCCATGACCTTAAGAGTTTTCCTGAATTTTTTTAAAAACATGTTGTGCAAGGAAACATCTACCTCTGGGTAACAGCACCAACAATGCAGGAGTCAAGCATGAACATGCAAGTTAAAACTAGTTGTTCATTTACACCAGACTTGCAGTTAGGTCCATTTCTAAAAATGACCATGTCACATTTCTCTTATATGACAGACTAGAGAAACCCTTTAAGTCCCAAAGTCAGGAGAATTTTTTTAAGCCTGTTCTTGCAGCTTCCAGCTGGCAGTCACCTATTGAAAAGCAAAAATGATTCATCTGCTTCAGAACAAATGGGAAAGATGGATCAGTAAAGCTTCAAGAATTTTGTCTACTCTTGCTGGTCAGATGTCCCCCACTCATCCACTCCATCTTCCCCCATGTGAAAAGATGGAGTGGAAAAGACTGCCAGGATGGGGACCATGACAAGGAAGAGTGCTGGTTGCCAAAGCCAGACACAGAGTTTGGAAGCATTTAGTTAACAGATAAATTTAATTTAAGTCCATTAATAATTAGTTCAATATTGTAGCTTGGGGCGAGTTTGTTGTACAAATGCTTATTAAGGAACATGTCCCTCTGAGTCTATAAACCAGGGGCCATTCCTGAAGAAATTTAGACATACGCTGAAATCTGTGCACAAATACACCCATTTAAGCACCTGCCTAAGTCTTTAGAAAACAGGGACTGTAAAATGTTAGACTGAATTTTTAGTGTTCTCACCCCTTAGGAAAAAACATTAAGTGACACTTTCAGCAAGGTTAATACATTTTATGGCTGCAATAACATTTCATGCAAGGCAGCTATAATGTATAGGAACATTTCTCAGATGGCTGAAGATAGTTTGGTTCACAATGATCCCACATGGTCTAAAAAGAAATGAACTGTCAGCGAGCTTTTGTGATGGTTTCACAATCAGAACTCTTTTCTTAGCTGTTTTAAAGGTCACATTTAGTTTTTAAACAATAGTGTTTGAATTGCTAGGCTGGACAGCAGGGTGCAGAGAAAGAGACACAACAGGAAGCTAAAGGTATGGCATTGTTACCCCAAAAGCTCTAGCAGTATTTAAGAGTACTAAATCCAGTACTATAGCTGCTTTACTGTTGCAAAGATCTTTCCTTTGGAAGAAGATTATTCATCTTCCAAATGTGCCCAAAATTTAAATAACAATAATGAGATCAGGTAAATAAGGTACATTTCAGACCAGTTGGCAGAGTAGGCTGGGGTAGGTTCTGACCTAATCCCAATGAAGACCCTCTTACAGTTACTTTTGTTTATTCGGCTGTGTTTGAGTCTAAGCTGATCAATCTTGGGCTTTATTCATCTCGGCTACTCCTTGGTGTGTAAAACAGGAACCATTTAACCCATACTTTGTGCCTACTCTTTGACATGAACGGTAAACCAACCAATCTATCATTTGTCTCAGTAGTGGGCTTTGTCAAACATCATTTTATGCACCACCTCAGAGTTTGGCCTCCAGCATCAATTATTAAGTCTTCTGAAACAGCTGTAAAAAGTCACAGCAATACTGGCAATTAATTCAATATTAAGCCTATTTCTTTCCCTTGTTGTGAATATATGAAACTCTTTAGTAACTCTAGTACTGCCCTAAAGTGTGAAACAAAAGAAAAATGCTGGGCTTTGTTACCTGGGTATGGATACTGATAAGGAACAGCATACGCTTGTCCATTAGAGGCATAGTAGACTTGAGGACCAGGAGGAGGATATGTGCCATTGTACTGCTCATAACCATAAACCTAGCAAAATTAAAAGGATCTGTTAGAAGCAGTTTCTTTATCAAGGATCTTCCAAGTTTTTAAGTGCTTTGATTAAGTCTTTCTAATTGCTAGTGCAATATCATTGAAATCCCCTGCATAGATGGCACCACTGGGCTGTAGAATAAGCATGGACAAATTTGAAATATGCTTTTCAGTTTTGCAAGTCGGCATCTCCTGTTAACACCACCTCAGTTCCTCAAAGATCATCTACCTCCCTCTACTCCTGATAAATCTTCTCTCCGCTTCGGAGGGATGAGGCAAACTGCCCACTTTGACGACTGTTCATAGCTGTTACTAGATCTTGTAAGACCAAGAAACTGGGGGTTCAGAAAGGGACATTTGGATAATATCCCACAGTACACAAATTAGCACATACCAAGGTTAATAAATATACTAGCCTATACTTTGTCCTTTCTTCACCCCATTGCCTCACAGTAAAATACATAATTAATCAATAAACACGCATAAGGAAGTTATAATTACTTATGTGTTGCAATGAAATCCTGGATACAAATAAGGTCCTTACTTTGTGGTGGTAATGACAACTTGCATTATTAAGACCCTAAGAATTTTTAAAATAAGGAGGCAAGAGGGTTTGGCTGTTTGTTGTTTTAAATCCTGGCAATGCTTTTATCATGTGAAACCTTTTATGAGAGACGTCTGATCTCCTTATGCTGGGGGGTGAATGTTCAAAATTAAAGACTGGCCATTTGAGGTGTTTCCATTTTTATTTGTCCAGTCAAAGATACTTCTAAAAAGAGCCTGCGTTTTCAAAGCTGCTAAGCAACTGTTCTCCCAAAAAACACACTGGTCCCTATATAAAGCGCCTCAGCTGGGCACCCAAAAACCACTAGTATATAAAAACTTGCCCTCTTTTTTCCGTTTCCCAAGAGTAAAATAAAATCAGAGTAACAGCTCTTCCAAGAAGTAGAGTGCAAACACCTGCCTATGCATGGCATGACTGATCTGCACTATCATATTTTTTTCTTGTGCTTCCTTATTACACTCCTTACCTCAGGTGATGGTGTAGCATATGCTGTGTATGGAGGAGGAGCTGAGGAAATGGCAGTCTCATCATACATCACTTCAGAACCAACGTAGCCCTAAACATCGTTAATAGAAACAGACAGCCATTACTTCTGCCCATACAGTGAGTGCTAGTTAGAATGACATCAATGCCCAAATAATCCAGCAATAAACTAAAGTATCTCTAGAATTCCTGCATATAAATATTTCCCAATGACACAGTATCAGCATCACTTGCTTAAAGAGTAATTTTATTACAGTAGTGCACAGTGCAAATAGTTTGTGGGGATATTTCAGTGGCTATAACTTTTCTGCCTCCAGAAGAAAAAAGAGTTAATCTTATAGTGTTGCAGTAGGATCCTGATTAGGGGAGATCAGAAGGATGGGAGAGTAAGAGAGGGCAATGCAGATCAAGTCTAATCAGCTCCTGGAATAAGCCAGTTCCTTTTTTGACTCATTTTATTCCACCCATTTCATGCTTTCACAATTTAAAGATCATTCTTTTCTTGTTGAGAACCAATTCATTCATCTGGAGGGGTGGCAGGAGGACAGCAACTATTCTCATACAAGTCCATTGATTCTGCTTTGTTCCCCCATACAAGTTCCACTGACTTCACTGGGCTTACATTAGTTCAACCAAGTGCAGATAGCTACCTCCAAGAACTGCCAAGAAAAGCCTAGAGTTATACTTTTGGGTTCATACATTTATATTGGTGGCTTTAAGCTTCTCAGCAAACCCACACTTTATGAAAAAGCAAGTCAAGGTCCTGAAAATAGCAGTTCAATATTTTTAAAAGTTCTGAATTTCTTTCGGCTCTTTATGAAAAAGGGCATGCATAATTTATAATGTTACACCAGGAGCAATTTTTAAAGCATTCTATTAATCCATACCCCTCAAAAGGCAGTGAGGGAGCGGGGGTGGTTAGTGAGTTACACAACATCTACCATGAATTCTCAACAGTTTAAATTTTTCAGAACAGTCTTGGATTTTTGCCACTAATTGTGGAGATCCATAATACTGCTCTTATTTAAACTACAGGTTTCCTATAAAGAAACAGCTAATGTTATAGGTGCATTGTTCCTCTGCATTCCTAATAATATTTCTCTGTTGAACTGTAGGTGAGATGCAGAAGTTCTTAATTAGATAAATTTTTGCTTTATGCCCTCAGTCGTGTTTCTGTCTTTGTCAGAGATTCTAGGGATTGTTTTGTTTAGGTTTTTTTTGTCCAGCACTTTCCTTTCATAATGCCTAGCTTCCAGAAAGCTCTTTTCAACAGTAGATCTCATAGTATCATAGTATCATAGTAGTTAGAGTCGGAAGGGACCTGGGCAGATCATCTAGTCCGACCCCCTGCCTTGGCAGGAAAGAGCACCGGGGT
>JAGPOW010001034.1:3616422-3627029 GCA_030014935.1 Caiman crocodilus
TCGACACCACAGTCTCCCAGCTTTCTGATGAGAACAGGGTGAGAAACAGTGTCGAAAGCCTTCCGGAAGTCCAGAAAGACCACATCCACAGCAACCCCTTGAAGCACTTGAAGTGACTGGATTTCATACATCAAATGAAGGACATAGAGGCAACATTTTAAAGAAAGAATCTACAGTTCCTAAATCCCTAATTAGGCCTATTCTGTTAACACTGATGGAATAAACAGCCCCAGTTAAAGACATTTATTTGATCTTGTCACTGTACATCACTAAACAATTAAATAAAGTTCAGGGTTTCGGTTACATGAATTTTGCTGTGCTTTCTAACTGGCTGCCTAAACTATGCCCAATCCCACAAGTACCTATGTGGTCTTATACACCCACATTCCCAAAGAACCCACTGGATCTACTTGGTGCTCCAGTGTTTGCAGAACCGCAGCCAAAATGAACCAGTTCCCAAAGCTGAGAAACACCCAGCTATGCCAATGAAGTCAGTGGGGGCTACTGGATACTCAGTAGTTTTGAAAAACTAGGTCAATTACTGAGGTACCTGTAGGTGACTGTGAGACTAATTATAGCCTCTGATTTTTAAAATACATTTTGTAAAGCTTTGACAATGAATCACCTCCAAAGACCCTACTTAAGGTACGGTGTATTAAGCAGATGGCTCCTAAAGCACCCACAACCAATACAAAATTCAGATCTATCACTTCTCACTTATCTTCAGAACTAAAGTTCCTGACTACGTATTAAACTCCCCATGCCTGATCTCCATTGTGCAATTACACTGGTTCACAAGTAAAATCCACCTCTATCCTCCCTGTTTTTTATAGCAATTAATTTCTTTGCCTCCTGTTTATCTTCATACAGTGTAACTTTGCTGTACTCTACAGTAATTATGTTAAACAAGAGAGTGCTGTTTCCATATGATAAATATTAGCTTCAGACATCCCCAAATATAAATAGTGCCATGTGATGATGTGTCAGCTCTTGTGGCAATTTGAGTGCAACTAATCAGACAGGAAATAAGCTGCTGGAAGTAAAGATCAAGATTTCCCAATGGACCTGAAACATTTCAGATTCAGTCTTCAAACACTGCTGTTTATTTACCCAAGAAAAGCTAACATCAAAAAGTGTTCTGGAAGGCAGAATGAAGGAAAGGCAAAAAGTAATCACAGAATCATAGTGAAGTAGGGCTGGAAGGGACCTCCAGAGGACATCTAGTCCAAACCCTTGCCTGAGGCAGGATCATCCCTGTCCAAGCCATCCTATACAATCTGTAATTTAGACCCTACAAAATACTAGTGCCAACAATTATGTTTCTAGAAGAGCAAGTTAACTTACAAATTTCAAAAGCTCTTAACTGAAAAGCAGTTGTACAGACATCCTTGTACAGATGAGACACTGCACCAGTCATTTTCAATTAGAGCTAAGTATTAGTTGCTACAAAAGGATTTCCAGTGCTCTTTCTCGTGGAGCTCATAGTGGTAATCTCTGGGTGTGTCTACATGAAACGGTGTACTGTGCAGCAGACTAACCTACTGCATAGTAAAGCATCACTATGTAACTGTGTGCATGAACTATGTGCACTAGATTAGTCTGCTGTGTGGTTTTTCTGCTACCAGTAAATACAGATAGTAGATTTACCCTACAGTAGCTACTGAGCAACAGAGAATGGTTAGATATTGAATCGACAGCAAATGGCTCCCAGTCAGTGCAGGCAGCAGTGGGCCAGAGAACAATCACCTCTCCCAGGGACTGCCTGCAGCTGGAGCCAGCTCCTACCATGGAGCTCGAGCAAGGACAATAACTTTTTGCTTCTGCAGCAGGCAGCTCCCAGTCTCAGCTCTGTGATCGGAGCAGGGGGACATTGTTCCAGTCTGGGCTCCACAGTTGGAGCCTGCCCAGCAGCAGGCAGCTGTCAGGAGCAATCTCCCAGTCCCCGCTCCACAATCACAGAGCCACGGCCGGGAGCTGCTTGCTTCCAGGGCAGTGGGACGTTGTCTCGGTCCAGCTCCATGATCTGTGAGGGTTAGTCAGCAGGCAGCTGCCAGAGGCAAGGTTGCATGATAGGAGGCAGCTTCCCTGGAGGCAGGACATTTCCCCCAGCCCCAGAGCCCAGGCATGACACTAGTGCCCCCTGCCAGCCTAGAGATGGCACCCAGGGGAGCCCAGAGCTCTCCTTGGCCAGCATATAATTACAGAGCAGGGCAAGAGTATCCCTGCCCTGAACTGCTCCCATCAGGAGCAAATTTGCTCCGGAAGAATGCATGTGTAGATGTGTGCTCAAAGAAAGCTTACTGCATATTATTTTACTGTGCAGTGAGCTTTCTGAGCATTAATTTCATGTGTAGATGCGCCTTCTAGATATGAAGATACAGCACTAGTTGGAAAAAGCTACGCCTCATGCCTGCAATGTGCTTTTATACATGTATTTATTTATTACACAATATGAACCATATTTGCTCATGTCCTATAGTTAGCCCTATACAGCATGACTTCTGCAAAAATATACAAGGCAAAGGCAAATTTTGCATCTTCTGCATAAGTTGCTCATTAAAGCTAGAGGCCTCCCTACACATGTGTACACACATGGCTTCCTTGTGGATTACCACCAATAGGCAGCAAAAGCTGAGAAAGTCAGAAAACATATCTTTACCAGTTACAAAAGATTTCATCATTGGCCACAGCTCCAATCCTCACTCTCCCATTTCTATGAGAGAAGCACATTTCTGCCAACCTTTAACAATGCCACTTTGGACAGGTCTTGCAGCAGAAATGCTGTGTTGATCCAGTGGATTGCTCTTTCCTTTTAAGCCACCAGGCTTTGTCATACAACCCATCTTTCCCAGATTTGTGGGTACCAGATCTGTGAGTCATACCCCCTTTCTGGCCAAGCCATAGAGGGACAAAGCACAGTAGTCAAATGAGCTATTGAAGGAAACACAAAATAAGCTGCTAGGCTACTGACTGACACTCAGGCATGTTTCTTCATATTCACCGCATACTTACTGTGTTTGTTCTGGCATCCTGGAGAGCAATTTTCCATGCCCTGCAAGAAACATTTAATTGAATAAAAATATTTGGTATTTATTTTAAGATTATGAAAAAGAGAGTTAACATTGAAAAGGTATCATAAAAGCCAAATTTCAGCAGGCAAATCATTTAGAAATGTCTACCCAAGTTCTTAGAGGGGTAGGCTAAAACTACATTAGGATATATGCACATAGTTATCACATAAAGAACATGTTAGGCTTACATTCAGAACAACACAGGCTGTTCTGGAGGCTTGCATACTCAACACAAGAGACAACAAATAAAGATCCAGGAATGAAGAGGAAGGAGACCTGCAGCCATGCTGAGGGCAGGGCACTGTTAAAATCCTAAACTGAAGAAAAGGACAGGACCTAGGTCCCATAACTCTGTCAGTGGTTGCATCCTTCCCAAACTGTGACTTAGGAAGGGAAGGAGCTACAAGAGGCTGGCTCAATTAAGAGAGCCCAATTAAAAGAACATTTTCCTCCTCAGTATACATTATCATGAAGGAAGTCCAGAAGAGCTGTGACTCTTTCCTAAACTACGCCAAGTTAAATTCCATGAATCATTTTGTCTCCCAGTAGCCATAATTAAATTCTACCCCTTTACTTTTTATTGTTTTAGATAATGCAGCTAGTTTGACATGTATAGAGCTACACAGAAGCTGTAATTTCCTCACTAGGGAAATTGAGTTTCTAAAAAATATAAACCCGATGTAAGGAATTGCCTTTGTTGACAAAGGAAAGAAAGATAGTACTATATGCACTGGCTGTACTTTGGAACTGCAACACAACCAAAGGTGAGACAGCAGGAAAGGAGGGAAGCAGTTGAAAACATTTTTGGGGAAACTCACAAGCAGTCATCTCCACTTTCTGCACAGAGGTTAACTGTTTTCCCATCACGGCAAACAATCTGCAGTAAGCAGTCTCTAGGCTTCCCCTCTGGAGGCTGGAAATCTGATCCAGGAAAAAGCAAAAGAAGAGAGGCAAAAAAATTGATATTTTAGAAAACAAACAGTCTTAATTAAATCTTTTGCTCCTTGAGTGCTCTAAATCCAGTGTTTTCAATACATCAGGCTACATCTGAGCACAGCAAAAAGCTTCAGTTATAGAAGTGTTAATCTCCCAGAGGTCCTACCAGGTCAGGAAAAAGATAATACAGCTTGGATTGGCTACAAATGGAATGCTCTTAGGGAAGATCGCCATCTAACCAGCTCCACTCCCACTGGTCCTGTCTGCAGCATGTTAAGACTGAAAGTTCCACTAGAGACAAAAATCACATGTACAGCTCTCCCTTGCTCCAAAAGGTAAAAAAAAAAGAACACAGTCAAACACACACAGTTTATTTGTATCACTGTAGTGCTAAGGAGCGCTCGTCAGAAACCAGGTTTAATTTTCAAATCAGTTTCCTTCCTTCATCTGAAATCAGTATTTGAAAGCGCAGCTGGCAAGCCTTCAGACTCCCCAGCAGTTTTGTGGTGTAAGAGAGATACAACAGCCCTGCACACCACAAGTCATTTATACTGAAGCTTCAGCTGTTTAAGAGACATAAACATATTGAATTATAGAGTGTTGGTTGTAGCTGTGTTGGTTTAAGAACATAGGTAGACAAGGTTATTTGGGTAAATGTGTTATCTTCATTAGACCAACTGAATAGTTGGAAAAATTGTTCTTTACAAGCTTTTGGCCACAGGTACCCTTCTTCAGGCATAGGGAGAGTCAGAGGGAGACTCTCAGAAGGAGATTCATTTACTAGATCCCCCTGAGGGACACTAGTCTAAAATCACATTTGCATGGTAAGAATACACTAGCACATCCTCATACCACTTCACTCCCTGCCAGTTAAGGCTGTATTAGGATTGGGGGAAAGGTGCCTTTGGAAAGGCATCACTTTTCAATGATGGACCCTATAATAAAAGAATGCATGCTATAAATATGCTTGATAGTACTTTGGCTGCAGAAGGATGATTCTCTTGTCTTGTTCTCTTGCCTCCCTACCACTCCTGGCCTCAAGTCATTTCCAAGTCTTCCATATCTTATAGAAGTGCACTGTATTAGGATCATCAGTAGGTTGCTACCTACCTGTAACCCATCTCACCTCTTCTAACCAGTATGACTTGCTGGAAGTTATCATTGCTCCATTTGTTTTATAGAACTGCACCAAACTCTGAGGTGCTCTATCACATTCTAATGCTTAGGAACACCATATCAAAAAAAGAGAATGAAACACTGCCTTTAGTTGTTACAGTGACACCTGAAACTGAAAGAATGCACTTACAGGTCATTTTTATTTCCTTAGTTTTCCAGCAGGATTACAAAAAATACCCCAGACCTACCTAGAGAGCAGCTTAAAAAAAAAATCAAAGCCACACATACTACCTCGGCATTCATTTCCCACTCTGATGTTGATGCAGTGAACTCGCATGTGGATTTTATCCTCTATGTCATGCCGATTGTGATCATCATAGAATATTAAATGACCATCTGACCACAGGTCAAACCAGTTCTTCTTCCAACGCCGTAAAATAGTACCTGAAAAAACAAAGTTATTTTGAGGACACTGACTGCAAACTGTTATTATCTATTTAGGAAAAAATGACCAAAAAAGCTTTTCACTTTGACTCTGGAAACAAGGTATTCTAAGTTCCCAAAAACTCGCTGCTAATAGGTTTTGCATAAGGAAATCCAAGCTTCAAAACAATGAAAGCGAAAGCATTGGACCCAGTTTTACAATGTTTCATATTTAAAGATGAAGGTCACTAATGCAACTTTACTTTAAGCATACAGCCCAGTGCTTGAGGCTACCAAACCCATTTCCCACAAGAATGACATTTCCATTATTTATTTATTTATTAGATTTATATACTACATTTCCCAATACAAGGCTCAAGGCCACAGACTAAAAAAAAAGGAAAAAAAAAAAAACTTATAAAAGCAGGTAAAATATTAAATAATATGTCAGTAACAAAAGTTTCCCAGTTTAACATTGCACATATAAAGGTCTTGCAGCACTTTCGGAAGATATCCATGTTCAAATTCTTGCAGGCCATAATGGGGAAGACATTCTGGAGCAGAGGGTACTACTGCTGAGAATGACATCTCACATGTTTGTACCAATTAAACTTGGTGCTTTTTGTACTTGCAGGAGGTTACTTTCAGTCAACTGTAGGGACTGAGATGGGACATAAGGGAAAGGTGGTCCCTTCAGTCTGTAGGGTCCAGACTGTTACACAATCCCAGGGATCAGAGAGAGGTGTTATTAAGATAGGTAATTTCCTTTGGTCCTTGAGATCATAGAATCATAGAAAATTAGGGCTGGAAGGGACCTCAGGATGTCACCTAGTCCAGCCACCTGCTTAAAGCAGGACCATCCCCAACATTCTTGGAGACTCGTTTAAACAAGATCCTTGGGTAATATTTTTCCATCGTGATTCTTCCAGAAGAAAGAGTTAGACATGCCACTGGCATATGCTCCGAGAACAGACAAATTGTTCACCACTCACTCTGTCGCAGGAGCCATCCACTCTTCACGAATGCCATCTCTGTTTAATCTAGGGAGAGAAAGAGAAACACGATAGAGAGACTTTAATATCTTGCAACAAGAGAAGGGAAAGAAGACTCTCTAAGGGTCCTTGATCCTTGTAGCATCCAGGTGCATTCAACTGATGGGTGCACACAAGTAACCCATCTCTGACATGTAAGCCCCTACAACATGATGCAGCAGTGAATACTATCTGAAAAGTGATCTGCCAAAGGTGCATGAAGCTTTTCCAGCCCATCTTAAATTAGTGAATGGGGATAAACTATCCAGTGGTATCAGGAGACCCAGTCACAACTAATGCTATAGTGTGACTTTTAAAGGTAAGTTTTAAGGTCAGTCTGAATTGACAAAAATAGCACATTCAACATGAATGCTGCCACTGTGTACGTGAGCCTGAGAACATCTGTTTTAGCAGGTGACAGAGTGACATATTCATTTGCCAGCAGTTTAGAAACTGTTCTCATGATACCAAGGACTTCTCCATTTTATCCCTGTCACTTTGTAAGTCACATAGCCACCCTCATTTCCCCACTCGTTCAGTTTTACCAAACTTCCCCTTCTTCCTGTCCCTGCTGAATTGCTGCTACCAACTACCAAAAAAAGCCAGAATGGAAAAAAATCAGTTTAATGTTAAATAGAGAGGCAGAGGGTTCATCTTTTATGGCTTTTGCTATCACCAAAATTTTCCGTGCCTTTCTGTAAGGTGCATTTATGCTCTTGAACTCGCAGTTTTCAAGTGGACAGTTCTTATTCCTTTTTTGCTTTTCAGTGACTGAATAAGAATTTAGTCACTGTGCAGGAAGAAGTTGCATTGCATGACACTCAATAGCTTAGCTACCACATTATGGCTTTAGAAGCATTATGATGGAAATGGATAAAACAGGATGGGAAGGGAAGGGTTTGCTAAGTTAGCACACAAATATTGTGACTGTTTTGCTTTAAGAGGGCTGGAGTCCAGCTATCTGGCCTAAAAGGATTCACTAGAACAGGGGTTCCCAAACTGTGGTGCATGTACCCCTGGGGGTAAACAAAACATATGGGGGGTAGAGGTATGCAGGCAGCTGGTAAATCTGGTAGGGGTGTTTCAGAAAAAAGTTTCAGAACTTCTGCATTAGAGAGAATAGCTAGAATTAAAGTGCTTTTCATATTTCCATTAAGGTCAACTTTTCTGCCACAATTTGTTAAACTTGTAAATTAGTATGAAGAACCAGGATGGATAAAAATCAACAGTTTTTAAAAAATATATCAAAATCAGTCTGGAAGAAGATCCCACTCAGCATCTCTGTGATGCTTAGTTTCAGTTCTCAAACTGTGGATTTGTCTCTCCAGAGATCATAGGGAGACAAGGTTCTTTGGGTAGATGTGATATCTTTTATTAAACCGACTAAGTAGTTGGAGAAATTGTTCTTTGCAAACTTTTGGGCACAAACACCCTTCTTCAGGCATAGGGAGAATTTGTCGTCTCTTTAGCTAACAACCTTGTTAGCAGTATATGGAAATAAGATAACAAACTTGATTAACCACCTATCAGCTCTATTGTCCCTCTGCAAGTTTGCATACTGTCAAGCCCTTACTTTTTGTAAAGTGCATAGTTTCAAGAAGTTAAATGGATAAAGGATATCCAAAAACAAAAATGCACTTTTTTTTAAACAAAAATATTAAATCTTAAATCAAGGTTTCCTGACCAGTGATTTAAACTGGTTTGATTTAAATCCAGTCCACCCTGTGAAAACCAGAAGCATTTAAAGGAAACTAAGTCCCCTTGTACCTAAATCCCAGTATTTCCTTGTCACAACATAAGACCAAAGAGGTATAATTTGAAATACTGCTGTAGTGGACAGTTAAGTGGAGAGGTTGGGCTAAATTAATCCAACTTGAACTCAGTTCGTAAGTGGGGAAAAAATTTTTCTGTTGTTTTACAATGCAGCATAGTTTGAGTGTTATCGTAACAGACACTTGCACTTCCAACACTTGGGGGCTAGACTAGATGACCTCATGAGGTCAGTTCTACCATATTTTTCTATGACTCCATGATACTGTTCTGATAGGACTGTAGATGCCCTATCCTATGATGTACCTCATTACCTGCAGTGTTGTGCTCTTCCATATTAACTGACCCTTATATTATAGTAAAAATCTATGGGAAAAAAACAAACTGCTAACAGGTAAGTTTTCCCATTCTAATTACCTTATTTCCAGGACTATTAATATAAAAAAAACTGCTCCCACTGTGCAGAGCATAAAATTATGAAGGGTTAGGAGGTCAAGAACAGCTTCTAGACAGATATTAAACTGTGAAATGTACTCAGAAATAAATCTATTTTAATTACACATAGTATTTAAGCCATTTTGCCAGGGGGACCAATCCTCCTTGGAGTCCTTTGTGAGGGGTCCTAAGCAAGCTCCTACCATGCTTCACTGATGGCTAAATGACATAAAATATATTACACACTAAAGCTCCTAACCCTGCAAAGACTTTAGCAAGTGCATACTGTTATGCACTGCAAGTGCTCCTGGTGATACTAAGAGTGATGAAATTAAGTACTTGTTTAAATCTTTGCAGGACTTAATGAAACCAGGATCAACATGCTCTAGTGCTTGGTTGCTGTGCCAAGAGGCTAACAAATGCATTCCTTTTCGGCAAAATAGATAGCCGCTGCTAGCACCGAGCACAGAAACCCATTCCCCTAGTAATCCCTAGCAATGGAAAGTTAGTATTTGCTAGAAAACAGCATATGAAATATTCAAGTTACAGCCCTTCAATTATATTACCTGCAGGGTGCTTTTATTCTTGTGCATTTCTTTCTGTATTTTTATGTATATTTAAAGTGGCAAACTATTAATGTGAAGTCTGGAGAGAAATGTAGCTTAGAGCAATCAGAAAGAACAAAGTTACACTAGAGTCTTTCTATATTTGCACTGCATGTCCTTAATCACTGCATAAAGCCCTGGAACTTATTGTCAGTTTGTTCAGTTCTGTATTTTCCAGGGAGGAAGAATAATTTTAACCTCTCTTCTCTATAGGTCTCCTCCCCAACCTCTTCCCCCTGCTAAGGTACTTACATGGCCCTTATTATAATAGTGTGGGCTGAGTACCTGACAACATTTAGTGTATTTATCCTCACAGTGCCCCAGGGAGCTAGGGATTTGTTGTTCTTGCCACTTGGTGATTCAGGCCTGAGAGACTAAGTAACTTATCCTAGGAGACACAGGTAGAGGTAGTCACAAAGGAAGCCTCTCGAAGAGCAGAGCATTTGAACAGCAGAGGCTAGGACTCAATCCTGTGGATCACTCATGAGAATTTCCAATGCTTTAGTTGTATTAAAAGCTTTAAAACAAAACAGAGGATGGAAGGGAGCAAGCCAGGAAGGACAGGCCGCCCCTCAGCTCTCTCCTCCTAGGAGACATTTACCCTGGAAACACCACTGTGTCTCTTAGGGCACAATCCTGTGTGGTACTCAGGGTCCCCATCTGGGGATACAGTTAATGGGAGTTAAGAGTTGCAACAATGAACTTCTGTTGACATCAGCAAGAGTTGGGAGTATAGGATGAGGCAAGGATGCATCTGTCACTCAAAGCAACATGAGACTGTTTTAAAAAAGAAAATAAATTGTTAGAAGAAAAGGGGGAAAGAACAAGAACTATTGGTAAATTAAGAACTACTTTAACATTTTAAGAGGGCACTGCCTTCAAAAAGAAATATTACAATACATCTAGGAAAGTGTCTCGTTGAATTACTATCAGAAATCGCACTGAACCACTACCAGGGATTACTGAGAGAACAGAAACATTTCTAGTAGTTGGGTAGATATTGATGAGGATGACAACACCTGGCATTTTTACAGTGCCAGGTATACGATTTCGTGTTATGCACCAGGGTAAAATGTATATAATTGTTCTCTACTTGGATACCCAGGTAGAAAGTAAATGAGAGTAATCATAGTATCATAGTATCTAGAGTCGGAAGGGACCTGGGCAGATCATCTAGTCCGACCCCCTGCCTTGGCAGGAAAGAGCACCGGGGTCAGATG
>JAGPOW010001034.1:3638937-3663201 GCA_030014935.1 Caiman crocodilus
TCCTGTGACCCTGGCACTCGTTTCCTGCCATTGGTGGGGGGTCAGACTAGATGGCCTGCTCTAGGCCCCTTCTGACCCTAGGTACTATGATACTATGAATCCCACAGTCATGCCTTCAGCCATGCACAGGTAGCATGGCAGGAGGCACAGTTGTGTAGATTGTGCATTAGACCCCATCAAACCTTTACCTGTATGTGTAGAGGGGCCCAAGGTAAATCACATGTCTTACATTTGGTATAGCATTAAAAAAAAATCCACATCTACAAAGGAATTAATTTATGCAGTGTGGCAAACTAACCCTGGTAATAAAGCAATTACTCAGCAGACACATGGAGGCCAAAGAAAACACTTCAAGGAGACCCTCAAGGCAAACATTAAGAAGTGTGGCATTGACACCACAAATTGAGAAAACTCAGCCAGGGACAGGGCTACATGGTGATGCCTTGTTAAAGGCATCTTTCCTTGAGGAAAACCATTTTGCCCTGGAGGCGGAAAAATGACAGAAATGGAAAGAAAGGAAACAAGACTGAGAAATCCCTGCTCCAACTCTCCCTTTAACCACCACCTGTGGCATTTCCCAGAGAGTCTTTGGCTCTAGGATTGGCTTTCTTAGCCATCAACAGACTCATCCTCAACCCTTTACTTGACCCATGGGAGTGATCATCCTGGACTGTGAGGGATTGCTGCTACTCCCGCCACCAACAAAGAAAGCAATTAAGGGAACTCACAACTCAAGTGGAATTCATTACTCAAGCAGAAGCTACAAAACTTGAAAAAACTTGTAAGCCCCTTGGGGCCTGAATTTCTCATACAGTAGCATAACTAGGACAGGGAAAGCAGGGCACTAGCCCTATGTGCTAAGGTGGGGTACCAGAATCAACCCCTTCCCCTCCTCACCCCCCCAGGAGTCTTACTGTGTGCTGCCCTGCCTGACCAGAGAAACTGGGCAGGGCAGTGCCTCACCAAGCAGTGTGTCTGAGGGAAGGGGGGTAAATGGAGTGAGCCCCAGACCCTAGGACCCTTTGCCAGGGTAGGTGCAGCCCTACACCCAGTATGCATGTATCGTGGATTAGGGAGGAAATGAACGGGACGCCATGGTCGATTCCCAGGGAGCCCAGCCATAGTTCTGCTGCTGCCTGAGTGGAGCTGACACTGCTTTAGCAGTGACAGTGGCAGCAATAGCCTGGGAAGGTAAGTCTTCCCTTCCTCTTCCCCAGACCTGCCTCCCCATCTGCAGCGGTTGGCCTCCCCTCATGTACCTCCTTTCCCTACCCTCCACCCCAGATGTTCAGTGAGTTTTCATACTTTATACTTGTTTAGCACTTTCCAAAATAGAGCTTCAATCTCAACTGGGGACACTAATTATCACTGCAGTACATACAAGAAATAATAGTGGACGTACATAATTTTATGCCTGTCAGATGAGTATGGGTTCACTCACAATTAGCACTAGTTTCAGATCCAGTAACTTGGGCCGTGATTCAGCCAAGTAGCTAAGTATCTGTCTAACTTCAAGAACTGATTTCCCTGGGACTATTAGAATCATAGAAAATTAGGGTTACAAAGGATCTCAGGAGGGCATTTAGTTCAAAGCAGGAGCACCCCCAACTAAATCATCCCAGCTGAAGCTTTGTCTAGCCAGGTCTTGCAACCTCCAGAGATAGAGACTCCACTGCCTCTCTGGGTTATCTGTTCCAGTGCTTTACTACCCTCCTAGTAAGAAAATTCTTCCTAATATCTAATCTAAACTTCCCTTGCCGCAATTTGAAGTCATTGTTCCTTGTGCTGTCATCTGCCACCACTGAAAACAGCCTAGCTCCATCCTCGTTTGAACCCCCATTCAGGTAGTTGAAGGCTATTATTAAATCCCACCTCAACCTTCTCCTCTTTAGACTAAATAAACCCAGTTCCCTCAGCCTGTACCCATAACTCATGTGCCCCAGCCCCCTCACCATTTTTGGTTCCCTCCACTGGACTCTCTCCAATTTGTCCACATCCTTTCTGTAGCAGGGGACCCAAAACTGAACATAGTACTCCAGATGTGGCCTCACCAGTGCTGAATAATCACTTCCCTTGACCTGCTGGCACCACACCTACCAATGCAACCCAGTATGCTGTTACCCTTCTTGGCAACAAGGGCACACTGCTGGCTCATATTCAGCTTATTTTCTACTATCCCCCAGGTCCTTTTCTGCAGAGCTGCTGCCCAGCCAGTGAGCCCCCAGCCTGCCCTGGTGCATGGGACTGTTCCATCCTAAGTACAGGACTTTGCACTTGTCCTTGGTGAACCTCATGAGATTGCTTTTGGTCTAATCCTCCAATTTGTTTAGGTCACTCTGAAATGTAGAATATTAATGTACTTGAAATTATGCACATTCTCAGGCAAAAACCCTGGTCAAAATTATTAACAGCCTACATTCATTGAGGGTTGACTACCTTAAAATGGTGATTGACAACCATGTGAAGCAACTTACAGGTAAAGAATCTCAGTTCAGGAAAGCTATAAGTATCCATTCATTCCCCCATTGCTCTAGGGAGTTGTACCACATGTATCAAAATAGTATCTTGGCATCTATAGTGACTTTTATGAGGCTTCAGGAACTGACCAGATCAAACTCTTCAAGGATGAGATTTTGCTATTACAGTAGGTGTAGTTCCTTGTGTAACAGCACCTGACAACCATTGAGAATTTGGCTTGCAAGGGACTGTTATAGATGGCAGGAAAGACATTTTCACTAGTACTTTTGATGCAATTTTTGATGGAATTGTATTTCTCAAAGCTGACTACCCTTGCTCACTGATTTTAGAAAAAATCTAAAGAAGCCTCTGGTTTTGCTTTATAAGTGATATTAAAAAAACAGTTTCTGCCAGCGTTGGCCTGGACAGTTCCTGATCTGTACTGTATTTGAAGTCTCTGATTCACATGAAGGCAAAGTCCCAGACCAAATCCAAAAGCAGCTAGTGCATTTTATGTGACTTTAATTTACATCAATCCCCCTGTAGGCAAAGAAATTGGGGCAGAAATTATACCTAAAGCACAGTCCCTCTCTTTGCTTTATCGCTGCCTTTCAGCCTTCAAGATGGCTAAGTAACCCACATTGGCTCTAATCCTTGCTTCTAGTACTTTGTCTTTAAAGCTAATAATTCATGAATAACTAGAATACATTCCTTTGTTACTTGTGCACTTTTTCCATTTTCAAGCCAGAAGACAGGAGTTTAGCTCTAGGCCTGATCAAAAGCCCAACAATGCACTGAAAAGCTCCAACATGGAGGTCCCTGTCCCACTCAGCAGCCACTTCACACAGAAGAATCGCTTTCAGTGTAACAGAAAGAAGCAATGATTTTCTTGATAGATGGAATTCATATGAAAGTTACTTTCGTTGTGTCCAGTTTAATACAGGACCTGTCAAAAGTCTATCAAGGTTAATAAGAGTCATTTAGTTGGTCCTTAATAACATGCCTATGTTCAGCTCACTATAAATACTTTTAAACTTGTTTGCCACCTTAATTGCCCTTCTCTTTCACTGATATGTGTTCTTTTCAGTTTACTTTTCTTTTTCAGGTTATGATAACAGCCTTGATCCAAAACCTCATGGAAGAAAACAGGAGTTTTTCTTTTCCTTTCACGATGATTTGGCTCAGGCTCAATATGACTTTCCTACAGCTATGCCATCCTCCTTCTGAAGACTAGAAGGACCTCTGAACCCACAAGCCAACTGGCATTTATTTATGCAAAGATGTAAAAACATTTTAAATCGAGTTTCTTAAACAGTCAGGAGGCTAGATCCTTTAGTTGTTAAAAGATAACTGCTGTAATAATAACAGTAGCAGCAATAATAATAATAACAGCAACAGTAAAAATCATCATAATCTCATATAGATCTTTTAATCAAAATGTTTTGTAGTGCTTTCAGAGGAGGCTGGTGTCAGTAGTCCCATCTTACAGAAGTACTCTTAAGGGTTTGAGTCATCTAATTAGGTGGAGGTGGTAATGGTATTAATACTGACATAGCAGCATCCAGTAAATATTTCTGTTTTGTATTTGGAATGAAGCAGGATGATATCCCTATATCCCAGGGATCAGAAACCCCCAGCATGTGCCAGTGCATGGCCCAAAAGGCCATTTTGCTTGACATGCCACAGCCAGCCCAGGCTCTGGATAGCTGCCACTGGCCCCAGAAGCCAAGTTGCTTGCAGCAGGCAGCTGGGAAGCTGCAAGCCGTGCTGCAAGCAGCCTGGGCTCTATGGAGACAGCAGCTGCCCAGAGTCAGGGTCGACTGTGGCAGGCAGCTGGAAGGCTGCAAACAGCTGCTCCCAGAGTCTGGATCCTTGGCATTGGTGATGGCCTCGCACACCTATGGGCAAATGTTGGTAAAGGGGCCAGGGCAGTGCAACCCTGGCTTCTCCCCCGCCATCCAACCAGAGGCACACATGCACCTGCCGCCAGCAACGAGGATTGTCCCCTCACGGCTTCCCTGCCATCTGCCCCAGGAATGCCAAGTTGAGACATGGATCAAGGTTAGAGTGTTTTTGGTACTTCAGCCAAAAATGTTGGCCCATCAGGATAATAAATTTCTTTTCAGACCATTCATAACTGAGGAGGCTGTTAAATCTCACCTACTTTTTCAAATCAATAGTCAAGATCCCCAAAAGATTTGGCTGTAGAGATCTGTGGCTTGCAGCTGTTAATTTTTAATCACCACCTCTGGTGTTGTTAAATCTTACAACACCAGAGAAATACAAGAATATTGAAAAAGTCCTAGCATTAGACTAATATTTGAAAAGGACAAAGAGATAATTTAGTTAATTGTCAGTTAACATGTCTTCAGTTCCTGGTAAAATAATGGAAAAGCTGATAGGGAATTCAGCTAACAAAGAATAAAAGGATGGGAGTAAAATTAACAGCAGTTAATGACATTTTGTGAAAAACAGGTCCATATTGATTAAACTCACATTACATGGATTAAGAACTGGTTATAACAGATCTAAAGGTGCAACAGGAAATTGTCAGTAGGAAATTGGGTGGGGCATTTCTGGTGGCCTCAATACTTCTTCAGACGCTATTCAATTTTTTTTTTAAAAAATCAATGAGCTATAAGTAAATATAAAATCAGTAATGATTAAAATCTGTGGTTTATACAAAAATTGTCAGAGTGGTAAATAATGATCAGGGCAAGGGAGTCAGACAGAATGAGCTACATTGCTGAGTAAGCTGAACCCATTCAAATAAAATGAATTTTAATAGAGTCAAAGACAAGATTATACATTTCAGACCAAAGAAAGCAGGCAGTATCCACAGAATGAATTGCTGTATTCTGGAAAGCAGTGACTCTGAGATAAGCAAACAGTGAATCGGTAAAGATTTAGCAGACAAACAACTCCATGTGAATACCCAGCATGAGGCTGTGGCAAAAAGGGCTAGCGTGATCTGTAGATATTTAAACTGGGGAACAGCTAGCAGAAGTAAGGTGGTGGTTTTACCTCTGGAAGGGCCTGTGTTTGAATACTTAATGCAGTTCTAGTGTCAACATTTTTAACCGACATTGAAAAGTTGGAAGAGGTGCAGAAAAAAAGCCACAAAATATGTTCTGAATGTGGGAGAGAATGTGTTGGGTGAGAGATTTAGAGTTCAATCTGTTTAGCTTATCAGCAAGAAGCTTAAGAGATGACTTTGATAGTATCAAAGTATCTTTACAGGGAGAAAATATGGAGAATTTATGAGCATGTTAATCCAACAAAAAAGCATAGAAGAACAAGCAACGGCAAACTGGAGACAGATCAAGTCCGTTTTTTAATGCTGAGGGTGATTAACCACTACAAGAAATTACCACAGAGAGTGATGGATTCTTCATTTCTTCAGTTCTTCCAAGTCAGATTGGCTGCCATTCTTGAAAAATGCTTTAGCTCAGGGGTGCCAAAGGTACAGTCTGCAGATCTGTATCATCCTGGTGCTGCCTGAAGGTCTCAGAGTGACCCACAGACAGCATGACTGGCATGGCAGATGGCCCCATGTGCTTCACACAGCACCCACTTCAGTCCACATCCTGCAGAGTGCCGACTCTGCAGCACAGCCCTGTGTGAGGGGTTCTGTCTAGTCTCTTCTTCTATGAAATACATAGTTGCCTGGATTAATCTCTAATGACCTGATTTTTTTTTTTCCCATTTCGTCTTTTTTTCTTTAGTGCTGACCCCAGATCTCATCTACCATGTCTTGATGTTAAAGGATTTATACTGGGAGGGTACAACTTACACACCACTAGAAAAAGGGGTTGTTGATTCTGATTTTGAATTTTCTCGTAAAAATTAACTGATTGACAAAAGATGAAAACTCAGTGTGTCCTTTATAATAAGGTTCTTTTATTAGGTATCTATCTAAACTTTTTACATTGGTTTCTCTTCTTTCTTGGGTATTGGCATATCTTGGGCTGGAAGAAGTGACGGGAGCCTGTTCTTCAAGCCACTGGTCAACCTTTTCTTCAGTGGAGGTAAGTATTATGTCCTAGATACTTCTCTGAGCATCACACAGTAGGATCAGAAATCAGAAAAAAAAACTAGTTTCTTGGTCTTCCAGCTCAACAAGCCTAATTTCCTTTTTTTTCCCCCCTTTTTTTTTTAAAAAGTATCAGTTCAACAGAAAAAAAAAGGTGCCTTCCCCTTTAAGTCTCTAAACAATATCAGGCTTATTGTTTCAGTTGTTTTTTCATTTCTTCTTTATAATGTTGCTCTAGCCTGACTCACAACTTGAAAAGAAATATAAGAACAGTTTTACTTTGTACTGTAGGACTCAGTCGTTTCTTCTGTTTCTTGAAGCCGCGCCGGCTCCTGGATCGTTCCCGACGATGAATCCTATGTCAGCATCTCCCATTTCATTGCAGTTCTCCGGCTTCCCCAGACAGCTAGCATGCCACTCCCCTTCACCCCCACATTTCCAATTGGCTCCTTTCTCATTCCAGCATGCCTCGCCTCCTTCCCTGTTTTTATCTGGGGCTGTTCTGCCTTCTTTCTCTATCCAGGTCCTCTCTAGCTTCATCGACCAGCTGCTTCAGAAACGTGGCTCCCTCCTTTTCTTAATTGGCTCTTGCCAGTGTTTGGTTTGTGCTGTCACTGTCTCTCTCTCTTCGTGACACCCTGGAGTGGCTGGAGCAGGATTGGGCAGCACATGGTGCCCACACTGGCTGTTTCAGGACACATGCTGGATCCAGAAAGTGGGGCCAGTTTGTGGTCCCAGTTTGGCCAATGAATCAGTCCTGCAACACTCCTCTAGCCTGCACACCCTGATGAGTTTGACACCCCTGGTTTAGTTAAACCCAAGTTATTAGGCTAAGTGTGTGCATCTACACAAGATGCTACCTGCACAGTAGCCTAATAACACTGTTCAGTAGTACATTGGGCATAAGCCCTGCTAATATGCTACTGCGCAGTAGTATTAGGCTACTGCATGGTTAACATCCAAAAAAAACCATGTGCTGCCACTACTGTACCATAGTGCGAGTTACTGTGCATTGATTTAGTACTTGGTTATTCAAGTTCTAAACTTAATGTTCAGTAACTACAGTGCATTAATGAAAGTGTAGAGGCACCCAGGATAAAAGGCAATGGCCTAGGCTATGTAAAGGAGGTTAGACTAGATGATCTAATGGTCCCTCGTTGACCTTAAACTCTAAAAAGCTGTGGAGACTACTGTTATTCTTATGAAGTTTAATTAAAAAAAATATTACTTTCCTCAGATCCCTTTTGCCCTAACACCCCTCAATCTTAACCTCAAAGCTAATATATTAGGCTAATTCCTTTTTAGCTGCTGTAAAATCAATTTAGTAAATATTATGTGATTTCCTAGATGTATTTCATTTTAACTCCTGCTGTGATCTATTTCTGTAGTTCCTGTGCACAGTGCAGACTCCTTGCTTCAGAGAGCTTTCCATCTCATTTCAAGCAGAATGCAAGAAGTAAGTGTAATAAACAATAGGATGAAACAGGGGGTGGGAGCATGGGAAGAACCATAACATGAAGTGTTAAACTAGGCTACTTACATACTCAGTTCGGTAGTTTCAAGCCAGTGCCAAATGTTCTTGAATTTATCAGAATGCATTTTTAACTCATACATTTGAATCTGTGAAATGCCAGAAAGAAAAGGCTGCAATATAGCTGCCTGAAAAAGGAAAAATCCAGCAGTAAAAGTGCAGGCTCATTTTCCTCTCACTTAGGTTGGCTTAGAATCAGCAGACCTCTATTGACTTTTCTGGAGCTTCTCCTGATTAACATAGGTGCAACTGAAAGGAGAATCAGGTTGTGTATATATGTATGTTAGTGCCCACACAGTTTTCCCACATCTTCATCAATGTACAGAGGTTTGTTTTCACTGAAAGAACCAGATTTGCCAAAGTATTCAAGCACCCAAAGGTGCAAATCGGTGCCCAAGCGCTTAGCCCCCAAGCTGCTTAGGCAATTTTGAAAATCTTACTAGGTTCTTCTCTGTATCTTGAAGTGCCTTTAAAAATTTGTTTCAAGATGGCTACTTCCTTAGAGCAGTGTCTCATTAACATTGGCTCCAAGATTAGAATCACTTTCTGATATCAGTTTATTCAGTAGATTATTTTGTTCAGAAGCACTAATTTTCCCCAAGTCTTCTGTACAGGTCCATTGGCAGTGTTACCATGGGGCTAAGTGCTCTAGAAATTACCTTTATTACTGCTTCATTACCATGCAGATGGAGCTGAGCATTTACAGGATGCTCCAGCATCCAGAAAAGGATGCTGGATCCAGAAAAGGAAATGTATCTTCAAGAAGCATACCTACAGAACAGTATTTCTTAGTCAATGGTATTTATACAACAGGTGAAATGCCATAGAATGGGTGACAGCAAGCTTCTCTTCTTTTGCCATCAACATATGCACAGCCCACTTCTAATCTGCCCTGTTCTTGCTGAGTTACATTCCCCATCTCTTGTTTGCTGTATTAATCATTCACAGAAGCTTCTGTTGTCTTTGAAGCGCAGCTGCTGTCATTGCCAAGTAGGGTCACTAATTAACTTGCATACTTCCTCTTTGTTTTTCTTCCATTGAACTTCTCTGTGTCATTCCTGTTCTAACTCTGTTCTCTGTGCCTTGAATTCCTGAGGAAAGGATGACAGAAGAAGCTGTAAATTAGATGACCTACTATGATGCCCTTTCTTTGCAAGAAACTATCTAGCATCCCCAACAATTTCCTTAATAACTTGTCAGTTTTCTCTTCTCCTTTATTCACATTGCATAAGTGAGAATGAAGTCCACTATCTATATAGCTAATACCATCATGAAAGAAACATGTTATCAACACCATGTTTTATCCTTGCATTACAAATTACTTATTTCCCTTTTCATTAACTAGACCCTTTGGGGATCTGATTTTCTGTTACCTTGACCTTGTGGATTCAGTCAATCTGGTGGATGTCAAGTTATACCGAGAATGAGAAACTTTTGCAGACCATTCCCACACATATAATATGATTGCCCTAGCTGGAGAGCAGGTTAGGAGCTAGGCTCCCTAATTTTCATGCCGCACTCTATACGGTTATATTGAAAAATCAATACTGTCACAATTGTGCTACCCAACCTCAGCTGTGAGATTTGGCAAAGCATGAACTAGTCACTGATGTGACAGGGACAATGGTTCAATTATTTTGTTGTCAGCAATTCAGAGCACGATTAGTTAAGTTAAAAGTAAATAGAGCCTGCAGGAGAGCTGGGAAAAATTCTCTTTGGATCTTTCATTTCAAGCACCATGGCCACACTTATAAAATCATTTCATACTGATTTTTACTGTTATGTGTTTAATTTGTTTTACACATAAATGGAAGCTGTTTACCTGAGCCCAAGAATACTCTGCACATTTCTTTTACTAACTCAGTTGATCCCAAAGAAATAAGTCTAGCAGACAGGTCTTTCTGTATTGTGAGCAGGCACTTCTTAAAAAAATGACTCGATGCAAAGAGATTCTTCATTCTTTCAGCTGACTGGAGTACTCTACCCATTAGAAGAGTATTTGGTGTAGCTGCAGGAAGAGCCGACCGAAACTTATCTAGAAAGGAGAGGAAATGGCTCCTTTGTTCAAACGGATGCTGGAAGAAAAAGAGAACATCTGGCCAGATCCAAGGCCTGTCTCTTCGCTCCTTCTAGAGCAGATCAAAATCCAAATGGTCAATATCCAGAGACACTGAATCTCATAATGGTGCTCCTTGCTTTTTTTTTCCAAAGGAGCTGAGGCATTTGGGAGCAAGCTAGGGAGGTTGTACTTGTCATTACTGCTGCCTGTTTTTGAGGACATAGATGTCAGTATTCTTACTAGGCGATGAATAGCTTGGCAGATGTCCCTTGCACCTGCCTTGTCTTCCACCTATTAGCCTTTTGCTGCTCCACTTAGCTCTGCAGGCCTCCCATTTAACTGTGCAGGCCTCTGATTCTGTTCCTTACACCAGCACAGTAGCTGGCTATCTTATCCCTGTTACTGCCAAGGCTAGGAACTGTAGAAAGTCCTGAAGACACCAAAGCAATGATGAGCAGAGAGGGACTCAATGCCAGTCCATAACTGAAAAAGACCCTTAGTTATTAAGAAAGACTTGGGGGCACTTTAAACAAATTATTAAGGAAGTGTGGAACTGGTGCTTTGGTGGTTTTCATTTAATGAGTTACATGCATTTAAGAGCACATCCTTCAGTCTCTTTATTGTCACTCCCCACCAATGGCCAAGCATGGACTAAGAGCAGCATATGCATGTAGCTTTTAGCATGACAGAGCCACCTGGCTTTGCACTTGAGTGGTCTTGCCTGGCAATGAATTCCAAAAATAAGAGCTATCTAGTCAGGAGCTGTGTGACACCATTTTTATTCTGGGAAAATGTCACAACAGAACACAGACTGTTTTGTGACAGATCCTTTTTTTCCACAAGCAAAGTCTCACTTTCATTTTTGCAAAGTCTGATCAGAAATGTATTTCTTTACTTTTTTTGCCAGCATGTGTCAGCATGCTGTTTGCCAACAGATGGTCTCACACCACTCTTCCTGAGCTCACCTACACAGTAAAAGGTTCCCACTCTAGCAGATATCATAATTCATATATTGAGAGTCAGCTATTTTGAGCCAATAAGACCTCAGAATATTCCTGATACCTCTTATCTAAATAAAGCCTATTACTGATATGTAATCTACCAAGCAGATCTAATGAGTAGCTTTCTCAAGCATGCCTCTAGCATATTTGAAGGTCATTACTAGCTAGTATTATAGCTTTGTTTTCTCAGCACTGCACCTGTCAACCTAGGAACTATTCTCTGTAGCCATTTTGGGTACTTCTCTGTGTAGACAGTTGCATAAGGGACTTGCTGTGTGCCCTTTCCTGGAAATTTTACTTTTGTGCTTCCTTGTTTTGTTATTTATCATTCTTACTGAAAGAAACTTGCATTTTTCAGTACAAAAGAGATAACACCTAAATTTGAATGAGAGACTTCCCCAACCACAGCGTGCACTTCAGGGACAGAGGACTCACGGGAAGGGACAGCATCCGTCTCACACAGAGCAGTAAGTCTCTGATCTCGGCCAGGATGGCTTATCTTCTAGATAGAGCTTTAAACTAAGATTCCTGAGGGATGGGAAAACACTGACTGAAGCTTGTCCAGGGCCTGACATACAAGAAAGCTCCGTAGATAGGGACACTTGGAGAGCCACTCTTGCGGAAGCTGAAGGAATAGCTCTCCTTCAGCATGACAGGAAGCCAGGGTCAATAGGAGGATTCACGTGCCTATACACTAATGCTAGAAGCATGAGGAACAAGCAGGAGGAGCTAACCCTCCTACTCTCCAGTGGGCATAACAACCTAGTAGGGAGTATGGATACCTGGTGGGACTCCTCACATGACCTTACAAACTGGCAAAATACGGGCTGGACAAAAGTACTATAGGGTGGATGGACAACTGGCTCAATAGCCTGAAGCAAAAGGTAGTTATAAATGCATCCATGTCAGAATGGTAGGAGGTTTCAGGTGGAGTCCCACAGAGGTCTCATCTGGGCCCAGCTGTTCAGTGTGTTCGTTAATGATTTGGATGCTGTAAGTGAGAGCTCTTTGACTAAGTCTGAAGATGACATAATGCGGGGAAGGAATTCAAATATGTTCAAAGGCATAAGCACAGTTTTGAAGGATCTTGACAGATAGAAAAGCTAGGCTGGAGCTAACGCTTTGCGAAGAATAATCAAAAATACAAAATGAGTGACATCTAGCTGAATGGCAGTACTGCTGAGAAGGATCTGGGAGTCATGGTAGATCAAAGACTCAATATAAGTCTGCAGAGTGATGCAGGTACACAAAAGGTGAATGCAGTTTTGGGATGCATCAATAGAAGCATTAGGTGCAAGACGCAGGAGGTGATAGTGCCTCTCTACTTGGCACTGGTTACGCTTCATCTAGAATATAGTGGGTGCATCTACATGACATGCAAACTGCACAGTACCTGAATAATACTGTGCAGTAGCATGTCACAGCACAAACAGTGCTAATACGTTACCATGCAGTATTATTAGGCTACTGCACAGTAGTGTCACAACAAAGGCGTGTGCCAGCACTACTGTGCAGTAACTCTCATTTATTTAGTACTTTATTAAATAAGTACTAAATAAATGTTCAGTAACCACTGTGCAATAGCACGTCATGTAGATGTACTCAGAGCATATTTTGGGGCTCCACATTTAAAAAGGACATAGAGAAGTTAGAGAGGGTCCAGAGGAAAGTGACAAAAGTGATAAAGAGCTTGGAAGGCAGATCATATAAAGAGAGGTTAAGGGAACTAGGCATGTTCAGCTTGCAGAAAAGGCACTTAGAAGGGGACATGAAAACAGTCTTCAAATACCTGAAAGGCTGCCATTGAGAAGAGGAAAAACACCTTTCTTCTCTTGCTGCTTAGAGTAAGATGTGGACCAATGGCTTTAAGTTGTAGCAAAGTAGGTTTAGATCGGATATGAGGAAAAACTTCTTAGAACAGTGAGGCAGTGGAATAGACTGCATAGAGAAGTTGTGGACCCTCCATCACTGAATTTGTTCAAGAAGACACTGGACAAGCATTGGTCAGGGATGATCCAGTAGTATCTATGCCTATGTTCTACTATGGGATTTTCCCAGGCTTCTGGACTTTGCTTGTGCCACATGGCTGAGAAGAAATTTTTCCCCTTCTGTTGCTGCATGTGTTAGAGGGGTTTTTTAAAGCCTTCCTCAGAAGCATTGAGTGTTGGTTGCAGCCAAGGATGGGGATTTTGTTTGGGGTGTGTCAGGGCTCCTGCTGGGACTTAAACCTGGATTTTCCTAGCTAGAGGGTCTTATCTTTCTACACAGGGTCAGACCAATTGCCATATATGGGATCAAGAAAGAATTTTACCCCATGATCAGATTGGTATGGACTGTGCAGGGCTGTTTGGTCCTTTTCCTTGGATCTCTCAAGCATATTTTAACAAACTTTGTAGCAGCAGGACATTGGCTGCTATGGTCCCCCTGCTTTACCTGTATCAGATTAGGATGACATGTCTTGTGCTTATCAGGACTGAGTGTGTAGTTCTGCTAAGACAATGGATTTGTATGGGATGGTTTAGATAGGGATGATCCTGCCTCAGGCAGTGGTTACGACTAGATAACCTTTGGAAGTTCCTTCTAGCCTACTCTATGAATTTGGATCCTAATACTCTCTTTTCTTACTACGCTGTTTTAGCTACTTATTTTCCTCCACTTTTTTCCATTTATGCCATTGTTTTATAGTTTGTGAATCTGGATTAGGTTACAGCCCTAGTTACCCATTAAAAGGGACTAGAAAATTTCTGTATACCTGGAGGAGGTACGGTGCTATGGAAGTCTTTGCAGATTCTCTAAGATATATCTATAATAGTTTGTAGAGCAGATAGCATCATTATATTGGCTAACAAAAAACAATTTTTCCTGCACAAATACCAAAGAGCCTTTGAGTCACTGAAGAAAGGATTCCTAAATCATGTGTTCTTACATCTTATGAAAATCTGTGCCAGTCTCTTGAGAACTCTGGGTACCAAAATCAGTGAATGAATTATGCTAATCTTTATATGGGATTATGTAATAATTTATTAAATTGTCCAAGTAAAGTTCCATGGAATTTAGTAATACAAGTTAGAAATAATCTTACCTTTATGTAATTTTTTGACATCGTTACAACTGATGTCAAAAATGCAACTGAATAGAGAATACTGTTTGTATCAAGATGAGCAAATACACCAGCATTTTTTAATGTATTTCCTGTGTGTCTTGCAAAATCTAAATGAAATGTCATACTACTGCTCCTTCACTGAAGCATTCCACAAAGCTATGTGGCATGTTATAAAAGACATCAGTTAGGGATATGACTTTTTTCATAAACACGAGGCATAAGAGTATTGTTTTTTTAATTACGTAGGATGAGGCCAGTCAGAAGAAGGGGCTGGAAAAGTTTCTGGACACAAGGTCTACAGGAAGGCAGAGAAACAGTGTAAAGAAGAATGATTTGATGATTATATGAATTTTCTAATTGTAATAAAGTTCTTTGTCCAGTGTTAGAAGAAAGCATTTGCTCATAATTTGTAATTATCATCACATGATGTGTGAAGTTTGCCCCAAACTGGTGTAACTTTATATGCAGAATATGTTGGGAAGATATGTAACAGTGGGAGCATCTACACAAGATGCTTTACTGTGAGGTAGCGTAGTTTACTGCACATTAAGCATGTGCATCTACATGTGCACATGCTTACTGCACAGTAAACCTCATTAATCGCAATGATTAGTAATGGCACAATAGCTCTTGTGGATCTCCCAGCCCCAGCTTCACCATCACGATCAGGGAGAGGGGAGCTCCTTTTCTCCCAGCACCAGCTCCATGGTTGCAGGGCCGACACTGGGAGATCCTTATCTTCTGGCCTGAGCCCTGTGGGGGGCTCAGACTGGGGGATTGTGATATCTTAGCACCCGCCTCACAGTTGTGGAACTGACACAACTCAGGCTGGGAGATAAGGGTCTCCCAGCCTGAGCCCCACGACTGCAAAGCTTGTGCTGGGAGATAAAGATCTCCCAGTGCTGATCCTGCCACTATGGAGCTGGTACTGGGAGCTCCCTGCTGGTGGGGAGCTGGGAAATCTGTTCCCTGAACAGCTCTGTGATCATGGAGCTGGGTGGGAACAGGCTGGCTGTATGAGCACAGAGCTGGATGGGGAACAGGCTCCCAGCCTGTGCCTTGCCTAGTTCTGCATTTATGGAGCTGAGCAGGGAACAAGCTCCCCAGCCTGTTTCCTACCCAGCTCTGCACTCATGGAGCTCAGCAGGAAACAGGCTCCCCAGCCACCATCCTGCAATCATAGAGCAGGGGCTGGGAACTGTCCTGGTCAAGGGCAGGTCCCAGCCTCGTGCCTGATTGGGCAATTGAGGCATGGGACTTAGAAAGAGCTCCAGGGGTGGGGTAGGTCCCATCCCCCTACCCCAATCCACTGGTAGGGCAGCTAGCAGTGAACAAGCAGCGAGCTTCCCAACTGGTTGATGGGGCAGTGGGTTGGGACGTGCCCCTTCCCTGCAGCAATTTGCAAGTCCTTTGCCCCCATCAGGGATTCAGGGCCTGTGCTGCCGGCACAGGGGATCATTGTCCCCACCCCGGCAACAGGCAACCCCCCCAGGGGCAGGGTACCATGTCCCAGCCCCTGGGCTAGCACCCAGATCTGCTCCCGCTTCCCTCCCTGTGCAGGCACCTGGCTGAGAGCATTTACTTGTAAGTAGTTTACTTGCAAGTAAACTGATTCTAGATCAAATGCATGTGGAGATGCACCCAGTGCTATGCTCTATGCTGACAGAAAAGAAACACAAGACAACAACGAGGAGGGCCCAGAATACTTTTAGAATCAGGCCTATTACATGCAAACTGATAGTTGAGAATATTTTTTTGTGTTCAAATTCAACAAAAAATAAAGGAAAATAATAAATGTTCCCAGAGTCTGTATGTTGAAAGAGGTCCAAAGGGCACTGGACATAACAACGCTTCTTTAAAATGCCATAAACTGTTTTTTCAGGTAATCATCATTTGCCCTTCTGGAATTAACTCTTATGGGGTCTCTTCACCATTATAGGTGCTTAGAATACGAACTGCAAAGCTGATTACTGATTATTAACCTTAGCGGGCTCTTCTACAATAAAATGCTCCACAAATGTATTTTAGTGACAAAAGTATCTATGAGGGCAGGCTAGTGGAAGGGATTATCATCTGCAAAGGTCTTACTACAGCTCATTTTAATAATTTGGAGGCATTCTAAAAATGCCATGAAGAGCAACTAAGCTGAAGACCACTGACCTGTCAAATAACATAGCAATGAGATATCAGTGTGTGTCCAAAGAGGAAGAAAAATATCAGTACCAAGCAATTCAAGTGTTATTACAAACTACATTGATATACAACGTTAATTTTCCTCTCAGTAAAAATAACAAAATGCTTGGGTCAAGTTTTCAGCTGCTGTAATTGAATAACGCTCTACTGATCATCACAGGATTACATGAGCTAAGCCATTATTTGTTTATGCCTAATAAAATGAACAAAATTAATTTTATGAAATACAAAGCAATTTTGGAAAACTTGTGGAAATACACTATACCTTCTTACATGTAACATGACCCAGACCTTATTTTTGTTCCCAGTCAAAGCATACACCTTATTTTTGAAAGGCAGACTGAAGAAGAAAAGATCTTCCCTTATAGTAAGTATCCCAATAGCAGCAGGTAGGGAACCAAGCTTGCTTATAGTTCTGCTCCCTTTTGCATCCTGCAGATTTTACCTTCAGTTTCATTCATGAGCAGCAGAAAGTGATGTTGCCATATTTCTCACATATTATATACCCTCAATATCTGCCAGCTGTTTTTGGGGGAATGTGTTATTTTTGAGAAAATATGGCAACCCGTTTTTCTAAAACAGTGGTTCCCAATCTTCTTAGGCTCAAGGCACCTCATGACAGACTCAAGGCATCCCTGAATATTTTTTGTGAATTGAACAGCACCTCTTTTCAAAAACGTATCTTCTTGCAAAAGAGGCAGACAGTGGGGGTGGGGAAGCAGTTAGGCAGGGAGAGCTTGAACCTGCTCTTTTCTGCTTATCTCCTCATATGCCCTGCTGCACCCTTCAAAGGATTTTGTGGCACTCCATGGATCCCTCCTGAAGGTTTGATATAAAAAAAATATATATTAAAAGTAAAAGTAGGAGAGGTTGCTATTTCAGCACAACACCCACCCACAGACCCTGTTGGTACTTTTCAGAAAAATATATTACTATTTTTAGATAAAACGTGGAATAAGAATCCTGAAATTCATTTGTTATTAAAAATTATCAGAAATATCTAAAATACTTTCTGTTTCCCTGCTATCCAGTGTTTTTTTTTCTTTTTCTGTTTTTCTCCTTTTTTTGTGCTGCTACCAAGGCAGATTTTCCTGGTCACTGAGAAACCCTGGGAGATAAGGGAACAAGGAAGGAACAAGATTGTTGGTCCCAATGGTCCATGAGCAAAAGCATACAGGAGAATGGGCTGTGCCCGTGCATGCTTTCCCTACATTGAGCACTTGCAAAGTCTTAGCCAGATTAATCATGGGAGGGCAGTCCCACAGTGAGCTGTGTGTGAGCAGATGCTTGCACCCACAGAAAGCCTCATGGAAGATAGCAGGATTCAATACAGGGGACCATCTGTGTGGAATTCATTGCAGAATCAGGGTTTTAGGGTAGAGCTTCCACCCAATTAAAGGAATTTTTGTCTAACTTGGATGCAGCAAACATTATAACATGTAGCCCAGATACAGGGTTCCCACCATCTTTGGCACTTTCACTACCACTCTGCTAGCATAGAGCTATCCAGTGAATAGTGACACGCTGAATTCAGGCTGGCAAATAGAGCATGTATGCTCCCCTGTTAAGACTATTTCATGGCTATTCAAAATAGGTTTAAAAGGTTATTTCAGCTCATTGCTGAAAGCTCTTCAACCAGTGATTCTCAACCAGGTTGCCACAGCACCTAGGGGGTGCCTTGAAATCCTTTCAAGTGTGCCACAGTGTACCTGCCATGCATTGTTAGCACTAGTATGTATACAGGCATGATTCACCAGATAAAAAGAAATTTCATATAGAAATCCATAGCTGTGGTCTTTCTCAGTTCTTTGCAACAGAAAAACTTCTGTTATTTTTCTGTAGTGAAAAAAAGAGAGTGAAAACAAAGAGCTGGCATTTTTCAAGTGATGCCATGAGTCTATCCAGGGATGCCTTCTGTATATCCAGGGGTTTCTTAAGTCTAAAAAGGTTGAGAACCACTGCCTTAACCAAAAGTATGGGACCCTATGGGTGCACCAACACAAGACACTACTGCACAGTAGCACTGGGGTGCACTAACCATGACATGACACTACTGCACAGTAGTAATGAGCTACTTGTACTACTGCAAAGTAGTAATGAGTTGCTTGTTGCTACTGTACAGTGGCATCAGAAGAAAACCGTGCCGGGATGCTACTGCACAGTAACACTGGTTACTGTTCAGTCATTTAGTACTGGGTTATGCAAGCACTAAATGACTGTGCAGTAACAACTGTGCAGTCCGCCGCTTGTGATAGACGTGGCCTCTGTGTAGAATATTAAATTGTACTGGGTTGTATACATGTTTCTAACAGAAAAGAAAAGTGGAGAAGGCAATGAAAGATTTTTTTTATTACCATTTAAGTAACAGGGACGGAAATAACAGTTGGGCTTTAGTTCCTAAGTGTTTCCTTATGTGCAATCCTCAACCTTGGCTTCTTTTTTTTTTCACTTGGTTTTTAATTTGAAGACATCATTGTTTAGCTGCTCACAGAGTCAAACATGCGGTTTGGCAACACTTCTATTCCCTTGGAAGGACAGCAAGCCCTTTAGTCCAATTACGACAGCAGTTGGAGAGTTCGCTTTTCTCCCAGCAAAGGTTATTCTAATACTAAGGTTAACTACATTTTTCTTCTCCACAACAGAGCTCTAGAAACTACATCCTAAGTTTCCATGGTAATCCCGTGCAACAAACATTTGTCTGGGGCATGTGATTACTCAGCAGGGCTTTTGCCATGGTATAGACAGATAGTGAAGGACTCTAAATTCAGTATTCTTATATCTTTACATCCAGCGCATAATTGTAATTAGTGACCATTGCTCTTGTCTGTGATATTTTAGGTTAATGTTGCATAGATGTAGTTAAGGCTTCCTGGCTCATTCTTTATAAGACCCTGTTTACAGTTGCTTAGAATATGGTCAAACTAATTTGGGTTGAAGTTTTCCTTGCCAGGTGTCTGCTCAGTCACCCACTATTCAAATATGAAGGATGAGCTATCAGAGAAGGAAGAGCACAATACAGAGGAGAAGAGGTAGGAACTGAAGAGAAGGAGAGAAGGGCAGTGGGAGTTATGGATGGGAAGGGATGAGCTGTTTCAGGGAGAGGGAACATGGTGAGGAGCCAGTACAAGAGGGAGCTGGAGACAGGATCAGGAGCTGGGGAAGCTGGTATGGTCCAAGACAAAAAGAACTAAATGAGACAGGAAGAGGCTGTAAAGATAGAAGCAGAGGTGTCTGTAACCTATTAGATATATCCCCCCGAAAGACCTGTAATTGAACAATTGAATCCACTGCTCCTAAATCTCAACATCAATTTAGAATACTTCAGTAAAACTGGCTGGCAAAGTTTGTATCCTCCTCTGTGTCAAGAAGTTAAGTCCACAAAGAAAACAGTGTCCTTCGGCTGTCAATTACTCTGTTAGCTCTGTTAGGTAGAGGATTGTACAGAGGGTGTATACAGCCTTGCCATCTGATCCTTGCAGCAGCTGAAATGATGGAATTTCTGTCATCTCTGCTGCCCACACTTCCTTTTCAACAGGAGGCTTCCAGGGTAAGGCACCAATGTTAATTAAGGTTCTAGTGCATTGGAACACATAACCATAGGCGTGTTAAGCTAGCATCCCTCCATGCCCTGGAGTCCCAGAGAATTTGCACTCAGGTTACTGTGCAGTCATTTAGTACATGTATAAACAGTAATAACAGTATAAGCAGTAATTACTGCACAGTCTCGTGTAGATGCGGCTACTGGGTGCATCTACGTGTGCATTTTACTGTGGAATTGACTAATTAGCTTCACAGTAAAGTGTCACAATCTACACATATGCCAGTATTAGGGCACAGTAAATTAATTAACGCTGCCATAGGATAGTATTGCCTGAGACAGTACTATCCTACAGCAAAGTAATTTACCCCACTGAAATACAGGTGTAGACAGTGACAGAGGCTGGCTGGGGCATGAGTGTACTAAACTGTGGGGGATATCGCCACCTAGTCCCGCACTTCAGTACTCCTATGCCCCAGCCAGCCCCTCTCCCACTTGCCACCACCACGCAGAGCCCAGGGCTGAACCCGTACACCTCCTACTAGCCCCAGGTTGCTCAGCCCTGGTTCAAAATGCTGTAGTCCTGGGCACACACATAAATGCTGCACCCAGGAGCAGTTTTCTCCAGCGCCAATTGTGTTGGAGTTTATCACATCACCTTAATGGAACATGTAGATGCACCCACAGTTAACTAACACCTTCAACAGTAGATTCTGTTTGAAGAAGACCTAAGATGTGGGAATACTGTAATAGGACTATGCAAGAAAAAAACATTCAGAGTCAGATTCCTTCTGTTGGTCACCTCAGTGATCCTGTTCTCCCCTGCTTGAGTCCCTGAAAAACATTACCACACTTATTATTGTAATGTGTCATCATCTTTTTGTAACTTAATCTTAAAACTTAGGAGGACAACAAGCCACCAACCTTTTGGTTTTTGAGGGACTCGAGCAGAATGAAATAGGATTGCATGTAGGTGAGTAATAATTAGATTAGGTTCTGACTCTTAGATTTTTCATTCCAGGCCTTTAAGATCCTAGGAAATACATCCAACTTTCTGCTTTTTTGTCTTACTCACGTCTTTTCTTTCTCAGCTAAATTTCAGGCCAGTGTTGATTATAATAAACTAGACAAATCCCAGGAAAATAGAGATGTTAATAGAAACAAGAATTATTGAGAACATAATAAACTGCCTAAATAAAGAAAATGTGTTTGCCAATTAATTTCAATACTGTTGAAGTATTGGAAATCAGTGAACAATTACACTGAACAAAAAAGGAGGAGTTTTACACAGTGAACTGATGAAATAAAGGTTTTAGTTTTCAGATCATTGAAAAACTGATATCCCTTACCTGCTTTGTATAGCATTTGTGTCATCAAAAAAAAAATGACAGGTCATTGACAGAAAATATTAAATGGCTTCTTTTTCCAAATGTTATACTTTCAGTCATTTTCTCAGCCACAAGCCATTTTCTATTTGAGAGAACATTTCTTTCACATATCATTCAGTTAATCTAGGGCCTAAACCTGAGAAATGCTAAGATATATAGGCACTTAGAACCTTTCAGAATTAAGATTGTCAAATCTTAAAAAAAACCCCAATTATTATCTCCTAAATCCCTTCAGGACTTGTACAGTACTTGTACCAATAGTATATGAAGCTAAATGACCCCACCTATTATTTGTATAAATTATTTGACAAAAAAACCCTGAAAAAGCCCTTAAATGCTTGTCAACTAGCCCTATTCAGAATCTACAATGTAAGCTTTTGAGGAAGTAATCTGTTTGTTTTGTTCGTAAACGCCCAGATATACTTGGCATTATAACATCATTATTACAGTTCACTATGCCAGGACCATTGCTAATGGCCTGTATATTGCTAGAGAACATGTTCCTCTTCTACTTTCAAAATTAAAGATCATCCCAGAATTTTCAATAATATTGAAGAAAAAGAGGGGTGATACTTTACACTATGAAAAAGGGAGCCCTTTTTCACTATGAAAAACATCAGGAGCCCCTCTAATGTTTCAGTCAGTGCCCCCATCTTGTGATATGCTTGACATCCTTATTAATATCTTCAAGGACCCATAAGTTATAAAAGACTCAGGCCGATTATACAGCCCAACCAGGGGGATATATTTGACCTGGCAGTCAAGCAGAGGAGAGGACTATATTGATACGTGAGGAATAAGTTAAGCAGGCTGACAGTCACTCTCTATTTGTTTAGTGTTATGTCTTTGGTCAACACAAAATATCTAGCTGTTGCTCAATAAATGGAAAATGGTGAAATTCCATTGTCATCAGTGTGGTCAATACTTCACCTTATGTGTTAGGCTTATCCATTCAAGTGGAGTAAGATTAAGTGACCTTATCTTCATATATGGCAGCGTTTGTATTTTTTTATTTTTCCTCTTAACCTTGATATTTCTAGCTATCTAATGTTTGCTTTTCAATAACTGCGTAGTAAGGGTGTGCAAAATGGGCCCTATTTGATTTGGATTCGGCCCAAATCAGGGACAGTGATTGTTTTGTTGATTCAGATCACTGTCCCCAATTTGATTCAGCCCAATCTGAGTCTGGAGATTCAGTGCTGATTTGGAGAATAAGCAATTCAGACATAGACACAACTTTAAATATTTTTTCTACATACCTTCAGGTACCAGGCATGGCTCATGAACGCTGCGGTGCTGGGGCAGATGGAGCGTCCCACAGGAGTGCGGGGGGGGCCCTGCATGCTTGGCGGGGAACCCAGAAGCGGACTGGAAGTACTTCTGGTCTACTTCTGGGTCTGCTGGGGAGTGCGCAGGGGGGGCCCCCACTGCATCCCCCCTGGCTCAACGATCAGCCATGGGGAGACCCCGGGTGCCACCCCAGACCCAGGAGGTACCAGTCACTCCTGGGCAGTGCTCTCTGGGGGACCTGCAAGTGGATCAGAAGTGCTTCTGGTCCACGTCCGGGTCTGTTCCCAAGCATGCTGGGGACCACCCTGTACTCCTGTGGATGCTCCATTCCACCCCAGTATCTCAGCATTCACTAGCCGCCTGGTACCTTCTGGTATGTAAAAAAACACATTTAAAGCTATGTCTATATCTGAATCTCCAAATCTTTCTGAATCTCCCTGAATCAATTCAGAGAGTTCAGATTTGATTTGGAGAGATTAAAAGGTGTCCTGATTCAGTTTGGATTCAGAGATTCAGCTGCTGAATCAGGCCAAATCTCTGCCAAATCAAATCAGCGACTGAAGCTTCGTAAAGCCCTGCTGCCTAGTACTTTTGGTATTTCTCACCCTTATGCTACTGATACATACAGTGAAAAAAAAGCATCTTAGCTGGGTATATAGTGGTAAATATTATTTAAAAAATCCATTATTTTTAACCATTTTGTGATTAGGAACCAAGAATCAATTTCCCTGTTAACATATAAATAACTTCAAATTACGAAGAACAGAGAGGTGGAAAATAGCTTATTTCCCCCCACCTAGCAATGCATGATACAACCATGGAGTCATGACTATCTGAGTCCTATCCATTTCCTGTACCCATAAAACAGATATAAAAGCTGTGGTTCTGCTGTTCCACAAACTTTACATGTCAGAGTTCTCTGAGCTGGATGCTGTTAGTATACCATTGGATTATTGTCCTCAAGTGCTTTAGTGTACAGGGAGAAATTGGTTTAATTGAACTGGTTCATTGCTTTCAAGCAGCAACATTTTTTGAGGCATGACACAAGGAGGCTCATGCTCAGCCACATTCTTGACCACATTATCTGTATTATCTTAAATATTTAAAATACACAACTTCCTCATGTGGGGAAAAGTACCTTTTAGAGGTTTTGGTATAACTCAGGAGGAATTAGCACTTGCATACTACAGAAGGTCATATCACACAGTGTTCATCAGACACTGATGAAACAGAGGTGTCTCAGACTCCTTCACTTTACGTGGTTTCTGAGCAACCTATGGAGCCAGGAGCAATCCAAACTTAGAAAATACCCTGGCTGGAAGAATGAAGATGTTTCTCCATAAACTTGAAGAACAACTGGAGAAGGTTTAAACAGAGATGTTTAAACAAAAGATGGGGAGCTGTGGCATTGACCCCTACATGGCTGAGTGGGTCCGAAACTGGCTCACAGGGCACTCCCAGAGAGTGGTGGTGGATGGGTCATACTCGACCTAGAGAGATGTGAGCAGCGGGGTTCCCCAGGGCTCGGTCCTTGGGCCTGCGCTGTTCAACATCTTCGTCGCTGACTTGGACGAGGGGGTGGAAAGTAAGCTATCCAAGTTTGCTGATGACACCAAACTGTGGGCTGAGGTGGGGACACCAGAGGAGAGGGAGAGGCTGCAGCGGGATCTG
>JAGPOW010001034.1:3668571-3697832 GCA_030014935.1 Caiman crocodilus
ACCGTCTGGTTCTCCCGTCCCCGGTGAGTCTGCTGCCTCTTCCTTCGCCCCCTGGGGTCCCTCTCGGGTCCCTAGGGACGGCCCGGCGCCGTCACAAGCACCTCCTGATGTCTAGTCTGAATCTACCCTCTGCCAGGTTGTGACCGTTATTTCTAGTCACTCCTGGTAGTGCTCGGGGGAACAGGGACTCCCCCAATGCCTGCTGGTCCCCTCTGACCAGTTTGTAAATGGCCACTAGATCCCCTCTCTTGTGGAAGCTGAACAGGTTCAGGTCCCTTAGCCTCTCCTCGTATGGCCTGCCGTGCTGACCCCTGATCATATGAGTGGCCCTCCTCTGGACCCTCTCAACTCTGTCCACATCCCTCCTGAAGTGCAGCGCCCAGAACTGGATACAGTACTCCAACTGCAGCCTGACCAGTGCTGCATAGAGGGGGAGGATCACCTCCTTGGACCTGCTTGAGATGCATGACAAGGTGTGGATGGCCTTCCTGACCGCTTCCCCACACTTGACCTATGTTCATTTTGGCATCAATAATGACTCCAAGATCCTTTTCTGCCTCTGCATTGACGAGAAGGGAGTTCCCCAGCCTGTAGGTATGCTGCTGGCTTTTCCTCCCCAGGTGCAGCACCTTGCACTTGTCAGTGTTGAAACCCATGCTGTTTTCATCTGTCCACCCCTGTAACCTGTCCAGGTCCGATTGCAGCCTATTTCGCCCTTCTAGCATGCCCACTTCTCCCCACATCCTAGTGTAATCTGTGAATTTGAATAGGGTGCTTTTTACACCCTTGTCCAAGTCGCTGATGAAGATGTTGAACAGTATGGGCCTGAGGACTGAGACCTGGAGAACCCCACTGCGCACATCCCTCCAGGTAAAATAAGACCCATCCACCACCACTCTCTGGGTGCAGCCCTCCAGCCAACCAGTGGCCTATTTGACTGTGTAGGTGTTGACACCAGACCCCTAGTTTTTTAACAAGAATGGGGTAAGAGCCAGTGCCAAAGGCCTTTCTGAAGTCCAGAAAGACTACATCCACTGCAACACCTGCATCTAAGGATTTTGTGACCTGGTCTTAGAAGGCTACCAGGTTGGTCTGACAGGACCTGCCTCTAATGAACCCATGTTGGTTGCCCCTAGCATAATCTCCCCTGCTGGCCCCTCGTGGACATGTGCCAGGATAATTCTCTCAAAAAGCTTACCCAGGACCGAGGTATTCTTTATACAAAATGTCATGTAATCCTTAAAAAGAAGGTTAACATTAAAGCTCAGTTTAATGTCTAACATCCAGCTAGGACATTGGCTTTGTAGGGATTCTAAAACAAGATCCCCATCACCACCTACTACAATACACACACAGTGCTTAGCAGGCTCCCCTTCCAAACACTGACAGGCCCAAATTTGCTTAGCATATGAGATCTGACAGGATTACAATGTAAGGTTGTAAGGCTGTAGGTATGAGACCATTTAATAAAGATTTGTGTCTCCTGATAAATTAGCAACAGAGCTTTGAACACTTTTTGTTGTCAAAAAGCTTACTTTTCTTAATTATTTCAACTGCATTTCTGCAGCAGCAGAGCCAATAATTAACTGTGGTGATGACCAGTGAAAGGCATCACAAATACCATTTCTTGCATCCAGCCCTTACCATTGTAGAATGGTGCTTTCATAAGGTGTCACCAGTCACTGCTTTTCTCCTCAGTTTCTTTCCATTCTTGTTTTGAAATATTCTTGTATATTTCCTTAAGCTATATTGTTTCTTGTCTTAAAATAATTAGATACCAAGATGCTATTACATTCCACCTATGAAAAATGCCTATATATCAGCTGTCTGAAGTACACCTAGGTTAAACAAAGAAATGTGAAAAAAATAAAAACATTGGTATCCAAAATCAGTGCAGAAAGAAAAATCATATGATCAGAAGCCAAAATATTCTTTCTTCATATGAAATCCCAGAACACTGAGCTGATGAAAATATCAACTGGAATAAAAAATGAGGCAATTATGCATTGAAGCCAGTTACACAAAATAATAATTTGCACAACCATTCCATCAATACTCTAACAGTAGATTAATTTTATGAATATCAGCATGAAGTAAAATCACTTGAGATTTTAAACAAACAAGGAAGTGTATGCCATTTCACTTGCTTTCTAAATTTATAATTCTATGCTTTTATGGCAACCTTGTTTTCTAGTAACAGCTTATCAGCACCTAGCAGTTACAGGTGAATGTTAGAACTATCTGATGGCAGATATGGTTCTTTGGGTAACTGATATCTTTTTATTAGACCAACTCAAATAGTTGGAAAAATTCTGTGGAAGCTTTTGGGTATAAAAACCCTTCATCAGGCTGAGGAAATACCTGCAATTGGTGTGTGCTCTTCCTGGATGGAATGAATAATAAAGAAGCCAGAGGCTGATGCAAGAAAACCAGTCAGCGAAGATGTAAATCGAGGCGTCAGTGGGTGGAAACTATCTGATAACATTTTGTACATAGTATAATCAATAATCTACATGTCAGTTGTGGTTATCATTTACATTAAATAATTCTCTAACTCTCAATGTCCATAATGTAGCACCGTGCTTCTTGCTATACTTTTTCATCTCCTCAACCTCAGTTTAAGAGCTGCTATTCTCAGGCCATATTATATGTGAGAAAACATTTTGTCTGATTCCTCCAAAAAAGGCATATGGAATAAAGGAATGTTTAGAAAATTCTACTTGCTAAACATCACTTGCATATGCTATGACTTTACTGAGAGAACTTGTACACAGGACTTCACAAAGAAAGACCAGCTTTTCAGTAAGTGATCTGGATGCCTAATTGTCATTAATTCCCTAATTTGGAGGGGAAAACCATACAAACCCTTGTTCATTTTCTTCTCACCAAGCTAGGGAGATCTCCAGTGGCCTGTTTGGGCTGATGTGCTGAGAAAATGTAGGGATTGTAACCGTGGATTCCCTGCTGTCTTCTCCACAGTCTCTGAAGACTAAATAATTAAATATCACAAGGAGCATGTCTATGTGTTGCCCTATGGTGACACAGTGATGTGCTATGTTGCTGTACGGTGCACTACAGTGACGTAGTGATCACACGGGTCCATATGCAATTGCCAGCTACATTGCCATAATAGTATGCTCTCCTGGTACTGCACGCCACTGTGGCAACATAGCAGCAAAATCTAACCATGCTCTGCATTCATGTTGCAGTAACTGCCCGTGCTTTAGTAATTCCAAAAAGCAGCACTAAAGCACAGCTCTGTAACATCATCATACGAAGATGTGTAGATGCACCAAAGGCACTTCCAAGCAAGATTTTTATGTTAATTTGGGAAACTGAAAACCTCACTGTTTTTTCTCAGTTGCTACCTTAAAGTTTGCAGAATTATCTGAACCAACAGAAGGGGCTGGATGAAAGTATTACATTGTTCAAATAGTTTGTTCAAAATTTTACAATTTTGGCTAAAACAGACTAAAGCTACCGTGTATGGTTCCTCAGGATCCTGGGGTTTTCTGGAGTCATGGGAAAATCTTCTTGAGATGAAAGAAATGATACCTCTTAAACAGCAGATTTGGAAGAACCTAATATTTTTTCCTAGTTTGTAGGTGTAACTTTTTCTCCTTTATCTTGTAATGCCAGTACCTAGCCTCTATCCATCCTACTCCTATTATTTCTGAGAAAATAAAGGAGTTGATAAGGAACTGATTTCTGTTATTTAGGTGCCTAGAAATTCTGATGCATAGTGGAATTCTCGAAAGTGCTTAGGAGACTCAATGTCAAAATAAAGCAGATCAACCCATCTTGACCACTCCAAAGCCACTTCAGAGAGGAAGTCAAATCAGCTCAGGGATGAATGCATGTCAGTTGCATTCTAATGGCAATGCCCTTTTGGGACATACACATTGGGTAATTACTCCAGTTCAGGTTTGGAGTGGCCTCTTGTTTTCTATGTCAGGTGTAGGTGTCTAGATGAAGTGTCTGGTTAGAGATATTTGGACTAATAAAGTTCCTTTGATGTCAGTCAGTTTGGTCTCTGATATACATGTATATTCAGAGGCCTTGTTCAAGAGTGAAACAGGGATGGTAGTAATTTTATCAGCCCCTTAACTTACATTAAGGGGCGTGAATAAGAGAAGCGAGTCCCTGACAGTTTTCCTGATACACCCTGCTGGCTGGGAAAGGTATATATATATGAGGTGTGGCAGGCCAGTAGGGGGTGTTCCTGCACTGAGCCACCCACTTCACTGTATCCGACCAAAAGCCAGGCTTTGGGTGTCTCCCCTGGCGTGCCTATATTTGGCCAACCCCCTTCCTGGAGCATACCTGCAAGCCTTGTCAGCCCTTTTGATTCACATCTAGTTCATTTAATCCTAAATTAATTTAATTTAATCCTAAATTCATTTAATCCTCATATGTTCATCCACAGACAGATGGAGCTCTGTAGGCTTATTCCTTCTTTCAGTGTTCCAAAATGACTGACCTTTTTTCCAAAATGGAGTGACCACTTTTAAAACTTTTGTGACATCATCACTACATCCCAACCAGAAACAGGGGCTACATGATGCAGACCAATCCTTTTAACAGTCATCAGCATCCTCAGGTGGAGAAGGTAGGGTCATACAGGTTGTTCACACCGGTACTTTGGCAGGAAAGTAGTACAAAGAATCTCTACAGCCTAGCTCCCCTTAGGTGACCGGGCTCAGTTGCCAAAGCAACCGTGCAGCGTGAAGAAGAGACAGAAGGGGGTTGGGCTGTCCTCTTACAGAGGAGAGACAGACTGAGGATGATTTCTTCACATGAAGAATTTAGGAATTCACTCACACCTGTCTGCTAATAACCCTTCCAAGAAGAGTATTAGTAATTGTCCACAAATTAATATGACTTTCAAGTAGTGCAAATATTAATACTTTTTGACCCCGTGAGTCAAATCTTGTGTCTCTTGAAGGCAAGGCAAAACCCCTATTTCAGTATTGTTTGATAACATGACAAGAGTTACCCAAATAGTGACTCTTGTTCTCATTTAAGAGTTCTTTCTGCTAATCATAGAAATTATTATGCACTGCTTAAACACTGATTACAAGGTTAATTAGTATAGGCAATTCTAAATCTCATTGTAAATCAGCATTTTTTTTGTGAAATTTGTAATTTAGAAATGAAACAGGAGCTTCTTTAATGGAAAGGAGGTGCATACTGGATACTGCAGTTCTTCAAGCCTACATCTGTAAATCCAGACATGGATGCATATGTCCATGTTAGCTGAAGGGGCATGGAATGATGACTTAGAAAAGCAACTACTTATTAGGGGTGTGCAAAGCAGGCCCTATTCGATTCAGATTCGGCCCAAATCAGGGACAGTTATTTGATTAGTTGATTCAGACCACAGTTCCTGATTCGATTTGTTTGAATCCGAATCTGAAGATTTGATGCTGATTCAGAGATAGACACAGTTTCAAAAGTTTTTTCTACATACCTTGAGGTACCAGCACGGCTTTTGAACACTGCAATGTTGGGGCGGATGGAGCGTTCCAGAGGAGTGCGGGGAGGCCCTCTACATCCTCGGCCAGCGAACCCTGAAGTGGACCAGAAGTACTTCCACTTCCAGGTCTGCTGGGGAGCATGCAGTGAGGGGACTGGGGGGGGGCGGATGGATGCTCCATCTGCCATAGTAGACATAGTAGACTTTTGTGGGACGCTCCATTTGCCATAGTATCACAGCATTCATGTTTTTTTAGAACAAGATTTCTAAATAATAAGATTATTAGAAATACACAATACCACATTAAAATGAAGTCCAGCACCATCTCCACTGACAAGAGTTCAGAAATTATCCAGACTGGGGTAAGCACAGTGGAGCATGAACCAGTGCAGGGAGGTGGGGAGCAGGGGCATGACCCAACCCAAATGTAGCTGCGTGGAAGGGGTGGAGGTATGGCCCTGTTCTTGCCCTGGTCCTGATCCAGCTGTATGAGAGAAAGAAACCCAACCCAGCCACACAGGGCTTGGGAGTCTGGTGTCTGTACAGGCAGTATTAATTGCCACTGCTCCCTGCTATCAAATTTCTGACCCATGGAGAGACTGGCTCACAGGCTGAGGGTTGAGCACCCCTGTGCATTTCCTTCAGAAGACATTTAGACATTTAACTGTATGATTTAACTGTACTTTCCCCATCCTTTTGCGAAGACAGAAACAACATTTGGAGAAACAAATCAGAGATTTTTTTAATTATGTATTTTTGATGACCAAATCCAGTTGCAGCTGGTGGTCTACAAATGATAATAGGACAGATATGGTGCTTATCTATGGGGGAGAAGAGCATCATAGGACATGGACTCGCTAACCTAGGGAGGAGGATTTTAAACACGGTCCAAAGTAGGGTACTGACAAAAGCTGAAGGGTGAACAAATAAAATGAGGACCTGGTGAGAGCCTCCAGTAAACAGAAGACTGAAGTCTGAGTGGAGTGGGGAATTTCAATAAGATAAGAAAAGAGATAAAAGTGAGAAACAGCCCAAACATCTGAGATGTTTCCATACTAACACCTGGTATGTCAGCAATAAACATGAAGAATTAAAAATCTTACTGTACAAACAATGCTAAGACTAAATTATCATCACAGGGGCTTGGGTTAAATTACAGACCTGGAAGACTGGTATGAAAGTACAGTATGGCTTTTTCAGGGAAACAGGGAGTGATGAACACATAGTAAAATGTGGTTAATTTGCTGCTGTGGTTTAATTTACCATTTTCCTGCTTCCTCATAAGGACCTACCCTCCTCTTCCCCCCATCTTCTTCTAATCAACTCCTGGTAGCTTGTCACTACTGAATAGTTTGCCATAACTTGCATTCCTCTTGGAGTGGTGAATTAAACAAGTTACTGTATTTGCCCTGGAGACCTGAGGAGGGGCAAGGCAGAACCATTTAAAATTTCTGGGTGAAGATGAAAAGACAAACAGCAGGAGTGATGTAATGGAAGAGGCTGTTGCAGATCACGGAATCAGAAGATGATGACTGAGGTAATTTTTTAACTAAAAGAGGCATTTGAAGAATAGGCCTAAGTGGTAACAGGAGGATTTTAACTATCCAGTTGTCTGTTGGAAAAATAACATGACTGGATGGGGACTGTCCAGCAATTTCTTGGAGTGTGCTTTGGGTAACTTTTTGCTTTAGAAAGTGAACTAAGTTACAAGGACAGAAAGCTGGTTTAGATTTAACTTTGGCAATAGGGAGAACGTGGTTGAAAATCTGACTTATGGAAGTTAACTGAAATGCCAAAGCTCATGATTCAAAGAAAAGGAAGCTGTAAAACAACAGAATAGCCTTCTACAGATGGGGAACTGTTAGGAAGAGTTCTTTGGGAGAAACATTTAAGGGAAAAATAGTTCAGGAGAGCCGATCATTTCTGAAAGAGAGTAAAATATCTCAGCGTGAGTTTACTGTAAGCCACCCAGAGTTTTTTAGGGGGAAGGCAGCATCTAAACATGATGATGATAACACTGGTAAATGTAAATATAATGTGAGGAAATGAGACATAATAAGAGAGCAGTAACAGGATATGTTTAATCGTTGGAAAATCAGAATGGAATTTTATGAAAACTGATAAGGACACATGAAAATATAGTAAGAAACATGTAGGAAAAGAATCATAAACACTGGGGCAAAGAGTTGCAAATAGAAAGGAACATAAAAGGCACTAATAAAAGGTTGTATAAGTATACTAGCAATAGGAAAAAAAATCAAGGAAAGTCCATTACTTTATAAATACATTGGGTCCATTACTTAACAAGGAAGGAAAACAACAGATGACACAGGAAAAGACTGAATTGTTCAATGCCTCTTTTTACTTCAGTCTTCTCTAGAAGGTTAATCAAACAAGAGTATAGGTCAGAATATGGAGAGAATGGGTTACAGAATATTTAGCTAAGTATTCAGGTTGGCAAGGCCTGGTGAAATTGACTTAAGGAGGTAGCTGAAGTAATCTCTGAACCATTAGCAATTATCTTTGAGAACTTATGGAGACTGGGTGATGTCCCAAAGGACTACAGAAGGGCAAACATAGTCCCAGTTGTTAAAAATGGGAAAAGGATAATTCCAGGGACCAGGAATATAGACCAGTCAGCCTACTTTTGATACCTAGAAAGATTATTAAACAGTCCATTCACAGCGCCTCAGAGATAATAAGATGATAAAAAGCAGCCAATATAGGTATGTCAAGAACAAATCATGTCAAACCAATCTAATTTAGTTCACTGACAGAGAATCACGTCAAACCAATCCGATTTCCGTTTTTGACAGAATAGCTGGCTTTGTGTATAAGGGGGGAGTAATTGTGATATATCTTGACTTTAGTAAGACTTCTGACACACTCTCACTTTATTTTTTTCTAAGCAAACTATGAAAATATTGTCTAGATGAAATAACCATAAAGTGAGTTCATTGCTAGTTGAAGAGCTGTACTGAGAGAGTAGTTATTAATTGATCACTGACAAAATGAAAGGTGTTTTTAAGTGAGGTTCTTTGTGGTCTGCCATGGGTCAGCTACTATGCAATATTTCCATTAATGACATAGATGATGGAATAGAATACATCTTTTAACTTTGCAGCCAACAGCAATCTGAGAGGGTTTCAAACACTGCAGGCAAGGATGTGATCTTCAAACAATGGAGAAATGGTCCAAAACCAGTCAGATGAAATCGAGTCAAGACAAGTACACTTAGGAAGGGAAAATTAAATGAACAGCTACAAAATGGAGAATGATTGTCTAAATAGCAGTACTGCAGAAAAATATCTGGGGATTAGAAAGATGATAAACTGGGTACAAATCAATGATGTAATGTTAGAAAATATATATTTCTAGGATATATTGACAGCAGTGTTGCATATAACACGCAAGAGCTAATTATCCCACTGTACTTGACACTGATGAAGCCTGAGCTGGAAGACTGTTCTATTTTGGACACCACATTCTTTAAAAAAGATATAGAAAAAGGGAAAGTATCCAAAACAGAACAAAAATAATAAGAAATTTAGAAAAAAAACTATGAAAAAAGATTGAAAATATTGAGGTTTCTTCAGTCTAAAAACAGAGAAGAGAAACCAGAAACATAGCAGTCTCCAAATATATAAAAAAAAATAGAAAGAACAATGATCTATTGCTCTTCTGTCAAAGATAGGAAAAAATAATTGTCTTAATTTGCACAGATTTTGGGAAAATATTATAAATACACAAATAGTCAAGCAATGGAAAAGGCCATCTAGGTAGACTGTGGATCCCAGACATTGGAGGTTTTTAAGAAGAGGATAGAGAACCATCTTCAGGAAACAGTCTGTGTCAGCAATTCTCCACACGGGTGCTGTGGCACCCCAGGGCCCTTGAAACTGTTTCAAGGGCTCGGTGGGGTGCCACACAGTGTTCGCACTGTTAGGTGCGCATTGGTGATTCACAAGATCAACGGAGATCTCAAGTTGGAATCCACAGCATTAAAAATACCTGAGCAGTTGTGGTCTTTCTGAGCACTTTGCAAAAGAAGACTTGCCCTAGCGGTTTTCGACACTCAAAACATTAAGTGAAAGCTAAGAGCCAGCATCTTCTGAGGGGTGCTTGAGCTGGCAAAGTCTGAGACCCACCAGGGTTTGTACACTGTCTCCTGTACCCTGGCAGGTGGAAGGCCTGCCTTTCCTCCTGCCTGTCCGCTTTGGTGGTATGTTGCACGAAAAGTGGTTGGCGCTGTACCCAGCCTGGCACAGTTTCCTCAGTACCTTCATTTGCCCCCTTCCCCCGTCTCCTTCCTGAGTTTTACCGTCTTTCCCCGCGCATTTTAACGACTTCGCTTGGAAAATGGGATGCACCAAGTCCAATGCTTGGCTGTGGCTCTCTGCCACAACACACGGTTCTTTGGATGCTGGACAGTTCCTCCCTGGAAACCGTGAGCGAGAGTCCCAAGGTACCCCGACGGAGCCGACCTGAGCAACCCTCGCGGGCTGCCGGGGAGCGCGGGTGCGCGTCCAGCACCGCTCGCTGCAGGACGCATCTAGGGCCACAACAGGGGGGCGGGCTTTGGTGCTGGGGGGTTGGGCACCGCCGACCCCGCCCCAGGCAGGGGCTGCCCCGGACTAGGGGTCGTGTGCGACCCTGCCCTCGGGACGAAGCCCTGCCCCACGCTCTATCCCCGCCCCTCCCTTCCCCTCGCCCCGCCCCCTCCCGCTCAGGGGCAGGAAAAGGGAGGGGGCGTGGCCCCGGTCACGTGCCGAGGGGCTTTTTCACCCCTCCCGGTCCCCAACCTTCCGTGCACGTGACGGGGGTTCCCCGCCTCCCCCCTTCCCTCTCTGAAGCGGCTTCAGGCGCGAGCCGCCCTGCGCGGAAGTGACGTGAGGCTGTTCGGTTGCTGCGCACTTCTTCGAGCGGCGCCGCCGGGACCTATCGCACCAGCACTGCCCGAGGCGGCCCCAACCCCGGCCCCGGCCCCACACCCATAGCGCAGCCCCGCACCGCCTCACCTCACCTCGCCCCGCCGCCCGCACCGCGCCACGGCCGGGGCCGTCGCCACGACGCGCCGTAGCCGGTGAGTGCGGGGCCCGGCTGAGGAGGGAGCGGGCGAGCGGCTGGGCCGGGCCTGCGGATGGCGCTGGTTTTCGCAGCGCGCCCGGCCCGCCGTTATGTAACGGGGCCGGAGCTGTTGCCTCCCCTGCGGCCTGCGTGGGGCCTGGCCCGGGTCGGCCCGGACCCCGCCTCGGGCCCGGCCAGCGCCGAGGGGAGCGCAGCGCAGCGCGGCCGCTCGGTAGCAGGTGTCGGCGGAGGGGCCGCCATAGGCGGCGGGTCTTAGGCGGGCGCCAGCCCCCAGCGGTGCGGCCCCGGGCCTCGCGCCTCCCTTTGTTCCTGCCCCCGGGGAGCTTCCTTCGCGGAGCGGGTCCGCTGCGGGGCAGCCGGGTCCTGCCGCCACCCCCGCAGTGTCAGGGGTGCCGGGAACGGGCCAGTAGCGAGGTCCCGCGCTGCACCCAAGAGCCTCCCTCCCTCCCTTGGCGGCCCTGTTGGACCGGCCCTGGGGAGCTCCTCCTCTTCCACTGGGGCATTGGTAGTTTGGATGGCTGCGAAAACGCCAACAGTTAAAGCAAACGGAGCCTGATGCTGCGGTTGGAGCCAGCCCTTCCCCGATCCCAGAGCTGCCAGCAGGGCTGAAAAGCCCAGGCGCAGTGGGTGTTTTCGGGTGAACGCTGTTATTGGGCCAACTGCATCTTTGGGATGCAGGACGGCCTCCCTCACCAGTGCCACCGATCAGAGACGGGAAAAGTGGGATTTACCTCGACTGCTGGGTTGTCCTAGAGGTCATGATCTGGCGGGGGAAGAATTTACTGCATGTTGTTCTGGAATAAATTTGAGGTGCACAGTAAGGCATGCAGTACCTAATCTGACTAGACTTTCTGTCTGCATTGATATCCTTTCATCCCAAAATGGGTAATTGCAAGTGTCATAACACTTCCAAACCGCTAAAGCATGCAGCTTCCCAGGTTCTGCTTGTTGTGGCAGTAATTACACATTTTGATTTTTCAGGTGGAAAGGTGGGAAAGAGTTTAAAGCCTTTTGAGGTTGTATCTTTGGAGGGAACTTGTGACAGATGCATCTTGTTTTCAAAAGGAGTATGGAATAACCTAAAACTAACTTGAAGAAAGTGCTCTGATATGTATGTTTCTCCTTTCCCACAAGCCTATCTAGCTTCAACAATCATAAGTGTACTGGGAGTGAAGTTTAATTCTTTCATCTTCAGGTTTCATTTTCTACTGAAAATCTGTTATTCTGCCTAAAATCAATCAAAAGCAAGTAGTTTTGTAGGACTCTTAATCAACTGATGGTTTAACTGTACAATCACGCTTTCCCCTATATTATGAACAGAAAATTGAAGCTGGTATGATTAGCGCATTGTAGCTCCTGGGAGAACGTCTGAGTTTCCTATGTAAAAAGTGGAAATTCTTGTCTTCAAGAAATTGTTTGGCTGGGAAAAGAAAGAAGAAAGTAAAAGCTTCTTGACCAGGAGGATCCTATTGCTTATTGTCATTTATATAGCGTGGTAAGATTTGACTTAATCATTGATGAGGAAATTTTATGTGAAATGGTGCTCGGTAATTCCTGTAATTCATAACCGTGGTGTGTCTCATGCTTAAGTTTTATAGTGAGCACAAATAATCTTATTTCATTCTTATACAAAACAAAACAGTAGCCAAATGACTAATTGAGTACATAGTACTCTGAGTTTTCATCCATAATTCTAAAACGTGCTCCAGGCTCATTCCTGCTTCACCTAATAAATGTCTTTGAGCAGAGGTGTGAGCCTCTCAGATATAGATGCAGTTCCTGGCCTTTTGACATGCTTTTGTGATTTGTTGGCAAGTTGCATAATCCCATCCCTCATTTCTGTCTCAAATAAGGAGATAATATCTACCTTCTAGTAAGGTTTGAGACCCCTGCATGTAAAAGTGTCATGAGGTAAAAAATATTCACAAGCATGTAAAACAGTACAGGAGGTGTTGTCTTTAGGTTTTGCTACCTTGGAAACTTCCCTTGGCATAAAACCCCCAGCATCACTAAGGTAAATGGTGACCACAGCATGTTTTGTTTACACTAACAGTTTGCATCAGTGTATCTGTGTCCCAATGGCTAAAATCTTGGCAAAACCCAGTTCAGCTAAAGCTTTAATCAGGGTCACCTGTTTAACTGCAGAAGAAGCCTAATCTTAGCTCTTTCCTGGTAAGAAGTGGAGAAATTTATCTGTAGTTTCAAGTTTGCAAATATCACTGCTTTTTTTTTTTTTTTTTTTAAGCAGCTTAATTTTTTTTTTAAAGCTTTGCATTGCACCCTAGAGGCTGAGCTGAGCAATCAAGCGAGCAAAAAAAAAAAAAAAAAATTGCCATTTAAATGTGGGGAATGATTGTAATTAGAAATATATTGACGTGCATATTGACATTCCTCCCCAACAGATGCAAAGCTGCAGTAGAAACTGGATTCTCTGCTACATTTTATAATAAACAGCATTAGCTTTCTAAAAGTAATAATGGATGGTTAAATTCCTTGAAAGTTTTTCAGCACTGGTCTTTTCCACCTCAGAGAATGAAAACCTTTGGAACACAGTATGCCTGTATCTTCAATAAGCAGGCTGTTTAAGTGAAATTTTTCCTAAGACCTGTAACACAAAGTCAAAGGAGATGAACACACACAGCTTTCATCAAGTTCTTTTTTCATTTTATTGCTCTGCGGTTGACATCTAGCAGAACTTGTGAAAACTAGTACTAGTTCCTCTGTAGAAGATGGACCACTGGGCAGTAAATAATGCCTGTATAGTTGTTCTGCACTTTTATGTGCGTTTGTGTGTGAGAGTAATCATAGGAGAGTTACAAAAGCATTTCTGTGGTCTGTCTTTAGTTCTTAACTATGAGTAATGCTGAAAAGCACCTCTGTTGCAGATGATGAAGTTTCAGTTTTGGCAGTCAGACTTCATTGCCCAACTCTCTGAAACATTAACTCCAGAGGCATGAAGTTTACGTTTTTGTCTCTGCCCGAAGGTGAGACTTGGAAAGCTTGAACAGAAATTACTGTAGTGGTTTGGCTCTGGTATTAATGAAGAATCCCCCCTTCCCCCTATTAAAAAGTTTCAAAGCACATTTCAAATTAGTCTTCAGTTAAAATGATGAATGAAAGCTGGCATGGAGGTCATCCAAAGTGAGGACCTTTATGTAGTTGGGGGGCAGGGGGAAACAATTGTTGATCTAATAAATTACTACTTAGTTTTTCCACAATATCCTGGTGGAGGGTTTGGCAGTCTATGTATGGCCCATTGAGCCTTTCTATCCAGCTCACATTGCTGTGGCTTTGTGGCAGGATGGATTCGATTTTTAAATCCAATTGATTTAAATCATGATTTAAACACTATTTAAATCACTGGTCAGGAATCCTTGATTTAATCATTGTTCTCAATTCATGCATTATTAAAAAGTGCATTCTTGTTTGATAACTTTTATTCACTTAACTTCTTGAAACTGCACACTTTTAGAGAAAGATAAAGGCTTGACTAGTACCCAAACTTGCAAGAGAGACAATAGGGCTGACAGGTGGGTAATGATTGGATTTGTTATCTCTTATCTCCATTTACTGCTGTTAGCAACAAGCTCTCTGTGCCTGAGGAAGGGTGTTTGTGTCCAAAAGCTTGCAAAGAACATTTTTTCCAACTGTTTAGTTGGTCTAATACAAGATATCACATCTACCCAAACAACCTTGTTTGCCTCTGATCTCTGGAGAGACAAATCCACAGTTTGAGAACTGAAACTAAGCATCACAGAGGTGGGATCTTCTAGACTGAGCAGAGTCCCATTGGTAGAGTGGTTTTCTTTAGTTTTTACTAATCTATAGAGGAGGCTCTGAAAGCCCCATAAGATTGGGCCTCTAATATAGCCCATGGTCTCTTGTGACTTATTTATAAAATGTCTAAAAAGGTTACATAGATATATTGTGTCAAATAGTATATAATTAGAAGTTATAATCCCTATTCCATGAAGATCTTTTTGAGCCTTAACGTGTCTTAAATTAAAACTATCTTTAGATAAATTACTGTAATTATTTTTTTTTTTAAAGCATCTTAACAAAAAAATTAAAAATCCAATTTAAACTAAACATTTGATTTATTTACTTTTAAGTCATTGATTTTTATCCCCCCTGCTTCATGGTAGGGGGTTTTCCCTGCACCATGCCATAGCCAGGTGCCTGAGGCTTTGGCAGAGGGGGAGTTGTCTCTGCGGTACTGCCATGCTTCAGTTGGCCACCTGAGGCTCCAACAAAGGGGAAGCTTTGCCCCTATTCAGTCTGGCCCTATTTGGTGATACAAGTTCCAGTGGAGAGGGACTTTCACTGTGCCACTCTAACCTAGTGGTGGTAGCAGCTAGTTCCTAATGCTTACCTCTCTGTTTAAAGAAGGTCTTTCCAGGCCCAACCCTCCCCTGCCCCGGGGAAATATTGCTGACCCCTGTGCCTGTGGTTAGAGGACTTGCTTTGACTTCTAGGATCTTTTCAGCCTGAGGAGATTGAACCCCACATCTTCACAGAGTAGTGCATAAACCACCCCAACTTTAACCTTCCTATGAAAAGGTGGATAGCTAAGAATGTAATATTTGTGGGACTCTACTTAAAGGACAGAAAACAAGGAGGAGATGGAACATGTCAACAAAATCAATCTTGGGAGGATTATTTCTTATTTGTAATTAATGACTTGCATAATGAACCCTGGAAATAGGGGCTAGAATTATGTACCCCAGGTAGACTTGGAATTAAAGAAATAAAATAGTAAACAAAAGATGCAGACATGAGAATAGAATGGCAGACAGGAATAGCATACAAGTGAATGAATGTTTTTGTTTGTTTAGAAAGAAAATACATAGGGAGAATATTTACTGTTTTTCTACGCAGATAAATAGTAAACTGCCAGTTAGATTTAGTCATTAAGGTTCTTGCTAGCCTTACTGTGGCTATAAGCAAAATATCCCACAGCTTTGTGCATGGAGGACAGGATAAATGAGGAAGTGCTGTATCGTTACTAAAGAGAATTAGGCGAACTGTCCTAATTACCTGACCAACAATGAAGAAATGTTAAATGCTACTGTATATAACTTCCTTAATATCAGGCACTGTAAATACTAGTTTACATCCATATTTTAAGTTGACTATTAATGGACATGTTGCTTTGATTTTTCAGCACAAGATGTGTGTATATTAACTTTTGTATTGGTCTTGGGTAAAAGTTGTAATTCCATATTGTGCAGTGTGTCAAATTTTATGGAGAATACAAGATACTTTCTGCAAATCGTAATGTGAATTCCTGCTATTTATACAAGCCAGCATGTTTTGCTTATCGTGCTAAGTTTGGTAGTTTAGGCACTGTTTATCTTGTCACTGCTCATCTTAAAAATCAGACTGCCGTTTTGGTACTTATGCTGTTGACTACTTGCTTGGCTTGTCCAGTGATGCTTTGCTGGCCAATTTTAACTTTAATTCCCTAGCATAACAATAAGTCTTCAATAGTGCATGTAGTGCCTTTTTGTTCCCAAAGTATTTTTAACATCATAAACTTTATATACAGTATTCACAGAACACTGAGTAAAAACAAATCTTGGTCTTGACCTTGAAGTCCCTTAAATAGCATTGGGCAGCTCAAGAGAGTAGGAAGTGACTTGAGGAAGGTGTATTAGCAGATAATAAGGCTTGTTGTTGCAGCTTACCTTTTCTTTCCAGGGCAGCATACTTTTCATGACGAATTGGCATTTAGCAACTGGAAAAGGAGATGTAAATCCGGAAACATACCCAAAACATCAGACGGCTAAGGCAGTAAAGTGGCACAATTTTGGAGGATATTTCTCCCCCACCCTCTCTTAAATTGATTGCAGTACACTTCTAACTTGTCACTGCTATTGTTTCTAAATGCTCCATATGATGCAGTGAATTGGTTCCTATAATTAGTAACATTAGCAGTTTGGGAGATTAGAATACATTATACATACAAAAAGTATGAAAGCATCTTTATTGACCCCCATCATTTCAACATGTTTTCTGTTCCCATTTTAAGGTCTACATCTGTTCCTATTTAAGATTGTTTTTTTCTGGTAAAGATGCTAATTAAGACCAATTTTAGATGTGCACACTAATCAGAAGCTTGAACTAGCTGTGCCTTTCTAGTAACCATTGCCATATAGCTTAAACATTTTTAAGCTATAATCTCCTTCCTCTAATGTGTGAGCTAGTGTTGCTTCAGGAGCTAAGATGTAGTGAGAGACTGGAATATAAGGCTAAGGGAGTTGCTTATGCTTATAGCAGTTTCCACAGACTGGCAACAGGAGCAGTGCAGAATTGATAGGGTGAAGGGAGATAAGGGGCCTGAACTCCATGTCCATGGAAGCCTGTGTTCCTAGGAGGAAGTAAATCAGGTCTTGCCTGGAGGTGCATGTATGTGGAGAAATGGAACAGAGTAGGCAGCTATAGCCATGGTGTAGTGGTGGTGAAGGCTTGTTTGGGAACAGGTGTTTTTTTTGCTCTGTAGGATAGCAAGTGATAGGATCAATTTTTAAAAAGTATATTCAGTCCATGGGGAAACACATTTTTTCCCTAGTAACATTTCCTCAAGGTAACTTAGGAAAAATGATGCATAGAAACTTAGAAGCAGTTGCAGTGCACGTTTCTTCAGCTGCAGGTCAAAATTATCATGGATGGAATAGGTGTTGGAATGATGTACTTTACTGTGCATTTCTATTTGCATTTAAGGCATTGGTTATTTGGGACTCCCTGTAGTGTGCTAACTGTGTTTGATAGTTGTTTTTGTTTTTTATTCTTGCCTTTAGTTTCTGAAACCATGAATCCTGTTTATAGCCCTGGATCTTCTGGGGTTCCCTATGCAAATGCCAAAGGAATTGGTTATCCAGGTAAGCAACCATGCAGAATATCTCACTTTGTCTCTTTAAAGCTATGTTTGTTGATTGCTTTGATTAGAAGGTAATCAGTAGATACTAAAGTGATACTTCTTTTTACTACATTAACATTTCAGGAGTAAATGGGGCATGTAAGTTACTTGACATTCAGTGTTATATTTGTTTTTCCTAAAATGCCTCTTCCCAACTAAAGCCTCAGGATAAACTGGCTAAATTAAAATTTCATGTCCTTCAAGGAAACAATTTGGTCTACTGCTGCCCTATTATTGCCTGCCACTTAATTTCTCTTTTCTCTTGGTTTTTATTGGCAATTGGTAGTCTCGAGATCCATGATCACAAAACAGATTTGGAAACTTTGTAGAGGGCACTGCAGAGACTTTTCAGGTATATTTTTAGTAATGGCAAAACCATGGGGACTTATGTGTTTCTTTCTCTTGTTTTCTGGTTCTGTGCTGATGGTTCCTCCAACCATTGCCTGGTTCTGTCCTTGACATTTCCTATAGCCTTAAATCCAATGGGCATGTCTACATGTGATGCTTTAATGTGCATTATCCCAAGCTAATGCACAGTAAAAATGGCACATGTTGGCTATTCATGCCTAAATTTGATGGTATCAAACTGACACACTTATTAATGCGCTTTAACTATTCATGCCAATGTGTTAAAGTGCATTAACACTTTTTGTCAACTAACTTTAGTCCCAAGTCAGTCTACACACAGCTTTTAATGCCTGCACATCTAGACACCTGCCTAAAGCCACTTAATGCACATTAAACTAATGCATGTTAAACTTAAGCATGCTTAAATACATATGTAAACATACCCAGAGATAGTCATCAGTTTTGCTCCTGGTGCCCAGAGGAGTGCAGCAATTGTATCAAATTATTAATTAGGCCAGCGCAGGATTTTCTGGGGAGAAGTATGAAGTGAAGAAACAAAATACTTGCTTCTGTGAAACCATTGCAGAGGGTTCTAGTGTATTACAGGGGTGTGAAGTCTGGCCTGTGGAGCCATTTCACATGGCCCATGGGGCTCATAGAAGGCTTGGGAGTTCAGGGGTGGGGTCCACTGCAAAATTCCTAGCTATGTGGCCCAATTGGAAATGTTTTAGTGGTAGAAGGGTGAGCAAAGGCTGTGCTTAATCTCTGTGCTTCCACTGTTTACCCTGACACCACTGCTGTCTCTGGATCTGACACGGGTGAGTTTACTATATCCCTGCTATAGTTGCATATATACATATATGTATTTCTGATATACAAGGTTAAGTGAACTCCCCGGTTGCTGCTTTGTACAGTGATTTTTAAATGTCTGGGGCAGTGGAGACTTTTGTCATCCTGTGGGAGACTTTCCAACTCACCAGGTATCCCCCTTCCCTTTATCCATTTTAAATTCATCTCTGGTTCACATCTCTCAGATTTTTTTTATAGATGTTTGCCCCCCTGCTTGGGTAAAGCATACATGAAAAAGTTTGTTTTAGAAAAGTTAGGAAGTCAGAAGAATTTACTTTTGTTGCTCTTGTGAACTTTCACGTCTTCCTGACATTTTGGTACTTGGAAACAAATGCAGTGCTCTAGAGTTGGCACCAGAGTTGTACAGAGTGGGACTGTTGCCCCTTCATTTTCTGAATCTTGCCCTTCACTTTCTGGTTTACTGCAACAAAAGTTAAATGCCTACTTTCTTTTAAAACCATTAAAATAGCAACAAAAAACAAGAGATGGAGAGAACAGTTGCTGTACAGTATGTTGCAGAGCATGAAGCTCTGAAACTCTTAGAAGAGCAGTCTTGTTCTCTGCCACAACTAGTTTATTGGTGGTTCTATAAACTACATTAGTTATAATAAGGAGTAGCAGTTTTACAGAGTTGGCTTTTCTTTGAGAATGGATTGAGTTTAACAAGCAGGAAAGCTTGGTTTATTTAAATGAAGATTCAAATTGTAGATTCAAATTAATTTATTTAAATCCTGCTTTTGATTTGTACTGTTTTTCTAAAACAAAAGTTCATTCTAGTTAATTTGTATAATGATCAAAACACTGATTTGTAATTGGAGATAGGCTTCACGCTAAATTTGATTGTGCATTTTGTTAACCAGGAGGCTACACTATACCCATTTAAAGCATTTTCCAGGCTTTCTTTTTATTATGTATAAAAACAGTGAATTACATGCTTCTGATAATGCTGGTTAACCAGATTTATTAAGTTGCAGTAATGGTTACTCAAGTAATATGAACAAAACCAGTATTTTAAAGTTGCATTTATTTAAAACTACTTGAAATCTGCATGGAGACTTTTTTTTTCAAAATGCTTTTACTTTTAGAACATTGATGAAACAAAGGAAAAATTTAAATGTTGTTAGTGGATTGACAGTTGCCAAATAGGATTTTATATAATGTATAAGGAGATAATAGTAATGTTAGGCCTTAACACAGGTTGTCTAAAACTCTCAGTTTAAATAGGTTTGTTTTTAAATATTTTAAAATTCTTCAAATCTGTTCCATCTGTCCTATTTCCATTTGAAAAAACTTGTGCATTTTTGTTAAGTTCTTCACAATCTGCAAATTAAAAAGCATCCTAGCTTCACAAGTTAACTATTGAATTTAATAAATTGATTATTCTTTAGAAGGCATATTCTTTTTCTATTTCCTCTAAAGACTTTGACTACATATGTTTGAAATTATTTTTTGAGAGTCTGAATGCATATTAAATGTGAGTTATATTTAGCATTCTCCCCCATGAGCAGGGTATCTCTGTATTTTGGCTAGATCGTTCATTTTGTGTTTAACTGAATGCAATTGAATAGATAAAATAGCTTAAAATAAATTACTGCTGTATACATTTGTATTGCCTTAAGGTGACATATTAACACTGGTGATTTAAATTATATTCAAATTAGTTCTGGTTGTTTTGTACTTTTCTTTTTGTTCACTCTCTGTTAAGTAAATGCTGGACTAATTAGGTCTCATGTCAGATAAAATTGCTCAATTGTGACATTTTCTCAAATTCCTCATTCAACAAAAATAAATGAGTAATTTTGTAGTGTTTTCTCACATTTAGAAATAATTTCAAGTGACTGATGGAAGGCACATCTTGTCTGGAGAAAATGTGGAACCAGAACCATTGAGATGCTTTTTACTGTAGACCCGCCTACCTAAAACAAGTGATCAATATTCAGATGCTTTGTTCAGAAGGATACATTTTGTGTGGAGAAGTTATTGAACCTTATTTCATATTTGTTTTACATATCTCATAGATAATTTGCTCCTGGAGCATCTTGTTCCCATGGAGCTGAAATTATTACTCGGGAACTAAAACCCATGAAATAAGAGAACTGAAAGGCTTATACAACCTAAATAATATTGTAGATAGTCTAACCATTAACATAAGATATCAGATTGACCTAAAGTGTTTCATTTTCATCTAGTTAACTTTTTAAGTAACTGTAACTTAGAATATCAAAAACTCATTCTAGCAAATGCAACAGCTGCCTTTTCTATATTCCTGACTTAATAAAAATTGTACAAATATATAATGTTTGGCATAAGGCCTCATGTCCATCAACTTATTTTATAAATGTATAGAATACCAAATATTTCTTGAGTGCTTTATAAAATGTAGGTAAATGTATACTTCTGGTTCCAAAACATTTGCAATCTTTATCGTTTAGAAAAGAGCAATAGAAAAGGAATTTATTTTAATAATGATAATATAATTGAAGCTTTCAGCGATTTAAAGTCTAACAAAAATGCCTGTGTTGTCATTTTTTTCCCCAGAGAACTTGTCACTTGTATGTCTGTGAGTCTCTTAGTAGTACCAGTCTTTCACCTGGTACTTTTGCATTATGAGAACAATAGGATCCCTGTTTTCCAAACAGTTCACTCAAGTAATGCTTGTGTATGGAAGCATAAAGCCATCAAGCTATATTGCTTTCTATTTTTCACTAACACATGAAGTCAGTGAAATATGTTACATGTTTAAGAAGCTGAGTAATTAAATTACTCCATACTGTTACTACCTTAACAGATGGGGCTAATATTTCATGTTTCTTTACTTGTGGTAGTACTTGTTCTGGTGTAAAGGGGTCAGGATAGCATTTTATCATTGTCTCACTAAATTTCTGAGTATTACCGCTGTGTTTTGATGCTATATAAGAGTTTAACCAACATCTGAAGGCGAAGAAATAGGGATGGTGGGTTAAAATTATGGGGTGAATTGGTTTGGTTATTAGTTTGTTTTTTCTGGCTATTTTGGGAAATGAATCCAGTCAATTCAGCAGCATTTAGTACATGGTAAAAAAGTAATTCAGAATTTGTATGTACTTCATTGTTTGATTGACGTTCCTGTAGAAGTTTAGACCAGAGTTTACAAACAGACCACAAATTGCAGGAACATGTTTAATTTGGGCTTTCACTTAAGAGGGAGAACATGGCCATCAGCTTCTGAGCTGGTCCCCTCAACAAGTATTTGCTCTCAAATTTGGTGGCATCCCTTGTGGAGCATAGCAGTTACCAATTAGGATCAGTTCTATCTGATTTTACAGGTCTTTGGTATAAGTGTAAAGGGCAGCATTCTTTGAGATCAAAGCAGGTGGCTCCACTATTTTCCTAACCTTGGATTGTTCTTTTATCTCTTAGCTGGCTTCCCAATGGGCTATGCAGCGGCTGCTCCTGCCTATTCACCTAATATGTATCCTGGAGCAAATCCTACCTTCCAAACAGGTATGAAATAAAATATCTATTGCTTTAAAACACTCATTGCTTCAGAAGAGTTTGAAATTGGGAATGCAGGGGAATTCTGTAGTTTACAATGTATTAGCAGTGTTCTTTCACTTGAAAGTAGCTTAGAAAACTGACAAACTAAATTACTGAAATTGGTTTTGTTTGCTTGCTTTGGAGGCATGATCCACCTCAGCATCCTTTGTGCCCCTCCTTCCCCATTCCTCCACATGCTCTTCTTCCCTATACATGAGAGAGAAAACCATCACTTCTTAGGGGAGGTTTCGAGGCTAGACTAGTAGTTAAAATCATTTCAGAAATTTTTGCTGCCTTCCTTTTATGCAAATTTGTTGTTACCCTTTTTGCATCTCACCCTTTATTTCCAAGTTTGTGATGAAGGTTTTTGAAGGGATTCTGGGATAAACCCCTTTCACTACCTCAGACCTTTAGCCTCCTAAAATTAAGTTGCTGCCTCCCTGTCTTGATCATGTCCTGATCCTGCACATAGAAATTGTCCAGTGCACATAAATACTGTCCTGTAGTGGTTACAAATATGGACAGTTATACAGCTCTTTTTCTACTTGGTCATGGGGAAGGAGCTGTGTTCAGAAGCTACATTTGCATATTACTTAGCTGGGGTATAAGCAAGGGGAAGGATTGGAAGTTGGAAGGAAAGAATGGATGCAGAAGGGTCCAAAGAACCAAAACAAAGCATCTTGAAAAACTAGCATTGTGCAAAGTAGGCCTTAGCCTACCGAAGGTTATGCATTTCCAAATAAGTTAGTCTGTAAGGTGCCGCCGAACTCTGCCTTCTGCCTAACCTCAGACATGGCTAACGGCTTCTCTCTACTCGTAAGATAATGTATTGTTTCATAGTGTCTGACAAAGTAGGATACTCTACGAAAGAGACCTAGTTAGCCATTAGTCTGTTGGGTGCAAATCTACCCTGCTTTCTGCCTACACAAGCTCATGCCTCTGAACTGATCTAGAAGGATAACTTTACATGCCCTCTGTGGGGGAGGCATTTAATGGCTTCGAGAGCCCCTTTAATTAAAGCACCTGCAGTATTGCATGTATTCAGCATCCCACGCTTTAAAATGGTTGTGCGGCTGCTTTAAAGCTTGTTCAAGCTTCAGTTAAAGTGCCCCTACTGCCGTTTTGAAGCACAGGGATGCCTGCTGTAGAGACCACCCAATTACGAGCAGCCAGGAAAGTTTATACCATCCCCATCAGCCCTGCTGGGCAGGCTCAGGCAACTGTCCCTAGACTGGGGTTCAAGTTCATTATGCAAAAGAGCAGGGGCTGAAGGGCTCTGCATAGCCAGTTGCAGGCAGTGCTAGGCTAACCTCACCTGCTGCAGCTGGTATGGGCAGTTTTACATGTGCTCCAAGAGCTGCTCTAATTAGTGCTGCTGCATCTCCTGTATCAGTGTCCCAGTGATAAGAAATAGTGGTGGGGGTGCTTGAACTAAAGTTTGTTCATGTTCATATGTGTATTATAAATGTAAAACAATGAAACAAAAAAGGTTTGTGTAGTAGTTTAAAATGCCGTGCATTATTGCTAAATATCGGTTATTGGTTTGGCATCAGCCAGTATGTTTTATTAATAATCGGTTAGTTGTATCGGCCAAGAAATCTTTATCAGTGCACCCATAGAAACTGTTTATCCATTTGGCCAATTACTATGCAACTTATCTGGAGAAAATGTATCTAGTAATGAGTGCAACATACAAAAAATGACTGAAAAATTTCCTGCAGGATGGGAAGAAATGAATTGTATGCAGAACCTAGTAAATTGGCTAATGTGTTATTCCACTGGCATTGAAGTAAGACCTGGCATTTTTTAAACTGCTGGCGTAGGCACTGGGAAGCAAGCAGTGTGTAGTATATTAATATTTGGTTCTTGCTTATGTAGTGTTTCACAGTACCTTTTGGTCTGTGTTAAGATTTTTTTTCATGAATCTCCTAGAGCTCCTCCACTTGAAGTGTGTTAAAAATATGCATGCATGTATCCAAATTTAGCTTTTGGATGTCCACATACCATCATGATTAGTGGAGAATTCATACTGGGGGATAGTTTGTTCCAGTTGTCATGTAAAGAATCTGGTTACATCTGCAGGGAAGGCATCAAAGGTTGAATTTTATTAGCTAGTGCTGGCCCTAGAAGTTGTTAGAATACTGACAGTCATAGTCTTAGAGCCCAGAGTAAGTACCAACTCACAAATTGATCATTTTAAGCTTGCATAATGGCAGGTCCTTTATCTTAAGAAATTGGGGGAGACTTAATTCCTACAGATGCTGCATGCAAGTGTAGTGAGAGTTGATACAGATAGTGCCTTAAAGCTTGCTTATTTCCAGGTCTGTGGGTTCAAGTGAACCATCAACTTGACTCAGACTTGATTCTTAGAGGAAGGGAATGATGGCATTGGTTGAGGTGAAGGGGAGTAAACCATCTAAACTCTTGCCTATCTGCCCAGCCTTTCAAACTTCTGTAGAATAGTTGCTTCCTGTGGAAATGTATACATTTCTGAAATATATAAAGATCTGCAAAATGCTTTGCTTGGCAGATCTTGGGTCCCTGCTCCAATTTAATATATAAAGGCATAGCAGGGAAAGTAAATTCTGGTTTCTGCTTTTTGGTGATTTGATTTTGAGTTGAGATAAGAGAGGATGGATATTACAAAAACCCCTCAATTTTGTTAAGTCATCTCATTTTGATATAGTCTACAGTGAGGTCCGGGCCTCTAATCCTGTGAGTGTTCAAGTGGACTGGTTTGTTATTCTGAATTGCAGGCCATTGGATAGGGCATGGAAGCCAGTGGACACCACTTCGTGCAGGGTAGACTTTGGCTTGAGATGCAAAAACTGTAGATGAATGCTGCTAGTAGGTGCTTCAGGTTATATCTGTATGGTACAAAACAGAACTGTTATGCTAACCCTTGAATGAAAATCAGCATAGCTAAATTGATGGAACAATCCTAGGTCAGTAACCTGTACTTAGAAATTTTCTGTGGATAGATACTACAGACTCAGGTGGCACTTGACAATTTCTTCCTTTGTGGTCAACTGGAGCTGTAAGAGAGGTGCCTGCAAAACAATATTTGCTGGGGCCTCTAGAGAGAACTACATTAGAAGCTTAATTGTCTGTTGTTCATCACAAACTTACAGTGTTACACTGTTTCCGGTGTTACCGCACGGTGCTGTCTTGTACCACTGAAAGCAGAAAATCCATCACCCATATCATCGAAATTCTTAGCGCTGTACTGAAAAGCATGTGTAACTTGTTCTTACCTAGAGTTAGCTTCAGCTAACTAGTTACAGCCCCAGAACTTGTTGCAGCATCTTTATGGGGGGCCTTGTTGACTGCTGTTATGCAAGGTTCCTCTCTTTAAGCTTCAGTTGAAAGCCAAGAGGAAAAAATGTGAATCCATAGCTCTCCTCAGAAAGCTGAGATTGGCTTGGAAGTGCTTGTGGTGTGCAGATGACGGTTTAAGAGTCTGTGTCTATTGGTTTTGATTTTCAGTAGTAACAAAATTATACCCTTCAAATAAATTGCTTGTGATGAACAGACTAAAATAAAAATGTTTGGTGTCCATTTGTTTTGTGTGTTAATTCAGAGCACTTCACTTTGTTCACATTTCATAACTTTAAAATTGACCTGTTCTTCTGACAGGTTTCTTGAGGAGTTGAATGTAAGATTAGATCAGAAATTTAGAATTTGATCATTTGTAATACATACTGTGGTAAAGGAATTCCTTTCATTTCAGGGAAGTGTTAAAATTAGGTGGAACCATGTCTTCACTTGCTGTGTTTTAAGTGTACGGTTTTTTTCAGTTACTTCACACTAACACCATCATAGGAGTTCAAAGTGCCCAGATGTTTCTAATTAAGACAAATTGATTTGGGCAGCTGGGATTTGAAACATTCCTCAGTTAAAAGGTGCATTACTTATTCTCTTGATACAATATTTTGTTTTTTCAAAATCAACATTTCCTAAGTCCATATCTACTATAAGATTGGACCATACCCTTCCTGCATTGTGTGTGAAGATGTAACTTTTTAAAGTTATCTGTTCTAAACTGCTGTCCTCTAAAAACATAATGGATTTGTATGAGGCAAGCATTTGCTTTCTGAGGGCATGTCCAGATAAACATGCACGTCCAAGGGCATGCGTTTGGGGCTTGTGTAGCAGGGGCCTGCGCATCTCCCAGTGTCAAAATACTGGTGCCACACTGAAAATTTTACAGTGCAATGGATGGTTGTGTTTGCGGTGCCTCAAACAGCTCTGAGGCACTGCAGACTGCATGTGTGCACTTGTCTGGACAGGGGTGGGAAAAGAAGACTTCATGGCATTACTTAAAGTTTGCATTTACATTTTGGAAAGCAAATGTTAATCTGAAAGCATAGTGCATGGTAAGTCTCTTTGAATATATTGAATGTCCCTGGGGTTTGGCTGCATTTCAGCAGAAATTATCTATATCCCATATTTTTCTGCCAGCCTAACGCACACACGTGCGCGCGCGCCAATTGCCTGTCAAGACTGGGGGGTGGGGCGCTGGGATGGAGTGCTGCCACCTAATGCCCCATGCTTCTGCTGTTCTGCCACTTGCAGGAAGCCGGGTAGGGGAACCGAGGTCAGTGCTGCTGGCCCCAGCTCCCTCACCCCCTGTCCAGTCCTCAGCTCTGCTTGCAGGGAGCGGGTTGGAGGAGCCGAGGTCAGCAGCATTGGCCTCAGCTCCCCCACCCTCTCTCCGGTCTTCAGTGTGACTTCAGAATCATAGTGGCGCTCCCCTGTGCTTGGAGCACTCTGATTGGCTGTTTCCGTCAGCCCATCAGGGTGCAAATAAAGCATTACAGACAGACAGACTTAGGCTTTTATAATATTAGAATATTTTTAACCTTTAAATAACTCCATATGCTAGAAATGGACAGTACTTCCCCAGTGTACTCTTTTCTGGGTATATGCTAACTTATTTTATTATTTTAGGCACTCATTGTAACGTTAATTTCAACTTTCTATGGCTCTGTGGTAGTCATTCAATCTGGTCAGAGGCAGTTGGTATTATCAGAATGAATGTAGCAACAAGTTTTATTTGTTTGTTTTTTTTAAATATCTACTGTTCATTTTCAGGACAATGTGAATTAGAATTAAATTTTCATTTAAAAAAAAAAAATTAAAAATCAGTTTTGAACAAACCAGAGGTGCCTTTTTATAATGATACACAACTTTTTGGCCCTCAGTGACTAAAACAAGTCATTGTTTATATGTGTGTGCTTCCATCAGCATTTCCATGTTTAAGTGTAGGACATCATTAAAAAAGGGTCACCTGATTCCAGAAGAACAAGGATGATTTATGCAGATAATTTAGCTTTTGAATAGTGCTACTAGGAGCCAATTCAGAGGTAATTAAAGATGGTGACTCTGTATATTCAAATAACTTAGAATAGCAAAGTCATGAAGTTCAAGGGAAAAACATGACTGATAAAAATGTACTTAGAATCTTTAGTTTAATGCCTCAAGACTGTTTTTTGGGAGGGGAGGTGTTTGTGTTTTTCTCTTTCCACAAATGATTTTTTTTGAGGTGGAGAGTTAGTGGGAGGGTAGCCATGTATCTAAATTTAATCTGATACTTCTAGTAAAAGAGTTTTAGGATCCTAATGATAACTAGTTTAGACCTTCTTATAGGATTATGGATGAAATGCATTGTCAAAGGATTAATTGTATATTCCAAGTAAAAACACAGGCAACCCCTGCTTAATGCTGTTTTGCTTAATGCCTTTTGCTGTAGCGCTCATTGATACCTGATTCCATTTAGCACTCAGCAAGGTTTGTTATAACGCTTAAAGGCATTGTACAGCTGGTGCTAAAACGGACACTAATCCCGGAAGCCCTGATTCTGAAAGTAAAAAGTGAAAGCTGTTTTCACTTAATGCTTGGTTCTGCTTAATGCTCAAGTTTTCTGGAACCAATTTAAAGCGCTAAGCGGGGGTTGCCTGTAACAACAATTTTTTTTTCACATTTATAGATCAGTACTTAAAGTCAAGTGATCTTTCCTGTGTGTGTATTTTACTGCTCTCTCTTAAAATATATATCATTTTGCTCATGAGGATGACAGCGGCCAGTTCCTTCTGAATCAGCATGCTAACGTTTTTCAGTATTTGCCCTTGGTTAAAATGCTGCCAACATGGACTTCTCCCTAGCAAACTGAACTAAGTCATTAACATTATTAGGGAATTTGCAGATCATAACTGGGTGCTTCTGAGTATTTGTATGGGGCCATTATAACCGATGGACTTACTCTTATACTACGGTTTACAAGAAAATGATTAGGGCTGGGTGGGGGGGTGGAGAGGGGTGTTTCTAGCACTATCTCATGGTTCCCATGGAGTTGAACATAGATCACTGTAAATTAAGTTCATAGGACCCATTGGGTGACCTTTGGGTTAGAAAGTGACTTTGACCTCATCTTAACATAAGGTATCTGAGTGTGTGCATCTCAAGGGGCCTAGGTCTCTTTGACAGTCTCTTCAGAGCAGTACAGTACAGTTGATAGGCCCTGCCTTCTGCTGGCAGTGATGTGCATTGCTGATCGAAGGTATTCATATTCTGTCTCCTTCCAACTAAGGATTGTTATTATTTCAGTGGCTGGTGTATAGTATTCTGCAGCAGTTATGGTGCTTCTTTTTGCTGCTATTTCTGCTTGTCTTGGTCATTGGCTCCATTGTTCTGAGTGTCTTTTAATTGGGCAAATGCTTTCAGGGACTAGGTTCAGAGGAATTAAAGATCCATCTGTCCTTTGCTAATGCAGGTGTCAGTTAAGAGAAGACGTTTCAGTTACTGCAATTCCTAACCTGTGAGGAAACTCACTTTTGTGCACTTCAAGATTCACCAAGAACATTCTGAAAAATAATGTTCTCTCTTCTCTTCTATCAACATCTCCTTAAAAATTCCTCGGAACTTATGCATATGTACTAACTAATTACACACATCAAGGTGTGCTCATGTCCAGTTCTGGGCGCCGCACTTCAAGAGGGATGTGGATGGCCTCGAGAGGGTCCAGAGGAGGGCCACTAGATTGATATGCAGGCAGCAGGATAGGCC
>JAGPOW010001034.1:3697932-3713110 GCA_030014935.1 Caiman crocodilus
TTAGGGTGGCTAGGATGTGGAACCGGCTTCCTAGGGAAGTTGTTCTTGCTCCTACCTTGGGCACCTTCAAGAGTAGATTGGATAGGTACTTGGCTGGGGCATTCCTGCCATTGGCGGGGGGTCAGACTAGATGGCCTGCTCTAGGCCCCTTCTGACCCTAGATACTATGATGTACTATCTAATTGCATCAAGGTGTGCTGAAAATCAGAGATGGGCATAAGTGCTATGTCACTTCTTAAAATGTAGTCAGTCATTTTAAGCATTCTCAAAACATTTGCCATTTTATATTTCTTTACTCCTTGAGTTTGAGAACTTGGTTTTCAGTATTTACTTTAGCCAGGTCTGAAAATTTTAGCAAACAATTATGATCACGCGTAGCTTAAGTGGAGAATATAGTGGAAAATGTTACTGCATTAATCTTACTTCCAGGCTGCCTGAGAAATCTTCCTGACCTTTGCATTGGTCCTTATCCAAAGAGTAGGGTAGTTCTCCTGTTCCGGCTGCCACTGAAGTTTGTTCCCCTTTATACAAAAAGATTGTTGACTGTAACACTTACTGAGGCAAACTGGGAACTTATTAGCATTTTAATGTTTGCCCAAAGATTCTGAATAAGTCAGACATACCTAGTTTAGGCTGGTAGAACCAAGTGTTTTGTCAGTATCATAACTAAAATAGCTGAAACAGATCTGTTAGGCAGTTTGACAGTGGGGTGGGGTAGGAAGTGGGTGGATGAAACTATTTTCATTCTGAAGAAAACATACCATATTTACTCAAATCCAAGATGAGGTTCTTTCCCAATATAACATGTGCTGGGTGCAGGTAGAAAACCCTAGTTTTGGATTAAAGTACAAGGCGGTGGTGGAGGACAAACAGTTGTTGCAGCTTTGGCCTTGACCTGAGATAAGGGATGGAGCCATAGCTGTTGCCTGCCTTTCCTAGCTTACTCTTGCTCCAGATTGGCCCCATTCTAGTTCAGAGCATGGAGCACTTGCTTACTCCGGGCCCAAGCCTGGTGGTGGCAGCAACTCTGGCTGGATTTGTTTGCAGTCCATTGATGGTAATTTATTGAATTCTCAGATCAAACACAAAGATTAAGGATGAAAGTTTGGCAGTAGTAGAATTGAATATTATTAAACAGTACTCTAATGCTCATTGTCTTTCACATGGCTTTCTAATACAGACTTGCTTTTGTTGCAGGTTACACACCAGGTACACCATATAAAGTATCTTGTTCACCTACCAGCGGTGCAGTGCCCCCATACTCTTCATCACCCAATCCCTACCAGACTGCTGTGTATCCGGTTCGAAGTGCCTATCCACAGCAGAATCCATATGCACAGGTAAGAAAGTGCATACATCTTCTTCGAGTTCTAGTAGTAGTTTGCTTTCAGCCTCCATTATAAACAGTTATATAGTAAGTATTGCATTAATCTCCATGTTGGGGGAAAATTATTTTTAACTTGTAATGAGTTTTTAAATAAAGAATCTCAAGCATATGCAAAAATTAAACTCCCTGTTCAGGATTTAAATTGTATTATAGATTGCTTCTTAAACATATACCAAAAGTTCTGGGTTTTAAAATGGGTGCCTAAAAGTACGGTTCTTTGGTCAACTTTAGAAATCTAAATGCATGACCTTTCTTTTTCAAAAGTGCTGGTGCCCTTTCAAGGTCATACACACTCAAGTACGAAATGCTTTTGAAAATCAGGCTAACATCAAGGTAACCTAGTTTTAAAACTTGCAAAGGTACTAAGTGCCAAAGTATCCAGATCTCTTAGGCGGTAATTACAGAAGTCTTAGTGTTGCCTAAGAAACCAAACATCAGTCACTTTATTTAAAAAAAAAAAAAAAAAGGCACTCTTTTTAAGCTTATGACAGTTATTTCAAAATACTGCCATAAGAGGGTTGCAGTGGCTGCTGCTCCTTTATGCACTTTTTTTGTAGCACTACAACAATAGCAGGGTCTTTTTGTCTTAGTCTCCATGCTGTACTGTCCTTCTGCTTTTCCATATATCAAACTAGTGTTCTTATGCAGAGCACTTCCCTCATTGTCCAGCAGTATGATGTCACTGAACTTTTTAAAGATCATTTTCACTGTTGTGCACCTCTGTGTCCATTGCTCCACATAAGGACATGATGTGCTGTTTAGTGTGCTTCAAAGGTAACCGAAATGCTTCAAATAGCAAGGGTATAGGTGTACACTGTTGAAGAAGCACTACAAAAATGGTCATCCAAATAAGGTCTTATGGCACCCCAATGTTCCTCCCTGCAAATGGAGAGTGCTCTGCTGTCCTCTGTCCCAGAGGCATGCAGGGATTCCTGTTCTCTAGCCCATGGCTAGGGAGAGCGCTGCTGCATGCCTTGGGCATTTTGAAGTGCCCTACAAGGTTCAGGGGATAGCTGCACATCTTCATGGCACCAAATTTGGGATTTGGAGCGCTTCAAATGTATGTCTAGTCATGCCCTAGGTAACAGTAATGTAAATGAAGTCATGTGATGGAGCTAGACGGAAAAGGACAATTACACGCACAAAAAAATCATCTGGCCTTTAATCAGGATGATGAAGACTATTGTAATTCTAAATAAACTTGCTTGCAGAGATTTGGGGAAGCAGAATTTTAGGCCTTAATAGAAAATATGTGATCTTCTAGCCATCTTGCAACCAGTTCTGCATAGCTGATCAGGGAAAGAGATACAAATAGCTGTCTTCAGCAGGATGGATTATGGCCCTTCACTTTGCTAGAGACCTCCCAGTATTGCTGGAAAGCATTACTGCAGAACCCTAAAAGCAAAACTGGCACAACTATAGGACTTGGGTGACAGGAGGTAACTGATGCAAATTATCATGGCTAGAGTAGCTAGCTAAATTCTGGATGCAGCATTTTAAGCCATTGGGTTATCAGTTCTCAGTTGGGTATAAGATTTTCTGTGCAGCACTTCTGAAGCTTTCAGTTCTCTATTAAAAGTGCTCCTTTTTAGTCTTTTCTTTCTAGTTCCACATTATCATTCCTTTTTCCTAAATAACCCATTGCTTTATTTTCCGTGAGAGTTAAGTGCATGTGTATAAAACCAATCTGAGAACAGAATCAGGCTTTCCTCACTTTGCTTTCCTGAACATCTTGAAGCATGACCTCAAGGTGGATTGTTTTAAATCAAGGTGATTTTTATATGACTTGTCTAGTTTGGTTATTTTTCTAAAGAAAAGTGCATTTTCTCTGGATGATGTGACCATTTTAAAACATGTAGATTTACAACTAAATATGCTAGGTTTGGGACATCTTTTTGCTACTGTGGAGGGTACACAATTGTATTAATTTAAGCAGTTAGATAATTTAATATTTTATAGATTTTTATTTTACATTTTGATGTCAACATGGTGAATAATGCATTGATTATATACTAGATAATTAACTCTTTCCACATGGTTTATTTCAAGCAGCTTCTTTAGAATGTTAACTGGAATCGAACATGCAAAACAGCATATAGCACAGGTAGCCAACCTGTGGCATGCATGCCACAAGTGCTGTGGGCAGCCTCTGTTTTAGCATGTGGTAGACCCAGGAGAAAGCATAAAGGAGATAAGTGAAGGGAATCAGAGTGGCACTCAGTTTGGGGCTAATTTGTGGCACACCTGCCCCCCAAAAAAGGTTGGATGGAATATGTCATTTTGTTTTGTTTAGTTTTTAAAAATTATCTTAAATTTATTTTGGGTACATAAACTTGTATGTAAACTTTAGACCTGAGCTCTCAGAGGGAAAAGCTACAAAATAGGAGTCGTGCTTACATAAGTGGGTGTCCTTTAAGACCTTGAAGAGAGACGTGATGGTTTCCTAAATCAGAGACTGGAGCCTAATGCCTTTGACTTTGCTGATCTCTTGCATACAGTAGTACAGCCCCTGGCTTCTCCATAGGGTTAAATCCTTAATACAGTCTGTGACTTATTGGGCTTGTCTACATATGCCTATACAGCGATGTTGCTACTGTTCTGTACACTGGGCATATTGATATTTTTAGCTACTAGTTTACTTTAGTGGAGCACTGTAATGAGGGAGTGTGCTGCTACAGCAACATAGCTACTGGGCACATGTTGACACGTGGTCACTGTCACTGTAATGCGTCGCAACCATGATATAGTGTTGCATGTAGACATGCCCATTGTCATTTATGAAGTTTGAGCTCAGAAATTAAATGATTTTTTTTATCTTGGTTCTTTTCACACTGATAAACAAGCAGACTAACTCAGTTTATGGAAGGCTCATGCATTCAGTATATTATATGTTTTAAAATGATAATTTCTTAAAATATTGAAGGCTTTTAATATGTTTTATATTACATTTCATTTTAAAAAACAACATAATATTTTAAATGATTAAAATGAAAAGGCTGATTTGAAAAAAGAAAAATAGATTTTTTTTTTTTAAATTTATTTCTGAAAAAGAAAACCCAGATGTATCAACCTTTGAAATGGTTTTAGTGGTGAAAATATTCTAAATTTACTGTTCTTTTCCAACAGCAAGGCACTTACTACACACAGCCCTTATATGCAGCACCACCCCACGTAATCCATCACACCACAGTTGTGCAGCCTAATGGCATGCCAGCAACCATGTACCCTGCTCCAATTCCACCACCAAGAGGAAATGGTGTGACTATGGGAATGGTGGCTGGGACTACTATGGCAATGTCAGCAGGTACTTGGATTTGTATTCCTTACACACTTTATGGTACACATGCGTTATATGGCCAAAATGTATATAGGCACTAATTTCACAGTATCCACTAACTTGAACTTGGGAGGTTTGTGTAGTAGCATGTGAATTGTAGTCTATTCTAACTCAGACTGAGTACTCTAGGATGGGTCAGGTAAACAACCTAGAATATAGGAATGTATTGAAAAGGAAAGCTGATTTGATGTTCCAGTTGCGCTTCTGTCCAAGAGATGATGATGGCATAATCATTTGGTGCTTAGGAATTTTAAAGTAAAACTGTTTCCAGTTGAGTTGTTAAGTTAACTGAATAGAAAATTTTTGTAGTAGGGACTTCCTATTCTGCATCCGAGAAGAACAATTTTAGGACCTGTACATAATGCAAGTATACATGGCCAAAATGATTGATTGACTGTCGTAGTTGGGGCCACCCATATCCCACCATGACTTGTATTCACTAACAACATTAGAGGGCAGTGTGAATTGTACAACCAAGACCTAGGGAATACTGTTTCCTAATGCACACATATTACGCTGCCCACTCCACTTCAGTGCTAAGTAGGGGTGTGTGAAGAGGGCCCTATTCAATTTAGATTTGGATTCGGCCTGAATCGTGGACATTAAGTCAGTTTGTTAATTTGAATCACTGTCCCTGATTTCAATTTGGCCGAATCCAAAGTTCGACACTGATTCAGAGAATCAGCAATTTGGACAAAATGATAGCTTTAAATGTTTTTTCTACGTACCTGAAGGTACCAGCGTGGCTTGTGAATGCTGCAATGCTGGGGCACATGGAGAGTCCCACAGGAATGCATGGGGGCTCTCCACATGCTCAGCAGTGAACTGGAAGTGGACCAGAAGTGCTTCTGGTCCACTTGCAGGTCTGCTACCGAGCACACTGGGGAACCACCTGCTCTTGTGTGGGACACTTCGTGAGCCCCAGCACTGCAGTGTTCATGAGCCACCTGTTACCTGGAGGTATGTAGGAAAAACATTTAAAGCTGTCTCTATGTCTGAATTGCCAGAGGGTTCCGATTTGATTCAGAGATTAAAGGGTCCTCTGATTCGATTCGGATTCAGAGATCTGGCTGCTAAATCTCCACTGAATCAAATTGGGGACTGAAGCTTCACACAGCCCTAGTGCTAAGCTAGTTAGAATTTAAGCAACTTTGCTAATCCTGCACAAGCTGGTATCATTTCAAGGCCACAGCTGCTCTAGAATTAGACTTCTATTCTTATGAGTGTGTCTGATCCTTCTGCCTGAAATTTTGAGCATGATTGTAATGTGAAGCAGGTCTGGATGGTGCAAGGAACCTGTTTTTAACCAAACCCACTCTTTTGTAACTCAGATTTCAGGTGTGTTGATAAAAGTAAATTAATTATTTTATTGCATTTATTGTCTTTTGGACTGTTGAACTCTAGATGGTAGCCATCTAAGACTGAGCACGCCACAGCCCTCAGCAAGAGGTTTTTGTTTTCAAGACCACCACTGTTTTGTAGACACACATTACTTCTGTGTGTTTTTCCAGCTTTTGTGTGGGGGATAAGCTGTAACAGACAAACATTCTTAACTTCCTGTATAAAGTCCTCTTGATGGGAAATAAGAAGGATCCTGAGGCTCCAGTCAGCCTGTTTCCTTTTACAATTCTTCAGTCTGTAAAAACCCACTGGCATTTTTTTCAGACAGGAACTAAATCATTCTGCTTTATCAAAATGAAATTTCTTTAGCTTCAGGTATTCCTATAATAGAGCCTGTTGCGAGGAAAAGCATTTTTCACAGCATAATGCGTTCTGCAAGTAGGATTTTTGTGGGGGTTTTTTCTGAGGAAGTTATAAATACCTGCACTTGCATTGGACAAAATATCAAAGTGACCCTATTCCATAAACATTTGAAGGAAAATTGATTGAATTGAAACTGCCACGGTACAATTTCACAAGCGTTGAAGTGCATTTTCTTACTGCAGCAGAAGATGAGCAAGACTCAATTTTATATTTTGAAACAACAGTTTACAAATGCTAAAAGGTGAATTTCTGAAAAATATTAAATATAAAAATGTTCTTTGTTTCCTAGGTACTTTGTTGACCACTCATTCCCCAACTCCAGTTGCTCCTCATCCAGTTACTATGCCCACATATCGGGCTCCAGGAACACCAACCTATAGCTATGTGCCCCCACAGTGGTGATCATCCTGGCAGTGTAAGTTACTAGTGTCCATGCTGAAACAGCAACCTGATTGTAAATGGCTGTATGACAGTGTACCTCTTCTAGGAGAGTTCAGAGGAGGGAAATTCCCAATATGTTAACTGAGTGAATACTAGGAACAGATTATTTCTGAAATATTGTTTGTTTATATAGCTGTGCAGGAGAGGAAGAACGTTCTGGTGAGACTTCTTCATTGTCTGTATCATTAGAGGATGAATATTTGCTCTGATTCCAGTTATTTGTACCCCTGGTATCTGCTAGGGCTGTGCAGAGCTTTGGTTGCTGATCTGATTTGGCCCAATTTTGGTGGCCAAATCTGAATCAAATCAGGAGACTCTTTAATCTCTCCGAATCAAACTGAAACACTCCAAATCAATTTGGGGAGATTTGGAAAGATTCGACGATTCAGACAGACACAGCCTTAAATGTTTTTTCTACATACCTCAAGATACCAGGAGGCATGGGAATTCTTTGAAGTTGGGGCAGATGGAGGGTCCAACAGGAGCGTGGGGGGCCCAGGGTGCTCTACAGTAGAGCTGAAACCTTCGGGTCCTCCAGGCAGCACGCTGCCGCTCCCCCCTTCTCCCCGGCTCAGTGACTGGTGCTTCCTGGGTCTAGAAGGGCACCCAGGGTTCCCCCGTGACTGATCACCAAGCCAGAGGGTTGTAGGGGGACCCCTCTGCGTACTCGGCAGCAGACCACAGACACTTCCAGGTTTGCCACCGAGCACGCAGGGGACTCCCCCATGCTCCTGTGGGATGCTCCATCTGTGCCAGCATCGCAGCATTCACAAGATGCACGTGATACCTCGAGACTGGTAGAAAAAACATTTATAGCTGTGTCTATGGCCAAATCGCTGATTCTCTGAATCGTCATTGAATCTTCACATTTGGATTTGTCTGAATCCAATTTGGTACAGTGATCCAAATCAACTAATCAAATCACTGTGCCTGATTCAGGCTGAATCTGAATCAAATGTGGTCAGTTTCACATACCCCTAGTAGGTGCATGTAAACCCAAAAGGATCAGTTTCTTTAAGCAGGCCAGTTCTTTGGGTAGATGTGATATTTCTTACTAGACCAGCTGAGTAGTTGGAAAAAAGTTCTTTGCAACTTTCAGGCACAGTCACCCTTCCTCAGGCAAAGGGAGACTGCTGTTGTTCTGAGATCTCCAAGGAATGAAAGAAGCTGAAAGTGTGACAGGATGGCAATGAGCATGTAAATAGATGGAAATTAGGAAAACAAAAGGTAGTGAAGTTGTGGGAGGAGGGCAAAGGAGGGGCAAAAATAGCCCCAGGTAAGTAATGGAGACTTTATTTTAGTAGTTTTCCAAGGTAGAAAAGAGTTTGTATATTGGGGGGACGACACACACTTCTTTTCTACCTTGGAAAACTACTACAGGAAAATGCTATCACTGCCACATACTGGAATATAGTTAGTGGGTTTACAGCATGAATGATGCAGAGTATTATTAGGTAATACTTTGTTTTTTAAAGTAAGTGGGGCTTGAAGGCAGTTGCAAAAGCATGCAGTTATCAAGCTTTAGTCAACCATAGTTAAATATTTTCCTTGCCTCTTTTTTTTTTTTTTTCTGTTTCTCTGACTATAGGTTTGAAGATGGGAGATATGCAATCAAGTAATTGAGGTTTAAAAGTTGGTGCTGAAGCCCTCATGCCTCCAACCAGGACTTTCTTCTGAATGCTTTCAACACTTTGCTAAACACTACTAATTCCTGATCACTGAAGATTTTCCAGTGCTGCATATCTTACATCTTGGAACTCCAGCAGTTAGTCTTAAAGCAAATCTTGTTTTGTGGACTGTCTTGCAATTTTTTTAGCTAATTATAATGATAAAAGGGAGCATAAATTTATTCTGATCCATATCTAGTTGAATGCATGTTTAAAAAAACCCACAAGAAACAAAGCTTGCTCAATCTACCTGCGGTGACTGATGCAAAAACCATCATATGCAAAATCCAAAGGAACCGAAAAGTATTTTACAACTTGTATCACTAATGCACTGTTGTAATATATGCAGGGTCTTCAAGGTAGAATCGTGAAAGTGAATTTCTTTATAGAATGTCATTATATACATTAGATAAGTGTTTCAACCTTTTTGGGTTGATAGAATTGCCAGTTCAAAGGGGCACATTTTTTTTTTTTTAATTTAAGTGATATATTCATTTCCAATTAAATTCAACTAGTACAAATTGGAGTGACTGGAAAATGAATCTGACAAGCTGCAGAAATCCTGCACAGAATTAGTTTACTGTGTACCTTTCCATTTCCGTTATAGGGATTCAGTGTTATGCAGACATTTTTAAGGATCAGAATGAATTGTTAAATGTGTGGCTACCTAAAGGAAAATCAAATACAGTACTTCCTTGAGTTGATTGCTGTTACAAATGGGAGGTAACATCTCTATAATGAATTGCACCTCCTGAATAAAAGTGATCTAGTTAGAAACCATCACTACCTTCCATATGACAGAGCATTCATCAGAATGAGGCTTGCCACACAAACTAATAAAGTCGCATTATATTTGTCTTTAGGTGTTTTTCCTAAGAATGTTCTAGTCCATTGAAAAACCACATGTGCAGTTGAACCAGCTTGCTTTTCAGATATTTAAGAGATTCTAGTTGTTTCTACAACCAACAGGAGTTAAATTACATTGTTATCCTGAAGAGAGAACTTTGTGCATTTGTTAAGCATATTAAAGGGGAACAAACAATTTTAACAATGTCCTTATTAGCTCATATTATCTGCAGTGCGGATTATGGATGTAGTGTAGCAGGGCTATCAGAATGCAGAGATTTCAAAAGTTGTGGGGAATTTTATCCTCTAACATATTTGTGATCGAAGTAGGAGCCATTCATTCGTTATAGCATATTTGATGTAACAGTTGGGATTTTTTTTCCTTTTTTTTAACTTCCTAAATTGCACTTGGAAAGCACGTAAATTAAGACGGACTGCAGATTAGTGTTTTCATCACAATGAGTCACTTCCAGTATCTTTGCTTGCAACTTCAATTTTTAAAAAGTACCTCAAAGCAAATGCTGTGGGGATAAAGGGCTAGCCTTGGAACCCATTTATATACCAAAATCATTACAGGAAAGGATTTTAAATTTATAAATTTGAATATTGCACACACAAATCAAGGTTTTTCTTAAACCTGCCTGATTTATAGTCTTAGTAAAATGCAGTGTTTTTTTTTGCGGGGGTGGGGAAAGAGGATACATTCTGCCTGCAATAAATTATGCAGTAAATGGTTATAAAATGTTGTTCCCTTTTAAGAGTTTACACAGAGGTATGTCAGACTGTAGTGTTTGTAGTTTAATTTTCCATCCAGAAGTGATTTTTTTTTTTTTTTTTTTTAATTGTATATCTACTCGTGCTTTGTTTTGGGGTGTTCTGCTCCTTATACAGATTTGGTAGCTACTTCAAGGTAGCATCAGTGCTGATTTTAATGCTGCCATTCCAGTACTTGTCCCTGGTGGGATGGGTACACACCTGAAAACCCATTAGAGCCTTTGGTAACTTTATTTTTTACAATAAGCACTCTTTTACTACCATGTTTTATTTTATAAATTTTAGAATTATTTTGCATGGATCACTGTAAACAGATGACCCCCTCCCCCACCACTTATTTCAATGCCTTTAACATAACTATGGTGTTGACTAGAAATACTTTTTTAAATGTACTTATGAGCACTTATTTCAGCTTGAGGATTTCCATATATTTATGTATGGAGCAGAGATTTACCCCAAACAAACCATTTGAATCTGTACTGCTTTGTTCAAGTCTGTTATTACAATTCCATTTGTGTTGTAGGGTTGCAGCATTGATTCGTCAGGTGTTCCAGAGACTGTAGTGAACATTAACAACAGGCAGTTTATCCCGTTTAGCTAGTTTAGAGTGAGACTTTTTGTTGTTGTTGTCTTTTTAGTATGTTTTTTTATGAAAAAAGAGTTGAGGTGTGAAATGATGCTGTCTTGGGGAGAAGCTATAAAGTACAAGTTTTAAGCTTTGCTGTCTCCTGTCTTGTTACCCAATAAAGTAAAGCTTTGAAACCATAGGAGAGAACTTTTCATGAATGCTGCATTAATAGATTAATAGTTAAGGAAAGAATATAATGTCCTATATATTTGCTCTAACTTCCTAAATGTTTTCTTGGAATCTGTCTCCCAGTAATACTATTCCATAACATTTAGGCAGTCTCACTTACTTGAGCACTTTTTTCTAAGTTGCATTATGGGATTCATCTACAAGGAGGGAAATTACCTTTCTCTTGCAAAAGGTACCGTACCTTCCAGATGTGATTGCTGTAACTAATGGGAGGTAGGAGCATGTCTCCGGTAGTTTGATTAGGGGAGTAACCAAAAGCACAGTGTGTTTGGGTGGGGGATGTATATACAACTATCATAATGGTATTTTGTTGCAAAAAGTAGAAAGCATGGATATAAAACTGGGATAAAATCATATGTTGTTTAATAGGAGTTTACACAGCGAGGGTCTTGAGAAACATTCTCTCCTGCTTTTTATACTACATTCCCTATGTAGAATTCCTGTACAAATATATACACATGTACACAGTATATGTTTTGCACTGGAGCTCTTCAAAAAATACTGGGTGTCTAGTGCAGTAGAGAACATTTCAAATCAGTCTTCTCTAAAAACTTTTATGGCAGCTTTATATAATAGATTTAAAAAAAAAACAAAAAAAACCTTTTAAACCTGGAACTGAAGATAAATAACTATTTCAGCAATAACATAAGAGAAGTCCAAGATGCATTTTGGTTCTAATTTCAAGTGTTTCATTTAAACAAAGTATTGTTTAGGCTGAGATTTGTTCCCTAGGTCAGTAATGTCTGACTTAAGTCTCTTAGAGAGAGTAGCAGCAAAATAGTTATGTTCTTAAAAAAGGTTAATAATTGGCACCAGAAACTCATAGCTCTAGTCAGTGGTGTGATGTTCACTAAAGAACACAAGGAAGGAAATCTAAAACTGTTCCAGTATCTTCAATATTGCTCACAAACTTGCTTGTACCAAACATCTCCAGTTGACATTTCTAGGAGACAGGAATGCTGTTCATGGCAGCTTCTTTTTGAGTGTACTATGCAAGTTTAGTGCTTAAGTGAAATGAGAGAACACACACATTTTGTCATTTGCCATCTGCTGTAGTCCTTCCTACTGTGGTCTCACCTACTGAAAAGCCCCATAAGTACCACCATGTCTTAGTGTTGTTAGACTATAGTTCATGGTACAGATTTTTGTATATCCGGGTACTCTACATCGAGTCTTTACAAAGCAATCTGGCTTCTGCATGGAAGATGAGCCACTTACAGTATCTAAGAAAGATTCTAATTTTTAATTTGGAATAGCTCCCCAGGGCTTGAACACAGTATTATATGCCATTAGTCTGGTTTTTAAACATATTACTCTTTTTCTGGGTAGATTAGTGCAGCAGTCTTTTAAGACCATTGTAGGTTTAAGGCCCACTAAGGAGGGTTGGAAAATACCATCTGAGAGAAACCTTCCATTTATTGAAACACAATAATAATGATGCATCAATTACATCTTTTGGGAGGAGAGGACAGGTGCTGGGATTGTTAATTGGATTGTAATTTGCAATTGATCAGAAAATAGTTTGCACAGTTCCTAGTAGAGAATAGACAGATCTTCTCCAGCAGGTGTCACTATAGGATAATTTGTGGAAAGTCAAAATTAATTTAGTAATCCCCATTTTGAACCGCATTCTTTTCATGGCAGCCTGTTAGAAAATGCAAGGAAGAATTAAACTTGTCTAAATATTTCCACCTAAAGAATCACTTCTAATCTTGTGCATTTAGCAGCTTTAAGCCTCGTGTAGAAACAGTTGGACATGCTGAAGGGCGATGTTTATAAAGAAAACATTGCAGTAAAGTCAGGATTTTTTTTGTTTGTTTGTTGGTTTTTTGGGTGTGGTTTTTTTTTGGTTTTTGTTTTTTTTACTGTCATGCTTTGTTCTGACTTTTTTAGATCTATTTAGAGATCTTCTCTAGTGGCTTTCCAGCAGGCTGTCTTCATCTGTGTGTGTCCTGAAAGAAGTTGGGGGAAGTGAGTTGCAGGGAGGAGAAGTGATGCTGGGAAGAATGTACACTTGGAAATATCTGAAAACCACAGTTTTGAGGGTCTACTTGTAATATCAAATATTCTAAACAGTTGTTAACCTCTAAAACTCCAAAATAAAAAAAACACGACAGTAACTCTTCCAAACTGGTGCGACTCTTTGGGCACTTAGCAGGCAAACTGGGAAAGCTTTTTTTAGCTGGCTGCTGTACAGACTTGTTTTAAGTAGAATGGATTTGTTAGTGGGTTTTTATTGTGATGCTATTATTGGCTGCCCTCATGTCTAAGATCTGAAAAAAGTGAGTGCATGCAACAGAAGTACAAGAGGTCCCAGTAATAGTGCTCATGTTTTGTTATGAAATAGGCACAGGTTTCCTTTTTTATGACTTTTTTAAAAACTGTCGTACAAGCAGTTATATTGGTACTTTTTTAAGTTTAGGTCAATGTTGTCTTCCAGAATAAGTTTTAAAGCATCACTCACTTCTACATTGAACTATTGCATCAACACAAAGGAGTGGAGATTCCATCCTGAGCCAGTTCAATTATGTGTAAATTCATACTTTTTTTTATTTTTTATGCAATCCAATGAGTAGATGAGCTCAGATTTAAATTCTTAAAGCACGTTTATTGTAACAAGAATTGTTATGTATTAATACTTCAGTTTTCAATAAAGATTGACTTGTGTTGCTTACTTTGGTTTCTTGCTCTTGAGTAATGTAGCTATGTGAGTTATTAGACATTTCAACACATCATAACAAACATGTTTGAATAATTTCCTTTTAACTGATAATTGGAAGCAAAGAAAAGATTCAGCTAATCAGTTAAGTAAACTGTTTCTGTGCATGAACATTTTGTTATGACCTTATGTAACTGAAATCCTGACTTAAATTCTAGCTATTCAGCTGGGTCTGGAATTTGCTTGTCCTTTATTATAGAGATGGAGGGTAGGGGTTCCTTGAGCTTCCTGCTGTTCCATCAGCAGCTTCCAGAGGGCTCTCCATAGTTTCAGGTACCAGTCTCCTATTCCAGCCCTGTGTGCACAGTGCCCCAGAGGAGCTGTAAGGCTGTAGGATATGCATGCTAGCTGACAGCAGAAACAATGAGGTGCTTCATTTGGCGTGGGGCTAGAGCACCCTATGAAAGAGTGTAACAGGAGTGGTGTAGTTCTACATTCCCCTTTCAGGGCTTTGTCTTATTCTTATAATTTTAGCCCTTGAACTCTACTGAAGATTGTGCTATTTTAACTTAATAGACAACCAATGAATGAACATGAACTTCCATGGAGTCTTAGTGTTTTTCTTGTTTCTGGAAATCATTGACTACACTAAGAACTTCTTGCCTTTCTTTAAGGGAAGCAAACTTTTAATTAAGTCACTAAGGTAAACCACCCAAGGACTAGGTGAGAGTAGAAGTGATGTGAGGAGGCTAATCCTAGTTCTCCCTTCTTTAAAATGGGGGGCGGAGAAGAAACCAAATAGGACAAATGATGATCATGGAAGTCTGAATAGTGTTGAGGGATGAATTGTAATATTTTAAGCAAAAAAATAATTATTTTTTAATTTTGTGGGGTGCTTCTGACCCAAAGTAGTTGATGAAGAACAAGAGGGTATCAGGACAGGCCCTATGAGGAGAGACTGAAGGACCTGAACCTGTTCAGCCTCAGCAAGAGGAGTCTGAGGGGGGACCTGGTGGCTGCCTACAAACTCATTGGGGTGATCAACAGCAAATAGGCAGAACCCTTTTCTCCCCAGCACCACCTGGGGTGACCAGGAACAATAGTCATAAGCTGATGGAGAATAAGTTTAGGTTAGAGATCAGGAGGCAATATTTTACAGTAAGGGTGGCCAAAATCTGGAACCAACTTCCCAGGGAAGTGGTCCTTGCCCCTACCTAGGGCAAATTCAAGAGGAGGTTGGACAATCACCTGTCTGGGGTCTTGTGAACCCAGCATTCATTCCTGCCTGTGGCTGGGGTCAGGCTAGATGATCTATTCAGGTCCCTCTTGGCCCTAGCTACTGTGAAGGTAATCCTATGGTAATAAAAATAATTGCACCCTCCTAATCTTTCCCCAAGTGTAAATGGTCTAAATATTGAAATTCATTAAGGCTACCTGTTTTATGAGGTCTCTGCATTTATCAATCCTGCAGTGGCTGGGTTTTTTT
>JAGPOW010001034.1:3713502-3764973 GCA_030014935.1 Caiman crocodilus
TTTTTTTACCTTAGTGAGTGTCTCTTTCTTTAAAAAAAACCAAGCAAACAAAACAACAACCAATCTGACCGTGATTGCTAGTTAGGAGGGATCAGCTTAGACAAAACTACCAGTGGAAGAGGAGTGACATGCAGTGATGATTTTTTTTTTCCTCCTTAATTAACAATATTTTAAAGAAACACACAATTTGGAAAGTATTTTGTGTCCTTATGCTAATGCCCAGGTCAGAAAAAACTAATTTTTGGCATACAGTTTAAATATTTAAGAGAACTGTCTTCGTTATAGAAGCATCTCAACATAGCTGAGATAAATCAGAGCTGCTTTCTGAAAGGAGATTGCCAGGATGGTGACCATCTGCACTTGGATAAGCAACTCAGGTTTAAGTTTTCCCTAAATTTGGTATTTAAAAAAAAAGTTTGCTTTCCTTTCCAACAGGCATTCCTTGAGATTCCAGCCCTTATCTCCACCCGCCAAAACAATGTTGTAGAGTCCAGCTTGCAGAGTGGGCTGTCGTTCATATTTAATGGAATAGTCTGATTCACACAAAGATCAAAAGCACTTATACAATATAAATGCTTCCTCTGAGTATAGCTGATCCATTTAGCTCTGAATGAATCAAGCTAGCTATGAAGTCTGGTTTTCAAATAGAACAGTAGCCTGGGATTTTTTATTTTAAGCAAAGCAACCATCTCAAAAAGGAATACAGCTGGTGATCATCTTCTTTATCTTCTTGTACAATCCTTATGTGAAAGATCAAGAAAGAGAACTCAGACAAGTGAAGGTACCAGTCACTCCAGAATGGCCAAGAAGAAATACTAATAAACACAAATGCTTATAAAAAGGGAGAATCTCTTCTTCCAAGCCACCAGCTTGAGTACAATGGGTAAGAGGCATGAAGGGGCTGGCTTGAGCAATAACTTCTAATCTTTGCACTTCCTGTGTAATTTGTATTTGTTTCAGTGAAGCAGTGAATTCAAATGAGACTTTTTATGAATGCAGAAATAATAAGAGACTAAGGTATCAGAATTGGCATGTCATGGCACTGGGAGCAAGCAGCTTGCTGTTTGGAAGCTGTGAGGCCAGGAGAGATTTGCATCTTCAGCCTTTCCAGTATATGTTTTTCTGTTTCCCCCATCTAGCCTATCTCATTTGGTTTGGCACCCTGGTTTGCCCCCTGTAGGCCAGGTGATAACATTGGAACTAAGGTTTGCATCCTCCTCGTGTCTTTCCAAGTCTTGGATGATGCCACTGTTCATTGAAAAAGATAACTTTGGCCTTCTAACTTGTGGCAAAAGTAAATTGTGCATACAGCCCAAGGTGTCCATGGAGGGGTTGGGGAGCAGCAGTTGAGATGCAACTGCTTGCAAGGAAGCAGTATAAGGAGAAATAGCTGTGTGGTAAGCAAGGGACAGCTCGATGCCAGGTTGATGGCAGATGCAGAGCTGGGCCTCAGGGCTGTGCCCTTGTTGGAGCAGGGGGCTGGGCCTGCTGGCACTGGGCAGCTGCTAACAGGGGTCACAAATCTGGAGGGAGCCTAGCACTCATCCTGGCCTGTATACCAGATGGCTCCTGCAGGTAACAAAGTGAAGATTCAGTTCCTCACAAGTGTGGTCTCTGTCCTACAGCCAAGTCATTGCATCTTTGAACTATGGGGCTGTGCCCTGAAGTCTTTATATCCTGACTTCCTGTTTGCTTGTAACTTCTTAACTAGAACTTTGCCCTTAGCAGTAGCGTTCCTCACTTTATTTCCATGCTCTTAATTAAAAAAAAAAAAAAAAAACACTTGAAAGATGTAAAAGCCTAACAGCCTTTTCTAAGATATCTAATCTAAGGTAAAGGAACTTCAGAAACATGTTCATGCCCACTCATAAACGGGTCACCATGCTTTTTTTCCATAGAATTTCGAAATGGGATGCCACTAAATTCTGGAAAGGTACGGAGAGCAGCCTAGGTCTAAAGAGACAGAGAGAACCACTGCAGTAGACACTCCAGTGTAGAAATGTTAGTGTTGCTGAGGCTTTAGTTAAGGCAGTTCATTTGCAGTGTGAGTTAAATTACTTTGGTTCCTGTGTTGTATGTTGTGTGCTGGAAGTGGAAGGCAGCTGGGTGGAGTGGAGCCTGTCATCCAAACTGTTTCTAATGGATGTGGAGGAAGAAAAGTAGGCTCTTTCAACTAGTCATTCCTTGCTTTTAAGGGTTTGGGAGTGGATTTGGCACTTAATCATCTTCAATCAGTTTGTAACTAACTTGTGGTTATAAAATACATCTGTTCTGTATTCCAGAAAAGTCAGCCAAAGATTGGGTTGTAACAAGTCAGCCCAAGCCCCTAAAATGCTCTGGTCTACAAGAGCCAGAGCAGGTGACCAGACCAAATGATGTGGGATAGGTGAGGGAACAGAAGAGAATATATTGGAAATGCAGAAGGTGCAAATTTCTCCTGGCCTCACTGTTCCCATACAGCGAGTTGTCTCAGAAGAAGTAAATTTTCAGGAGACAACTGGATAAGGTGTTAGAATCATAGGGTTGGAAGGGACCTAAGGAGTTCATCTAGTCCAACCCCCTGCTCAAAGCAGGACCATTTATGAACTTTAAGAGGGAGACTTGCAAAAGGTGTGAGACCTTTCTTGGATTCTACTGTAAAGCAGTAGTTGGGGATTTTGTTTTCTGGCTGAGAGCTATTTTTTAGCAATGTTTGAACACTATGTACATTTTTTAAAATAATCCTATTTTGCAGATTTTATTTTTTACACACAGAAATGAGGATCCTGTCCCAAATTCCTGTTTAAATAGTATTACTTTATGATATTTAAAAAAAAAAAAAAATTCACATTTGTCTAAGCTTTGTATCCTTGTTAATAGGATCCTAGATTTAATATAGTAGATTTTGTAATACTTTGGAAAAGTTTTGAAGACTTGAATACTTGTATGACACTGTCCAGCAAATGACCAGGTCAGTGAAGAACTATTGGATTGGATTCTGGCCTTGTACTATTTAAATCCTTTTGCAACGTTCCTGTTGGCTCACTGAATCACTGTAAAAATATGCATCCTTCATCACTCTTCATATTTATCTGACATTTTGCATTAAAGCCAACCCTGAAAAGATGTTGCAGTATTTGCACAGTGAGGTTTGCCATCAGGCTGTAAAAGCCACTTTTCCTGGTGGCGTGATAGCTCAATCACCATTCATTTCATGGTGGGTCACAAAAAGTCCTGAAAGCTGTATGCGCCTTGCCAGGTCCAATTTCAAATGCCTCTGGGTAGTGTCAATGGTACGACAGAGCTGCTTTGGCATTAGTCTTGCTGCCAAGAGGCTTTGCTGAAATGTAGACCGGTTAGTCAATTTGCTTGCTTTGTTTATGGGATGGTGAGGTGGCTTGCACCAGGTTACATCACAGCCCTTGTGAATTCATATGCTGCCTCCATCACAGTCCGTATTTAAACCTTGTCTTAGTTTAATCAATTAATAATTGGGTAGCTGGCTTCAATGGCAGGGCTCCCAGGCTTAGATGGGTTTTAGACTGCAGATCGTTTTCTTGACATATGTACAGTACTTGCACACTGGGAGAAACTTGCTTACCTGGAAGAAATCCTGATTATTATGATCACATTCATTTGGGGCTTTTGCACTATGAGGCCTTTAATTACATCTATGATTTGTTACATGGTGTTAATTGAAAATCCTGTGTGCATTTATACTGGCATCACTATCTTTGGAGTATCCAGTAAAATGCAGGAATTAGCTGTCACTCAGTTGGGTAAGGTTTAAGTACCCAACCTGAATTAATATTGCATATAAGCTGGACTGGAGGGATATCGCCCAAATAAATTACGTCAGGAAAGAGGTGATATCATCCTAAATTGACTGTTTTACGCTGATTTTTGTTTCTTTTGTATGTGGATGGTATTATTCATGTTTAAACTGAAAAGCAGAAGCCCTTACTATGCTGGTTTGATTAACTCCTGCTAATTTCCTATTAATTACTAGTTGGGTTGCTATGCTAGCCCAGAAAGATGAACTGGTGGACAAATGGAGAAAGCGGTGTTACCCAACACTGAAAGCCATTTGTTTAGCTGGGTATGGAGGATGCAAACTCCACAGATGGAGGTGCAAGCAGATTAATGTCACATAGCAAGTCTGGTTTAGGATGGAGCATGATATTAGTGGCTTCACCTAGCAGTGATGCAAATGATACTTCTGTATGTCGTGACACGTAACCCTTGATTTGAAAATGTTCCCAGCACATCGCCCTGGTTTCTGCAGCTTTATAGCAATTTCTAATGTGGCCATTGACTTCATTGAGAAGTTCCTCTTTTTTGTCTGATCTTCCCAAGGAAGATCATTTCCACCTATTTTGAAAATCTGTATGATGTGCAGTTTCCTCCCTGCACAGTTGAGTTGCTTTCTCTTTGGTTGTGTATGCACCACCTTCCTCATGTGACTTCTTCTCCCACTCCCTTCCCTGTCCCAAGAGCTGGCTTTGTGAAGTTTTCTGAGGTGGATTTGTTTTGGTCTGAACTTCCTTGCATCTCTCAGCTTTTTAAAGATGTTCTGTAGGGTTTGCTCAGATTTCTCAGTGAAATGTTCATAAGTTTCTTCCTGTTCTTGGACACACTTTGTTAAAGTGGAGTCTGGCTCAATCTTGTCCATGCCAAGCAATATCTGGGTGTGGGGTTCACTATATCCTGATCTGTCCTGATGCAACTCTAAACTGCTTTAAATGGCTTCTCCACTGGAATTGTGAAAGGACTATGGGGGATGTGAGCTCTGGGTCCTTGGGGAATAGCTGCTTTTTTTTTTTTGCGGGGTGGGAATTGTTTTTTCCATTTTAACAACATTTTAGTGCTTCTCTCCAGCTCTGTGGATGCAATGCCTTTCTTAGGATGAGGCCAGGGCCCCCTACTCTGTGTAACCACATCTTAGAGAGTGTTCTATTTGCCCACCTTGCCTTTCTCTTAATTTTTGCTCTCTCCTGAAGTTGTTCTTGCTTTCTCCAAATAATTTGTTGCAATCTTTCAGTAAAATCCTGGAAATACAGCCTGGAAGGAGGATCTAGTCTATAGTGGTGCTAAGTCATGCTGAGGGTGCAGAATGGAGCAGGGATCACAGAAGGATACTTGCGTCTTCCAACACAGGTAAGTGCTTGGCCCTGGCTGGCAGTACTCCCTGCTGTTGTGCAAAGTACTACAATATTAATTCTTTAAGTATCTCTCCAGCCATCCACAGACATGATTTGCCAGCCCGCTTTTGCAATTAAAGTCAAATAGTTCTCAATTGATTAATTCCCCTCAATTGATAGTTCACCACTAAGAGTGTAGCAGGCCATTGATTTGCTACTGATGTTGAATACAGGGTTACAGTCTGGTCTCGTGCTCTGAATATTGAGACCAAGTAAACAACTTTTCTTTCCTCTGAACAACCCTGAGGGTAGCAATGGATGCCGCCTGACATCACATCTGCTTCCATAAAATTTGTATGGCAACACCAGCTGTGAGAAAATTGATGCCCCTACCCTTCGTTATACCACATAGCTGGTAATGTAAAATAGTGTTGTTTTATTGCTGCCAGGTGTCTGCGTGCTCTGGTGGGAGCAGTGTTGGCATCCCAGAGCTGCCTGCACTCTCCAGCTGCCTGGGCAAGAGCGTCTGGGGGCTTGAGGGGCCAAATTCTGTGCCCCCCAGCAATTCCCATGCATGATCAGCCCCTCAAGCCCTGGGATCACCTGCAAGCAGGGGTGTCCTGGGGAATCTTGAGGTGCCTCTGTCAGCGGGGAGAGTCGGGGTTCCCTGCTTATGGAGACTTGCCCTGGGATCTCTGGGGGTGGTCTCCTTATGTGTGGAAAGCCCTCATAGGTCCCAGCATGGAGGCATGGGACCCAAGAATTCCCTGGTGACCTATCAACACATGAAGCACAGGTCAGCCTTGGACTTGGAGCAGATCCCAGGATGGGGTGCTGGGGATTCCCCAGGTTTCATGCTGCCCTGCATCCCTGTGCCACCACACTTGCCTCCACATGACAAGGGGAGTGTATCATCCACTTCGGGGCAGGACAGTGGGCAACGTGTGTTGTCGAATAAAGTGGGATACTTCCCACTGGAAAATACAAAAAAGGGGGACACAGGAGGAAAAGTGGACAGCTTGTTTATTTCCCATCTCATGAGTGCATCTGGAAACAGGCATTCACATGTATAGGTATGTACAAATCTGAATTAAGTGCAACAGATGTACCAACCATGCAGGCTACAAAACGGTGCAGAAAGCTGCATTATTAGGAGTGCTGCAAATAAAAAGCTTACTGTATGCAGGTGGAGAAAAAGAACAAGAAAAGTTAGTGGATCCAAGTAAATGGGACAAAAGCTGCCGACTTTTTTTAAACAGAAAATTATCGTTGCTAAAGCCACAAGGGTTTTCTATCACAGTTTGTGTTGAGGAAAGCGGACAGGAGATGTGAAAAGGATTAAATGTAATGTGAACTGTTAATCCTGCAGCAGGGAGGGGGTTGCAAGCTGTGAATACTTGTGTGGGTAGAAAAGCCAAGGCAAGAAAGGAGAATTCTTATGCTCCTCATCAGCCTGAAGCTGTGCAGCTCTTAATACAGAAAAACACAAGTGAAATTTAATTTTTGCTTAGAAATGTGCGTGACCATGCTGTAGGCACCAAGCACCCTTAAAAATGGAACTTGTACACGATGCTTGGAAATGCTGAGTCAAGCTTTCTGGTTCTCCCCAAGGGATGTGTTTTGGTTCAGCTTGGAGTGAAGTAGTGAATTAATGGGATTGCAAGATGCTGTGGCTGAAAAGAAAGGCATGGATTTTTTTGACTCAGCTGCTTAGGGAGGTTGATTCTTCCTCCTGCTCCAAACAAGGCAAATCAAGCATTGCATTTCCAAATGGACCCAAAGTTCACCAAAGCCCTTGATGAGTTTTCAAATTAGTCTGTCAGCAACCTCAGACAGTCATTCTGTAATGCATTCCTTACGTAAGCACCTGATTCTGCAGCCCTGCTTAAATTGTAAAGTTGCTGGGCTTTACCTCCCTTGTATTGGGCTCGTAGCACACAGAGCATCATTTAAACACAAATTGTGGCTGCTAGTAGCCCAAGAGGACAAAATAGTATAATGTCAGGTCACATTAACGTCAAGTGAACAAATGGTGACACAGGCCATATCCGACAGTGCTGAGATGTTTTAAAGCAGGAATGTGAACAGAGCACCATCCTTCAAACAAGGAGGTGCTCTCCCTCCCACTTGCTTAGTCCAAGTACTTAATGCAGAGGTCAGCAAAATGCGGCCCACGGGCCAGATACAACGGCCTGGCAGGCTGCATCTGGCCCACGGAGCCCCTAAAAAAATGTAGAAAATGAATAGTTATCTGCCCCTGGCTGCCTGTCATGCAGCCCTTGATGGCTTGCCAAAACTCAGTAAGTGGCCCTCTGCCTGAAATAATTGCCTGCCCCTGACTTAACATAAAGCAATAATTCTTATTACCAGCTGCATGGCTCAACTTGCTATGAAAAAGAGAAAAATAAAACAGTTACAGCAGTATAGTAAAAAATAAATAAATAAATTGCCCCCAACACATGATGGGTTTAGATGTGCTTCAGAGCTCACCTGAGCAGTCCTAGGGCTTCAGGGAGCAAAGTCTTGGGGGTTGGCGTGGAATACGACACCAGGCCCCAGATTCTGGCCCGTGCTTCATTCGGCGCCCTGGCAGTGTCTAAGCAGCGGTGACTGGGCCCAGCCCAAACCTGGGGTTTTTGTTGTTGTTTTTGTTTTTTAATTTTGGGGCAGCCAAGACCATTGAGGCCCTAGCAGGTAAGAATCCTCAAAAGCCTGCAGATTTTGTGTAGTAAGTTTGGGGCTGTGATGATGATGGTTGTAGGTAGAAATGAGGGCTTTGTGGCCGAGTGTGGCCTCTTTTTGCTGGGCCCAGGGCCCTCACGCAAGGCACATGGCATATTTTTTTGTGTGTAGTGTAGCATAGGATATGAAGAGCGTTAGGCCACTGAAGTGCTTGAGATCTTCAGAGATGGGTCCTCCTGCTGGATCACAGGATTAAGGCCACAGGGCCAAGGGGCTCCTGCAGTGAGCTAGGAACCAGAAGGTGGTGAGTTAAAGCTGTGGTGTGTGTCTGAGCTGCCCAGGTGCAAAAATCTTGTGGATTTGGGAGATTGGTTTTACCCCACAACATGTGCTAAGCTTGTTGGGCTTCAGAGTTCACCGGAGCAGTGCTAGAGGTCCATGGGGCAAAGTCTCAGGGTTTGGCAACCCCTCCGGGGTTTCAGCATGCCATGCCAAGTCTCAGATGCTGAACTATGCTTCACTTGGAGCCCTGGAAGTGTCTCTAAGTCTAGGTGACTGGGCTCAGCCTAAATCTGTTTTTTTTTTCTTTTTTTTAATTTTGGGGAAGCTGAGACCATTGAGGCCTTAGCAGTTAAGAAGCCAATAGCCCTGCAAGCTGTCATTGTAGATTTGGGGCTAAGCAGGGTTGATTTGGGGTTTCAGCATGCTTCTGTAATTAAAAAAAAATTCTTTTATTGAACTTGATACACTAGGAAAAAAGTTTCACTTGTTGTTGAGAGACTGTATTATAGTCAGTCAGGACGATTACCTACTATGTATATAAATACTCACACATTGACCACTGTCCTTTTTTTTTTTGCTTTTCTTTAACATTGGTGGTGCAAATTCAGTAACTCCGACCCCAAAACCAGAGTCTAAGATAAGGGAAGGGGACACAGAACTCCCTCTGAGAATGTTGAATTACTGTTCCCTTTATATTCACCTCTACTTGAATTGAATAATGTGGAAAAAAATTCCCATGTTTTAATAACCAGTCTAGTTTGTATATGTGTTTCTGAGAACACAATGATTCATTTATAAAGTAATAGTCTCATGACTCAAATAAAAAGGAATTATTATTGGATATAACCTAAGATGAAACCGTTAAAATTCCACTTGGCTAGAACCAGCTTACATATGTGCTCATAGATGAATGGCTCTATATACATGTTTGTACATGAAAGAAATCTTGAAGCAAGCTGAATTCTTATCTCCGTCATGCTAGTGTCAGTCCTGTAACTCTCGTGTGTGTACAGGATCTAAATCATGGCTCCATTTGATGGCACGGTACCTGTCGTCTTGAATGTGGCTTGCATGGTACTGAGATCAGCCACTAGTCTGCAGTGTCTGTTCCAATGCGAGAGGTACAGCTGAAGAGGCAATATGAACATTTACCTGTAGACAACTAAACTGAACAATTGTAGAATACACTGTTAAGAACAGCACTTGACAGGATTGTCCTACTTTGGCCTCTATCAGAAAAAAAAAGATGTCTGTAGAAGATTTTCAACAAATGTGTGTGCTAATTATGTGTAAAACAAGTTCTGGAAGAAATGGTAATATTTCATGTACATGCTTTTTATGTTCTTTGGATTACTATGATGAGGGCAATGTCAATGTGTCCCTTAAGTTTTGTTTTTCAAGATTCTTGAACTTTGTTAGGCTGGTTTCACTATCAGTTTAACCCCCATTAGCTCAGTGAAATTACTGCTGACCTATGCCAGTGAGAGTGAATCCAGCCTTTCCCTAAACCCATTGTCTGTACAAATTAAAACGATGTCAGTACAGGGTAAAAAAGCTCCTCTCACCAAGTACTCCTAGACTCAGAAAAATGATCATTTACATATCATCCTATTTGCTTCCTGGCCAATCAAAACAAACATGTTTGTGGTAAGGAAGAAGGGGTGCAGACACCCAGGATACATGGGACAAAGGAACAGCACCTACTGTCATGCAGTATGTCTGCAATACCCATCAGGTCTCTCTCCCCCACCCCCACAAGTGGTGCAATTCAGTGCTCTAGTCACATGAACCTCTGTGAAGCAGAGCTGGTCCTAAAAAGATGACTCTATGCAAGAGATTAAACATTGCAGCAGCCATGTGGTTCGCATTATGCAAAGTAGCAGATAAACTTTTAATTGCCCAAATGAAATGGCTTGTTACTGGATGGAGAGGAAAGGTGAATGATTTAAAATGTTAAGATGGAGGAAGCCCTTGCCCTGTAGGGAGCATGTAACTAACTAGGCACCCATTTTCTAATGTGGCTGAAGCAGTTTAAGATACCTCCTAGTTAAGACTGTGTTAGTCCATAGCTGTTGCTATCTGTTCTGGGGAAGAGTACTAGTACCAGGAAATGGAGTGGGCACAAAATGACTCAAAAAAGCAAGCATTGCAACCAAGAGAAGGGTATGGCTACGATGTCATTAACTGAAATGTGAGAAGAGGGCCTAGACTGTTTGTTTTTGTACACCAATGAAAATTTTAACCACAGTTTAGGCATCTCATTCCACAGACAGAAGCATCACTCATGACAGGCTGCAAGATGCAGTGAGTAGGTGCTGCATGTCTATAACATATGTTATACTCAGTTCACATATAGAGATAATCTTAGGCAGTTTTTACATCTTGACACTGCTTTCTGATCTCATTCATTGCAGCTGTAAGAGGCAAATCAGAGTTGAAGAGCTCAAGTGTTCATTGCAAGTTACATAAATAAAAGGTAATTCTAGTTGAGGAAGACAGCCTTGAATGATGTGCTTGGTATAATATGCTCAGCCAGTGATGTTCTTGACTTTGGCTTAAGTTTAGAAGAGACTAGTTACAGGCTGTTACACTCGACACTGAAACCCATCCAGGCCTGTGGCAGGAATTTGAGAGATGGATGTTACTTTACACTACCATGCTTGGGCACAGCGTTGCAAGTGACCAGTCTATTTCTGTTCCCATTAGTCTCAGCAGATGTGCTATCCAAGCGATGCCAGCTTCCCACATGGCCGCTTATGCAGCAAGAACAAGCCTACTATGATCATGAAAAGGGAAAACGAGGACCACACAAATGGATACAGACATGTAAGACACACACACAGGCTGCAGGTTACTTTTACAAGTTTCTTTATGAAATTAAATGTAGCCCCTTGTGTGGGGAAAGATATAGTGCAAGAATGACTTTATACATGCTACTGAATTCAGATATCCCTGGATGACCAAACTTTGGTCAGCTACAGCATCAGCATACATTGGACCTCTGAGCTTTGCAGAGAGTTAGTGCTCACTCACAATAGCATCCTGTTGGAGTGAATGGATATCTTCTTTCCAACCTCACAGGACTTTCTCCTAAACTATGGAATTCAGTCAGTATGGCTTCTAACTCTTTCACTATTGTAAGGCATATCTTTCCTTTTAGTAACCAAGGATTACATGAATTCTTTTTGGCCACAGTTATCAAACCTGGATGCCTAAAGGTAGACTCCACATCCCATGGTCAGGGTCTTCTAGAGCTGACTTGTTTCCCCCACCTGTCCCCCCACAACATGTGAAGAGCCATGAACCCAGTGCCCAGCCATGAACTCTAACTTTAGGGAGCTAGGTTTGCAAGTGTTGGCCACCTTGTTTTTGTTAAAAAAGACAGACAAAACAGGCATCAAGTTAACATCTGACAAGACCAATTACAAACTTACAAAATACACAGTTTTGTTTTTACCATAAATAAAACACATTACAAACAATGAACATTTTCATTGGCCAGGAAATATGGCAGAGTGATGATGGAAAGAGTCTAAGGAGTATTAATTTAGGCACAATTTTTCCTAACATACATAACTCAAGGAAACCAGCTAGATTGTGAGATTTTTGTACTTTTACTCATGCTGTAAGTTGGTTGGCACCATTTAAGATACTATGGTTCTTCATCAGTGTGCTGAACTAAGGGGGAAGTAAAAAGGTCACAGTGATACTCACTGCTGCCTTTTCTAAGTGCCGATAAAGGCTAATCAATTTGTTAAACATGTAGGGATATCACTTCCTTGATGAGAAACACTGGGGATGGCGGCAGTGGAAGAAAGGGTTTAATTCCCCCCAAAAAGTGCATAACATCAGCAATAATGGAACCAGTGTTTTGGGCATGCTCAGTAGACACCAAGCAGGTCCTACTGACCCAGCTGACATCTCTGCACAGAGAGCCGCACTGACTGAAAGTTAGTCTTTCTGGCAGTCGTCATACAGCAATTATGTTCCCAGGTGGGAGGAATGGTTCAAGATGCAAACGGACAGTAAGGGAAATCTGAGGATGAAACACACTTTGGGCTCCATGCTGTTGTGTTCTCTTGCTTGGGAGTTACAGAGCTGCGGGGTGCTGTGCAAGGTCGGCTCACTTAAACTGGTACGAGCACAGTGTCCCATTTGGGAGCCATTGAGTTTAGTCAGTCTGCAAAATAAATAGGGAAGGAAGGAGCGTGCACCGTCCTCTGCAGACAAAGAATTGGAGGGGTCTGGGCTTAAGTATCCCAGAGCTGATGGATAAAGTGCTTTCTTGGAAGGGATTCAGGCACAGACGCGGGGCTGCCCTTCATTTCCGGAAGGGTGTCAGCCTGCTGATGTTCTGCCAGAAGTTTGAAGGCTTGCGCTTGGGCTCTGCCAACATGAAGACTTGCTGCTGGGGCAGGTTGGCCGGCAGGGTGGGGTGCTTCTGGCGCATCAGAAAGTCGTAGTAGGGTCTGGTGACAGCTGTGCAGACAAGGAGACAGGCAAGGGCAAACATTAGGCTGGTGCAGTCCCAATCCCAGCTCCTACTCAGTCACCACTAGCATTAACTAGATTTGTTCTAGTTGGATTTTAGTATACCCTTTAAAACAGCCAGCAGCCACCCTTAAATGTAGACAGAACTCCAAAGCCATGACAGGTTTCTCTGCACAGCACTGTCTTGGGGGCACATGTGCACACAAAGAAGCTGATATGGTAAACAGTTAATTAGCCCAATCTTTTAGCTTAAGTACACTTTCTACTTCCCCCTAAAAGCTACGTATCATTCTTCCACATCTCTCTTCCTTCTATACAAGTGAACGCATCATTTCAAATTGCCTGGAGGACCGTTTCAAGGAATGATAGTCTCCAGTCAGAAGCCACTGAACAGTCCCCTGGGCAGTAGCTGCTGACTGTATTTAACCACTTTGAGCGCTTTTGTGGGTTTCTGGAACAAAGGAATGAGTAGATGCAAGCTACATCTCATAGTCAAGGAAGGCTGGTGTCCAGGCTTTCCTCAGCTTCATTAAGGACTGCAATCTCTTTAACCTATCTAGGGCTGCCAGTCTCCCACATCTCTGAGCCCACCATGTGGCCTACACAAGAGCTTCTGTTGGTGTCATTTGATTGACACTAATCACAATAGCAAAATTGGCTTATGCAGAAAAAAATTACATGTAATTGAAGGCAGCACTAAAATATGGTGCTGCAGCTCACTGCCATAGTTCAGGGATAGTTGCATGTGTGTCACCAGGATCATTTTACATGTCATCATTTCCTCTCTCATTCTTCAGTGATGAGGAACCTGCTCCAGCAAAAATATTACCTTGCACAATCTGCAAAACTGTGTTTCCTGATTCAACTTAAAGCAATAGTACTCGATGTGGTAGATTGTGGAAGTGAGTACCTGCTGCTGTTGGTATTTCTTCCTGTATGATCCCTAGACCTTGTTTTGCAAGTTCATTGGTAAAACATATCTTTAATTAATCCTTAATTATTTGCCTCTAAATAGTAACAGTAGGGAATTGGATCAGATTGGGGAAGAATAACATTTCACAGCTACTTAAACTACAATGGATGGCTTTAAGGCTTGGATGTCTTTGACATTGTGTTTAGTTAAGGACTTTTACTAGTAAAGGAGCTTGAGGCTACATCTTAGTAAGTCAGGAGGAAAGAATACAAGTGTTATCTTTTACCACAGTCTAAAGGAATAACTGCTTGTAAAGTTTTTATGAACAAAAATGCTATAATGGAAAAGCTGAAATGCCTCAACAGTTGTGACATAATTCAGACTGTCTGGTAGTCAGCCATGTAGGTGTTCAGCAGTAAATCTGAATTCATTTATATATGCGTACCAGTTAAGTTTTTGATTTTACAAACAGTTTACTTGCTGATAAACTGACGGAGCTGCATATTTTACTCTCTTTCAATCCAATTTTATTGTAATTTCCTGTCAGTCTGGATTTATGGAAATGAGAAACTGTTGTTGAAAAAGCAATTACCTATTCACTTGCCTCTCTGCTTACCAAATGACTAATGTGACACTGCCATTAAGTATTATAAACCTTCCTACTGAGAGAAGATGGGCTTCCAAGCTATGGCATAAGAAATAACCAGAACCAGTCTCCTGAATGGTGGGAAGCAGTGGGCCTGACCAGCTCAAGCCCTGTGTGCTGCCTTTTCAGAAGCACTGAAATATTTGGGGTAGGGGGGAAACCAAACAGATCCAAACTCACCCTTGGGTTTCCCACTGTGGTGGTGTTTGCTGGCATTCAACATTGCCTGCTTCTTCTGCACTTCTGTGATCGAAAAACCTTTAAAATAAGGCACTTGCATCACTTCAGGCTCATACGATTTTTCTTGGATAAGCATATATTAAAAGGGCAAAATCTTGGGATGCCCAAGTATCATTGGCTCTGATTGTGCTTCAGTGGCATAGCTTAGTGGAGGGCAGGGGCTTCTTCCAGTGCACCGGGTACCCAAGGAAGATGACTAGGCTAGTTATGTCTGCTGTACCCCACTCCCTGCATCCTGGATGAATACAGTTCACAAACTGCCTGCAGGCTGTGGTGCTGTCAGTGCATTGGCCCTCCACAGGAGCCACGTAAACAGGGTTGACACAATTCAGCCCGTCACATAAAGCTAAGTTTAGATGGGTTTGGCCCACAGAAAAGAGGGTCATGCAAGAGCCTGGCTAGAACCTTAGCTGTGCATGCTGAGAGAGCAACGTGTCTGTCTCTACTGCTGTACTTTGCAGAAGGATACATAATATGCATAATATATTGAATACTTAATTGTTCAAGAAGGCCTGGCAAAGATTTCTACAGCTCCTTGAGATCTCATTTCAGAATTTGCTCTCTGTGCTATGTTTTTCTTGGTACTCAATGAGAGGAAAAGGAAAACACCATCATGCATAATATATGAAGAAACAGCCCAGGGATGGGATTGAGGGACTCATTTATTGCATTGGCATATATTTCAGTTTAAAGTGGCATGGGGCTATGTTAGACACCAGATTGTCTTTCCGTACCAGTTTCCTGGTCGAGCTGAACCTGTTTCCTTTCATTCTCAAATGCTTTGAGCCAGCGCTGCTTCTGTTCTGGCTTTTTTGCACAGAATAAGTGGACTTCCTCTGTGGCCTTACAGTGCAGCTTGAATGCATTTTTAACACTGATGTTGAAGTCCTTGTCCTTCCCATCCTCCACATCTACTATTTCCATGTCATCCATGTTGATCCGACTCTTGTAATACAAGATGTCCCGGCGTAGGAGGTCCTGTGAGAGATCACATGACAGCACGCTCAAGTTTCTGTTGCAGTTGAGGGTATTCTGCCCCTGCCTCCCCTTCACTTCCTGGTGTTACTTTGCTAAAGACCATGCCTGCCTTATAAAGAAAAAAAACCAAACGCATTTCAATTTGGACTGCTGCTCAAAACTGTGTGAGGTTTTTTTCCATTCTGTTTCTTATGCTGGTTACAGTCTTACAGGAAATGGATGAGCAACAATTCAGTTTCTTTTGTTAGTTGCATGTGTATCTAAGCAGGACTATCCTGAGAAGCCTTCAAGTGGCATGATGATATCCTACTAAAACTGCCAGCTACACCAAAGCCTCTGTTAACATAAGCCTTTTCCAATTATGCATGAAAACTGGACTAGAAATTCATCCTTCTCTTCTAATTCAGTGTAACAAGAGACGGTCACAGCTCTAGCTGAGCCTAATGGTCACTGAACTACTCTGAAGCCCCCAAAAATTCATGATGGGATCTTTCAACTAATGATACTATAAAATAAATAAAAATGAAATGTAAAGTCAGTGCTGGTGTCATATGATATGATATGATGCCCTCATTGTTTCTGAGCGACTAAAATGTTAGCATAAGCAGTGCTTCAGACATGAATAAGTACTCCTGACTTTCTGCTTACTGGGCCACAATTGTGTGATGTAACCATCACACAGGTGTATCTGTGATCAGTGCACTTTTTAATGAACACAAATAGCCAGATAAAACCCTGCCTACAGCCTTGACCTTCATGTTCTGGGAGACTGGACTTTTGACCTAACCTGAGGGAGTTCAAGAACCTTGAATATCAGGCCCAGAGACCAGTCCTTAAAACCATGAAAGAATATGCGAGAGAAACTGGTGCCTGATCCATATCATTAATGCCGCAGGCATGTCAAAAAACTGCAGATCTGATCTTTAAATGCTGCATGGCCAATGGAAAGTGTCAAAAGCTAAAAACCAAAGCTTGCTTTTTTTGTCCCAGCTTCATTTACTGCCTGGTTTAAAAGCTGTACAAGATTCGCATATCTACATTGTGCGTTCATGTGCCATAGCTACTGCACATTAAGTTTAGTACGTCTCATATGAGGTACTAATTAAATGCACAGTAGCTGGCACCACAGGCAACTGGTGCCTCCTGGGGAGGAGAGGGGGCACCTCCCCCCAGCGATCAGTCAGTGACTTATCGCGCTGCCTGGGGTGGAGGGAGGGAGGCCCCCTGCAGCCGATCTCACTCACTAAAAAGTGGCCTTAGGACTTCCGTAAGTGGCTGCAGCCACTTCTGCCAGCGGCCCTGCTCCGCACTCGTGCACCACCTGGGAGTGCGGCTGCATCACCTGGCGGCCCTGCTCCCTGGCTGGCAATCACAGGAGGGGCACCAGCACTCCCGCCTGCCCCCCCCCCGCCCGTTGCTTAAGCGGTGAGTGTGGCCATCAGGGGGTGCACGTGCACCCCCGTGCACTACCTATGCATTGCCACTGGCTGGCACTACTGCACGGTAGCAAAGGTGCACGGTCTTTTCATGATGTTTAATGTGCAGTAGACTAATTCTACTGCATATTAGTGTGGCTTTTGCTGTGATATGCTAATGTGCAGTAGAATTAGTCTACTGCTCATTAAGTGTCTCATGCCGACTTGCCCACATTGGCTTCCTTTTAGGGGGACAGAACCCAAACCCAGTAAAGTCAAACAGATGATCGCTTGAGGCATTGTGAGCTTTCCCACTATTTGAATAGGTTACCTAATGGACTTGTGATAACACAGGATTCATTTCTGTTTTGTATATGAAAATAGTGAAACCTAATTCAGTGCCATGAAGGTTATATACTCAGTCAAAGCCTCATTTGTCCCCTGAATATCATTTTATTAAACTGCTCACAAAATCCTGCTGATGATATCTGTATGTGGGATTAAAAAAAAAGAAAGTGGTGATGCTGGTGCATTTGGTTTTTATACAGGTGAACCCCACTCACTAATTTTTCATGAAACAGTACGCAGCTTCCTCAGGCACTGAAGATTTATCCTGAACACAGTATTCAACCTACTGCCCACCATCAAGTGCCCAGGTACACCAAGATCTCGGGAGAAAATTGCAGTGTCTGCATCCAGGCCTCTCCCATGTCTTAGACACATGCACACACCGACCCCCGCCTAGCAGCCTGAATTGTGATGCTAAAGAAACGCCATCAACAGGGAATGGTCGGGAGCAAATTAAACTGAGAGATATGATTTGCCCCTTGCTGAGCTGGTCAGCAGGGGCTTGCTGCTCAGCTCACTTTTTTACAGCAGACAAGCTGGTGATCAAAGAGGAAGAACATTCGCTGTTGGCTCTTGGCTTGAGGCTGGGAAATCTTGGTTAATTCTCCAGAATAGATGAGTTCTGAGCTTCTGACCAGGACATCTTCCCCCTGCAGCACAGAGAGTATGTCAGTTCACCCCAAAACCAGAAAACAAGAAACATGAGGTGGCTTGACATTACTGCTGGGTTTACCTGTTTAAGTGGTAAGGGCTTAAGCTGCTGGGGACTATGGGTCACCAGATACATCCCTTCTCTGTGAAAAGGCCTGGAGTAGAAAAGGTGAGGGACTCTTACTACTCCACAGCACTGGAGAGTCATCCCTCTATAACTGAGGGAGGGATTTTGGTTTTTCTTGTGTACAAGGAAGGTGCATTTGGCTGGGCAGGGGTGGAAAAAGAGAAGATTCTGTACTAGATTCGGCATCAGGATCTGCTCCCAGCAGTTAATATGGTCCTGGTTCTCTGCCCACAAAGCAGCCACCTCCGCTAATATCAGCTGAACATCTAGCCCAATATTATCATGACAATTTACTGAATAATAACTTACTCAACTCTAGAAAAAACAATCTGTTTTGTTCATTAAAAATGTGTGTTTGAATAGTCTATCTGAGCACACAGGGGACATTCAGCTTCCATCCTTATCTCTTGGAAAATGAGTCCCACAAAGCTAGTCTAAAAGCTGTGGATAGCAAATCTGCCTTCCTTGAGAATCAATACAAGCTGTTCAGATAAGACACGGGGTTCCTGCCCTTTCAACAGCGTGTGCCAATTTCAAACTGCAAGGAACAAGGAAGTCAGGAAGACAAAATCTAGGACAACATACCAGAGGCAGTAACGCAGCGGTAGGCAAAGTCTAACCCATGGGCCGGATCCAGCTGGCAGTGAACTCCATTTCCCAGCAGCACCTGCCTGTGTGGCTGGGGCCAGTTTCCATGGAGACCCTGGCAGCAGCTGTGCTGTGATAGCAGGGGGCTGGGGTTTCCACAGAGTTGGGCCCCAGCAGTGATGGCAGGATGGGGAGCTGCCCTGGTGCTGGGCTGGGATCTTGCAGCGGCGACAGCATGGTCTGGAGCCAGGGCAGAGCTGTGATCTGCTGCCTGCACGCCCCTGCTTGGAGCATGCACCCCACCCTGCCACTGCTTCTGGGGCCAGGCTCCTTGGAAAGCCCAGCCCTGCACTATCACAGCATGGCTGCTGCTGGGGGCTCGCCATGGAAACCAGCCGCAGCCCTGTGGGCAGGGGCTGATAGGAAATGGAGTCCACTGCTGGTAGGATCCACCATTTTGCCCACCCCTGCAGTAGAGGGATGTCTGGCCAGTTTAGGTCTGCCAGTCGCACTCTAGCTGACTATGGAGGTGTCTCTACTTAGGTGCTGCAGGATCTAAAACTTAAGTGCCCTGCCCCAGTAGGATGATCAGATTGGTAAATTAAGCTGCCTTGAATATAGACAGTGACTTGGGAGACCTAAGTGCCCAAAGGTGGTCCAGACTGGGAGGCATCTATACCTTCCCACTGGCTGTATAGAAAATGTGGGGGGGGGGCACTAACCCTGCTGATTTAGGTTGTCCCTTCCATCAGGAGGGGGCTAGTGTCTAGATACTGGAGTACCCAAAGTGTAGTATCTCAGAGGTAAATGAGGCTCTGGCCCCTAATCAGACCTCTTTGGAGCATGTTCAGTAACCCAAATCCTAGGACAGGGGCCCAAGGATCTTTTCAGCCCAACCAGGAGGCATCCAGTGAATCTAGAGACACAATTTTTGTAGCCATTTAGTACATTGCTCAAGGTGCCCTTTACCTCCCAGTCCTCTATGGCACTCTGCCACTGGGCAATTTTGTCTATGTTCTCCAGCCGCCTCTTTCTTTCGTTGATGAGCCGAGCAACGTTCTTCATAGCATTTAAGGCAGCTTCAACATCTTTAAAATCCCTAGGTGGAAAGAAAGCCCATGAGGACAGGCAGAGTGAATAGAGCAGATGACAAAAAATGCTGGCTCTGTTCCAAGAGACAACAGGATAGTGAATAAGGCATAGGGCTCAAAGCCAGGAAGTTGGGGTTAATGTGTCATTTTTTTTCCCCCCCTATTTTGGAAGCATACTGAAACCATCAGCTGTGCAGCTCTGTGGACATGAGCAGAGATGAGTTCTTGGAACCCCAGGCCCTACTGGGAATACCGGGCATTTTAAAACCTGATGCGAGTATTTGTTGCTGTTACAGTCTGTTTCCTTTTGAGATGTGCATGCACCATTTTGCCCATCACAAAAGCATTGTTAAAGGCAAATTCTCTTGCTATCAAATGTCAAAGAATTAGCCAATATCAGAAAAGGGCCAGGAGGGTTCAGAAATGATTGGCTCCCTTTCAACATCTAGCTGGATGTAGGTCAGATTGTGACCTGTCCATGTACGCACCATGTGTTCCCATGTGTTATCCTCTACAGTGGAGCCCTGGCTCTGAGGCATGCAGATGGGGCAACAGGCAGCCCAGGGCTCCCTGCTTCCCCATCTTGAGGTACCTTGTCTTTGCATTTGTCCCAGTGCATGCCACTTTGGTGTGGTTTGTGACACTTTTTTTCAGGTTTTCATTTGTTTTTTGCTACCAAGAAATCCCAGTAGCCAATTTTGCCCTGATATGCAGCACCAGGCATGGCTTAATGTACATGCATTCACTTGCCTCAGATCCAGATTTTCACGCTTATTTGTGCAACCAGTTATTTTAGTTGCTTTATACAGGAATATGTTTCTTTAAGGACCCCCTGAGAGTCCTTAATAAGGAAGTCAATTGATGGCTGCTCTGGGGATTTAAACAGAATCAATTAAAACTGTAAATGGGATCGCTTTAGGAATACCAGCTCAAAGTCTGCCAGTCCTCAGTGTGACCCTGGTCTACTAGAAGAAGTTCTCCACTGTTTAAGGGCCCAATGCTCAATCATCAGCACAGCCCTATTGAAAATAATGGGAAAACTGTTTCACATTGTCTGAGGATCAAGCCCCAAAGAGCCGGACAGGGCAACAGGTATCAGACACCCATCTCCATAAAACTGTCATCAAAGCCATGGAACAGATGTGTGCCTGTGTCCCAGGAATGGGTATAAAGGCTGTGGGTTGGCTGTGCAGGGAGGGCTAGGCAGCTGTGCATCACCTTGGTGTTGTGCAGGAAAATTCTGCAATGCCCCTCAATTTCCTGGGGCTGGCAGCACTGACATGGGACTAGGCCATGCGCTTGCAGATGCACTTGCCTGGGCCAAGACCTTAGGACCAAGCAAAGGTCTCATAGAGTTTGTCTCCTTCTTGTAGGAGTAGCTTTCCAGACACCTGGGCTCTTTCTGGCTGACGGGTCCATCTCTTGGGCATGGTAGTTTCAGATGCAACATTTCTGGTTTCAAGGCTATTCTCAAGTTTGCCAGAAAACCCACCTTTTCTGTAGGAACTACAGTGATCTGCATTGTGCTCCAATGTAGCCAAAAACCAAAGGCAGATGCACTCTTATGCCCAATCAGATGTGCTGATACTACTCTTATGAGCCAGATAAGGAAGCAAAGACAATACATTAAATGAGGATGGAAGAAAGAGGGTTGGGGGGGATGGGGCATGATTCAGATCAGTCAGACAGACAGGGGAAGCTGACATCTATCTAATGGAAAAGGACAAATCTAGTAAGGAAAAAATTTTCATATCAGAGCTGACACATAAGAATAGTGACTCCACAGTGCAGCTGTTTGGGAATACCCTTAATTCAAGAAAATAGTGCAGAGTATCCTGTTACTTGTGTCTCTCTGAGCTACCTTGGCTGTGATGACCTACTTGTCCTGGGGGTTGGTGTATTTGAGCAGTTCGGCCAGCTGCAGTGGGTACTTGCAGATTTTCTGCACTGGTGTAAGAAGAAACCCATCCAGAGAGATGTCAATCATCTTCTGAAGAAGGCGGCAGGCCTCAAAGAAATAGACGTATTTGTTCACTTTAGCGAGGCGGGACAGCTCCAGGCAGGCATTGGGATGATTGTTGCAGTACTCAGAGTATATCTGAAACTCTGTTTGCTAAGACAGAAAGGAAACAGCAGCCCTTAGTGTTAATGCTGCTCACGTGGAGCCTGTGGCTGAAAATGCTGCATATGGAAAAATCCTACAAAGTGCAGATTTCAGTCATCTTTTACCTCAATACAGGCCTCTTCTGCAGATCACTTTCTGCAGTAGCCATGCTGCTCCTAAAAAGGCTTGCCCAAACAGTCCTGAGAGGCAACCCCCCCTACTCTGCCGATACTCTGCTCCTCAATAGAGGTGCGATGAGGTAGCCAGTACTTCCAGATGTGCAGACATGCATTTTCCCTTAGTGACCCCCATGGTTTCAACAATGAGCTGTGCTCTCACCTGCCATTCCACTTCCTTCCCCATGGAGGGAAAGGAGACCTATGTTTACCTGCCTGGTTGGGGGTCCATTAAAAACTGTACATGCTGCTTTTCAGAGGGTGACAAAGATGCTTTCATGTTCTGTGGGTCACTCTATCCCCTACCCAGACACCTGATGAAGTGATCAAAGAACCAGTTAAAATCTGTTAAATCCATATGTCTGCTCCTTACTGAGGTGCACAGGGAAACTTATTTGCAATCACAAGGCTGGATATTTAATTAAAAAACAAACAAATGAACCCAAAGCTTCACTTCCATTAGGGAAATACAATCATTCTCCCCCTCCTGGCCAGTGTGTCCCCAGTACCTTCACTGACCGCTTTCCTCTTAGATACTTCAACTTACATGTTCCAGGAAGCAGGAGCCAAGCTCGCTCAAGTGTGGGTACTCTTTGTTGAATTTCTTCTCCAGGGCTTTTACAAACTTTTTCTGACATCTGTAAATGTCCTCGATGTTACCAAAGATTGTCTTCAGTTGTTCCTCTGTAAACATGTCAGCTCTTTTGCGGCACTGCTTAATGTACCCCTGAAAGGAGGTCAAATTAGAAAAGCATGTGGGGTGCTTGCTCTTGGGGCTCATTGACGTCAATGGAAATGCCAGAATGAATGCTACTGTCCTTTATTATTAGTTCCTGAAGTGTCACCCACCGTAAGACTGGAAAGCACACCACAGTCGGAGCTTGTCTTGAGTGTCTACCCCTAAGCCACACTAGAGGGTTCAATTGGCCCATTAGATTCTTCTACTATAAATATCTAGCTTTCCGTAGAATACCAGGTGTTCAAGTTAAACCCAGAGAGCCAGGTCTCACCTGGGCTAATTTTGCACAGGTCCCATTATGAAGCAATGACAGTTTGCACTCACTGAGTATCCAATCCTGAATATTGTATCTGGAGTCACTTGAGTAAGGGGTGCCACCGACAGTACTGAAGACATTGGGACACTCTATACTGAGAGGAGGGATTTTGATCCATTGTCTCTGTATAATACCATCCTTTCTTCCCCCTTGTTAGACCCACTGGGCTTCCTCTCTCAATCCAGCAGAAGGCTGCACTTCATTGGTATTTTATGTAGTTTGTGAAGTGTTTGAGGATGAAACTGCTATGCCCATGCAAAGGCCTTCTATCTAGATGGCATGTCTTTTCTGAAAGGTGATATTAGACTTCAGCATGTTCAGAACTAAAAGCTCTAATTGGCAAGACATGCCTCTGAGTTTAGGTCTATGAGTGTTTGGTTTGTCCAAGGCTGCTATTTTCAACCGCATCATGTCAGATAATTTATTAATAAAGAATACCCTAGTGCTCAAATTTTGGTCTCTTTCACAGTTACTTACATTTAATTAGAACTCACCTATTTATTCAAATAAAAGTGCCTTGACATTTCCTGTAATAAAACATTTCTCCATTTCCTGAGCATGCACAATGAGTAAAGACAGGTAGGCAAAAAATGATACCAGACAGGCATATGAAATAAACACCGTTCTATTAACCAAAGGACTTTCTCTTCTAGAGAGGAAGCGTAATATTTAGAATAGCTTACAAAACTATTCTAAATCCTTAGCTCCCTTCATGAGTTTGGATTGGACGCAACTTATTTGCCCTTTGTTCTCTCCTTTCTCAGCCTAGTTACCTCACAGATGTCCTTAAGGTGTTTGATGTAGTCTTTCTCTGTGCTTATGATCTCATTAATCACATTGGTCCTCATCTGATCCTTGCTTGTCTGCCCAACACCATAGCGGCGGGCAGTGCTGCTGATGTCTTCCTCTTTGCCGTCCTCTACTTTTAGAGGATAGTCTTCCATGGGTTCATCTTGGTTTACTCGGAGCTGTGTCAAACACAAGGGTTCACATTGGATAACAGTCCCTCATATACCAGACTTCATTGTATCATCTTGTCTGGATCCCTGTTTAAGGTGCTTCTACCATCAAGAAGGGCATGATGGGAGATAGCAGAAGCTGCTCTCCTGGTGCCTGAGCAAGGGTCATGCACAGGTCAACCAGTGCCCTTCAGAATTAATTCTGTGATGTCTCTGGCACCTTGGGCCCTAGTGGACCAGCCCTGAATTGCCCTCAACTGCTGTAGTTTAGAGCAGAGACTGGCAAAGACTGGCTTGGGTAGAAAAGGGAACCTAAATATAGGCATGCACATATGCACAAATGCATGCATGTGCATACATATTATAAAACAGAGGGGGAAGGAAAGAAGAGTTATGAGAAATCTAGAGTCACTTAACATTTCTAGCAACTTCCTTCATAATCTTTGGAAGAGTTATGAACACTGAAGGGCATGTCACCCAGCAAACTGCTCCTGTAACTGAGATGTTACATGGATGGGCTTAGGTATGACACCACCTTGGACAGAAGGATCATATGTCCAAAGCAGAGGCCTTTCAGAAGAAATATGTGTAACACAAGGTAAAGCACCTCAGTAAATGATTTACCAGCTGAGTTTGGTTTGGAGATGTATGTTAAGAGAGAATTTATGCATTGATAAACTTGGTTTAGCAGTCAGTTATAGGATACCTGCTATTTATAATGTAACTATCGGTAATGTAACAATGTAAACTGAATGCACTGCAAACTAAGTATAGATGCCAGTGGGCAAGAAAAACAGTATGAAGAGAAAGCTCGTAGTAATCACATTCACAAGATATTCAACTTGTGGCAGTGCTTTTCTCAGAACGACCATTAGGTGGCAGCACAGCATGAAGTAATACTCTCCAAAATTTCAGCCATTTGCCTGGGCCACATTTTATAGAACAGTCATCAATTGTTCTAAAACTAGATTAAAGCAATTCACTTGCAAACTTTATTTTATACAGTGCTACTGTAGCAGTGCTAGGACTACCCTATGCTAACGTCCCCATAGAAAATTAGAGATGTAGCAACAAACAGAAAGTTCAGGAGGGAAAAAAGAAAAAACAAGAAACAAGCTACTACATTGCATTGATCCCAGCAATTTGTTTAGCATTTTATGTGGTAAACATGCTTCCAGGTAGGATTATTTACACATACGTTGCACACCTACCACATAGCCACATGCCTGTTTGATCTACATTTACTTGGTTATAACTATGTTTGCTTACTCTAGTCAACAGTAGGGCAAACAGATCAGATATGAAATCCAGATTTTCTTTCACTGCTAACAGAAGACCAAAGATCTCCAAGTGAAACTCAATTCTAAAACTGGACTGAGCAAAACCAAGGAAACAGAGGACTTGGGAGTCGCTGGAGTTGTTTGATACCTCCAACCCCTTTTGTTCTTCTCAAAAACAGACTTGAGGTCAGGTTGTAATTATCAAACTGCTAAAATATGGTTGCCTAAGCAGGACAGAAGAGATACCCTAGTAGGAGAACCTGGCACATCACCTCCTGAAGCCTAGCACTGACAGTTCCCTTCAGTACCCAACCAAGAGGCACATGGGTCCAGCTTACAGATAACAACCTGAGGCTCCTTGGTTTGGATATGGCCACAATGTAAACAACAAAAAACCCTATGGTCTGGCCCTTCAGAAACCGTTCTACCCCACTGAACCTCCAATCCTGGCCTGGATCCACATGATCTAACTTACAAAAGTCAATGTTCTTCACTTGGAAAAGGTGTCTTGCCAGGGACCTTAAGAATGCTGAGAGGGGACAAAGGATCTCTTCCCAGAGCGAAAGTTTCTAGGACTCTTACACTGCAACCCATCAGACTTCTACTGGGACTATTGCCCCAGGAATGGTCTCCTCCATGTTTCACCTGTCTTTGGTCATTCGTGACCTAAAGTGATCTTTAGAATAAAAGGGCTGAGAATCTGGGAGCTCTGAGAATCAACTTGCAGGTGATTCATGATGAAGAGAAAATGCAGGAGCAGCAGGTAATGTAAGTCAGGAATCCACACTGGGACTTATGGCCCACACAATGAAACAAAAGTTCTCTCTTGCTTGAAAAGACACAGAAAATGCATTCCTTGGAGACTGAACCTGCCTGGGTTCTCCCTATTATGGGCAGTTCTTATGTTCTTGAAAACCACCAATAAGGGACATATAAAACTCTTGCATTATTCACATTGTAGTCTCTGCTTCTGGATATCAGAGTTTGTCCAGCTGCATTTAACAAATGAGACCTGTAGAGATAAAGCCTCAGCTGGTGAAGCTGTGCTATGCTGAGTTACACCAGCTAAGAATCTGGCCTGCTGCAATTTTTGTACCAGACTATGTGAGCTGGAGATGCTCAATGCAGGCTTCAACTCAATGTGGTGCTGCTGGAGAAAAAGCTAATCTGCACCTGTTAAGCCAAATCACCCCCAGTATAGAGACACACAGCTTATCAGGAAGCCTGGAAACAGAAGTTATTAATGGACTGGGGTTAACTAACAATGGTCAGGACCTTACCCGTACAAAGCTGGCTGGAAACCAGCCTTCGCTGTCAAGGATCCTTCCCCACCACCACTCTTTGTTCGTAGCATCCATTACTTCAATGACATCACCAGCCTTGAATCCCAGCTCTTGGTCATCCATTGTGACATGATCCCAAAGGGCTTCTGCATACACCACACTGCCATCGCTGATGAGCTGGGAATAGAACAAGTCAGTCACTGTCAACCAATAACCTCTAACAAAAACATTGCAATCAGCTAGCGTGTGCACACACGAATGTTCAGACCTTGCACATAACTGTTCAGGAGCACATTGTGCCTGGCTCTGTGTAGGTGTTCAAGGGAAGGAGATGAGGGGGATGAAGAGGGCAGGGAGCAGTCAGCATCATAGCCTTGTCATTCTCTTAGCATTCTCCCCAGATTAGTGCCACATGACACTCGGCAGTTCAAAGTGAGCAGAATAAAGACAGGTCCATGCTGGTCAGCAGAGTGGAGCTAGTATGAAAACAACACATGCAGCAGGAAGACGGACTAATGAAAATGTCATCTTCTTTACCAATGAGAGCTCCTCTGGTCCCTCAGGATAGTCAGAGTCCTCTGACCAGCACAAATAAGATTTTATTTTGCTTGTTAATCCTGATAGCCCCTCAGGAACAACAAAGTGAGGAGCCAGCTCTATTCTGGCTTGTGCTCCATCCATAAAATTGCTGAATGCCAACTGCACTGACATACTTTGCTCTCAACTGCATCTGTTCCACCCCATATGGAGAAAAATGAATGGTGCTGAAGTAATGGATATATCTACTGTCCCATAGCATGTTTTTTAATAATTATAGAGGAGACAGGGAAAATAGACCACGTGCTTTAGGTACCATGCTGCTTTTGTGGCATCAGAACATTCTTGCTCTACAAGCCCTTGAAGACCAACACACACCCCCATGACACCCTTTCCACAGGGCAATCTTTCAGAGCAAAAAGGATGCCAAACTGGCCTATGTTTCTAGGGTGCTTTAATGTTTTAAGGTGGTTTAACTTTGCATGTAAACTACTTAAAGTCAGTTCTGCAGAGAACATGAACACTTAACTAGATATTAAAAACGTATATTCAAAAATGGAAAAATGCACAAACCATCTCTATGCATGTAAGCTCTTGGACTTGGTAACTGATCCTATGACATGTTCAGTACACAGTTCTCAATTGCTCACAGTCTTCTTACTTCCCAATCTATTTTTTCAGTCATAATTACTCTTGCTGAGTGTGTGAATTACCCACACTCTTGTTGAGTGTGGTTTACCTGGTTCAAGTGGCCAAGTTTAACTACTTTTCCCATTAGCTGTGTGATAAAACACAGCAGCAGGCAAGCATCTTTAACCAAGGGAAGATGATGCCTTCCCAACATGTTCATGACTAAAAGACATCTACCAAAGTTTTCTTCAAACATTCACAGTAATATCTGTGTTCAGGAAAAGCCTGCTCCTGCAAAATTTCAACCATAAAAAATAATTTAAGAAAATGGAATAAAGGGACAACTGTATTTAGTGGAAGTCTTTGTAACTTGAACTTTGATAGTCACCAAGGGAATATATGGAGGAGTAAAAGGCAGGGAATCTAGTGCATGCTAAAGGTCACAGTACAGGGAGAATTAATTAGCATTTGTTGAAAATTGTTTTGATGAAACTGCTTGTAGATGGACCATGCCTTCTCATCCAAACAGAAGCATGGTATGAAAATGAATCTATGTGGACAAAAAAAATTTTCCAGGAAATTATCACAGATCGAGGGTTGATTGGGGTAGGAGGGGAAGGTAGAAGAAAAGACATGGTAGAGTACTCATTCATGCTATGGGAGCCCCAGGTTCAAATCCCTGCTCCATCTGATTTGGAGCACAAACCTGGACTGTAGTCTCCTGCAGGCAAGGCATGTCCATTAACCCCACCAGGCTACTGGCTGCTCTGAGGAAGGTTTATCCTCATAGAGGACGGACCTCATAGATGGTCTGTCACTCCATCTTCAAACATTTTTGAAAGATCTTTTTTTGTTCTTCCTTCCAATATTTATTGAAGTAGAAAATATCTGGTCAGACTCAGAATAAATACATAGTTACAGTGATCAGATTTTCCCCATCATATCTAACCTCTTTTCAACACTTCAGAAATATAGCATATTAATACATGACACTGATGAATTGATTATCATTCTGAGGTGGTTCAGAAAGGTAGACAAGTGTCATTGTTCCCCTTTTCACAGATAGTCCCAAGAGAGACAGAAAACTTAAGGGGCATGCCTCTCATCCTATTGACAGATCAACAGCAGAGCAGGAAAACAGTTTAGGACTCTCCTAAGACCAGTCCTATGTTATATCCTCTGGACTTCACTGTGTCTGGTGTTTACTCTAGTGAGGTTAAGTTTCCATCATATAGATAGTACCAGTATGGGGCTTTCATTCAGTCTAACAGAAATGGAGCAAACAGTGGTGGTCAAGCTGAGTGAGTCAGACAACTAGGCATTAATAGTGCAGTACTACAGATAATCATTCATCCTTTTAAATACTTGGGTATATGCCCAGTTATGCTTTGTTGGGGAGGATTCTCCAGGCTCAGTAAAAGGCTCTTAGTGTAGCGTACTACACTGCTTATGCATGGTTCACATCAGCATAATAGAAGCCTAATGCTGAAAGTCTCTTCTCGCTTTATGCATGACTCATTTGCTCACTGTCAAGCAACTCTGGAGAAGACTAATTAAGAAATTCTTGGGAAGAACAGGATTCAAAAAACTTCTCAAAATACAAATCATGACAAACAGAAAACTCAGAATGCAGCTCTGCTGCGACAAAATAACTCAGCTACGTACTTCTATGCTTCATCATCCACAAACGTGGCCAGACACACCTAAATAATGCAACGCTTCTTTCAGAAGTGTTGTGGCTGCAAGATGCAGCAGAAGTGAATGGGTTAATATGACATGGCTCCAGGCAAAATAATATCTCTTTCTGAGGAACACAGCAGGGCAAACCAGACCTACTGTTAATGATGGTCTACTGTTAAGATTTTTAAGAGCTCTTAAAAGGACTTGGCAACACAACTGTCACTGAAGTTAAAAGGGGTGGTATATCTAAAAGCTCTAGCCCACTTGGGTACTGGCTGGTGTCAAAGATACCACTTATTTTAATGTACAGTCCACCCCTAAAGTTTTCTGTATTTAAGGCTATGGAGAAGCATTACATTTGTGTTAGGAAATATGTCCTTTCCCAGCTCAAAAAGTGTGTGCAGGCATCCAAGTAGTTTGTGTCAGAAGAAAACAGGGATTCTGTCACAGGCTATTAACTCCTTCTGAAAGCAACTTCACTAGTTGCTAGTTTTCTAGTGCCACGTGTAACACCTCTTCCCAGTTCACATAGCATAATGGGAGTCCTTAGGATACCCAGTATCCCACAGTCCTCTACTCTCCCTCCGCCATCTCCAAGAGGGAGGCAACTGGTTTCCTGATAGCTCACTCAGTGTTAAGTTCTCAGAAAGCACCCTGGAGACCCTACTGCCATGGCCATTTGAAGAGTCTTGGCTCTCTTCAGGACCGTTCAAACAACAGCATCGACTCCTGCTACCCCCTAAAACAGTCCCTTAGAGTCCTGGGACTGTTCACGTGCCAGCAGTAATTTCCTCACCCAAACCTTAGCCCTCCTGTTCCTACCTCAATCAATCCTACTCGATTGATTAAAGGAGTCAGTGGGCAAAGGGTGGGGTTGAGGATGAGGATGAGGGAATTCCCGACCCCACAGCAAGAATCCTGGCAAAAGCTGGGGCTCTGCCAATGGCACTTCCAGAGGGGAAGCTGGGGAGGGGGGCTGTCCTTGGAAGCTATTGCTTTTCAACAGTGGCCAGCTTATCAGACAGCCTGCCCCTTTCCGCAGCAGGACAGAGGGCAGGCTGTCAAGTACAGGGGACCCAAGGTGCAGCCCCCCTATCATGGTCTAGCTGGAGAGTGCACCTCTGAGGCAACTTCACAGCTCTTCAGCCAAGGGCCTGGAATGCCGGTACACCCCATCTCACCGTGTCTGCAATTCCCAAGGTGAACAGACATCTACACAGCTGTGTGTACAGGCACAGAGCCACGCATGAACTACCAGGCAGCTCCTGCAAAATGCCCCTAAGCAGGCAGTCCAGCAAATGCCACAAGTGGTTGGCACTCACAAGGGTTTTTAGAAGTGATGAGGTGACAAGTCAAATTTTAGAAGCGATGACAAGTCAAATATGCGTTACCCAACAGTCACTGCTGTTTCTGTAAGATGGAACAATATGTGGAAATTAAAGCAGAAGAGCAGAGAAAGGTGTTTTATTTGTGTTTTAGACCCTCTCACACAATTTAGTCCCAGAATATTTGACAAGTTGCCCTGAGTGAAGGGCACATTCTCAGTTCTAGCTGTAATTCTTCACAGCTTTAATTTAGTCTCATATTTGGCCTTTGGGAAGTGACACGTACCACAACATTCAATATGCCTTTGATTACTTCCAGCATAACACATACTACCTTTGTTTCTACTAGACCATCAGTCTTTGTCTTGCAGTTTTCAATTATTTAGTGTAGGTATTGATCTTTCATAGAAAGATTAAATAAATCTTTGTTTTAATATACCTTCCTCTGAGGTAGGCAGTTAAGGGTATCTTAGCCACTACTAAATATGGGGGGCCTGGAGGAGATGAGTAGGCCAGAGGCAGTGTGACTTGGTTAAGGTGATAGTGTTTCCACATGTACTGTGATACACAGACCTACCTATGTTACTGTGCATAGGGTGCATCTACACATGCGCTCCACTGACAAGTTGACTAATTAGCTCTGCAGTAAAGCATTACAGTTCACACATGCACCAGTATTAGGGTGCAGTAACTTAATTAATTTTATTACTGTAGGATAGTACTGCCATAGGACAGTACTGTTGGAGACAATAGCATCCCATGGCAGAGTAATTTACTTCACTTAAATGCAGGTGTAGACAGTGACAGGGCCTGGCTGAGGCACAAGGGTGCTAAAATGAGGGGGCTGCCCACCGGCTAGGCCAGCACTGTAGCACTGACCATGTAGCTACCTGGACTGACCATGCCCCACCTCCACATCCAGGCCCCTGCCAGCCCAGGCCTGCTTCGCCTACCAAGTACATGTGCAGATGCTGAGACCGGGAGCAGCTAACTCCAGCACAAACTGCACCAGAGTTTATTACTCCATGTTAATAGCATGTGCAGATGCACCCATGGTTTCTCAGAAACAGCAAATGCAGCAGTAAAGAGATGGCACTGAATGCACACATCTCAAGTCTCACTGGAAAGTGTTCTGTTGGAGACATGTTCTGCTCGGGAAAGAAAGGCTAGGTTTGGACTCTCCTTCCTCCTCCAATTAAAGGAAGGCACAATAGGAAGAAAAATGTTAATGTTCATATCCTATTTCACCTTTACTCACCTAAGTTGAATGACTGTAGCTGCACGAGTGCAATCTTCAGCACGTATGTGGCTTTTAGATTCTACTTCTACTTGTGGCAGTTGGATAGCCTGGGTATATGCAGAACTGCCTGAAAGAAGATGGTGGGAGGAGGGAAACCTATCACTTTTTAGCCTATTGGTTTGGAGGCTCACCCAAGGAGCAGGAAACCTAGAATCTAGGCCCCCTCACCAAAAGCGGCAGGAGAAAACATTATTGGGGCAGGGGGTTGCGGGGCTGGTGTATGCCAGTGCTGTACATGGCAGCAGAGGAGTGTGTGGAGGGGGTGCTGAGCACAGCGCTGTGGCAGCAGGGCATGGCAGTGATGCTGTGAAACAGTGGAGCTGCACGGTGCCAGATGCTGCCGCTGTTGCCAGTCACTGCAAAATAAGTTTGGGGGTGAGGCTAAGCCCGTTAGCCCTGGTCTTCTGCTGCCTGTGCCCCTCACCCACAGATGGTTTAAACCTCTACCTCCTACTTCCTAGAGAAGTACTCTAAGCACCTGGCTGGCATCTGAGGTCAAAAAAAGAAAATAATCAAGTCAAAAGGAGTGTGGTTCAGTGAGACAGACTCTGCTGTAATGGACTCCCACTTCCATTTGTCCATTTTATCCAATGAACATTCAATGCAAGGGGCAGAAAAGATATTGGGTAGGAACTGTCTACCCTAACCCACTGCTTAGGGTATCCACTTTACTGAGTCACGCTACCTCTGGCTTGCTCACCTCCTTCAGACCCCACATATTTTTCCCTCTAGGCTGCCAGGGAACAGCTTCAAGAGGAAGGCTGGGGAGCAATCTGGGCAATGCCTAGGCTGTGGCCAGGTGGCTGGAGCACTTGGTTGGAAATCAGGAGATACAAATCTAAAACTCCCTTTGGTTTGGGGAGGAGAGAAACAAAACCTGAATCTGCCACCCCCTGGGAAAGTATCCTAACTACTAACTACTGGGTTAAAATGTGGGCGAGCCCTCCATTTCCATCTGATGTTCTCTAGTCATGGATCTTCTCCAGCTAATGTTTTGAGGAGTTGCACATGCTGTCAGATCAGGGGCAGGCAATTATTTTGGGTGGAGGGTGCTTAACCAGTTTTGGTGAGCTGTCAAGGGCTGCATGGGTAGCCCCGCCTCTTGACAGGTGCCCCGCCCTCTGGTCACCATCTTGGTACCAATGTCCCTATGTCTTGGGACCAGTGTCTCAGGGCCAGCACCGGTGGGGCCCAGAGCAGTGTGCAGGCTGGCAGGGATCTGTGGAGCCAGGCTGGGCTGCACCAGCTGGGAAAGGTGGGAGCTGGCCCTGCTCCATGGAGCCCCTGCTGGCTGGGACCCTGTACACCTGCCGCCCTGCTCTGGGCCCCACTGGCACTGGCTCCAGGACATGGGTGTGAGCCCCGTGCTCCCACTCGCTCCAAGTCCCCCCCAGCCCCACAGTACAGGTTGGGGGCAGCATGCAGCCCTGACCCTTTGCTCTCCAGCAGGGGACAATCTGGTGCTGAGTGCAGGAAAAGGTGACCCCTCCCCCACCCCATGGCCTGTGCTCCCTGCTGCAGCTGCTCACAGCCCACATGGGGATACCCTGAGTAGGCACAGGCAGCCCCACATGGGCTGTGAGTGGCTGCAGCATGGGGCACTGGCTATGGGGCGGGCGAGGGGCCACTTTTCACATGCTCAGCACCAGCTTGTAACCTGGCCCCGCTGACAGCCTGGGGCCTGCGCCAGCCCTAGGTTTGTCCATCAGGGCTGCGAACAGCAGCAGCAGCTGCGCCCCCCCCCCCCATTTGCCGCACCAGGCAGTGTTTGCCACCACTGCCTCTGTGCTGCCCAGTGCACAAGCTTTGGGTAGGCAGCAGCAGCAAACACTACCCTGCTGTTGCAAAAGCCCACTAGGCTTCCCCTGGGTCCTGCTGCCTCTGGTTTCTGTCATTTTTTACTGGAACCAAGAACAGATCAATATTAATTTTCTAAAATTTTTAGGGGCCCTGGGGACCAGATAGAATGGCCTTAAGGGCCGTATTTTACCCAATCCTGCCTCAGATGATTCTGTTCCTCCCTGGAGGCTACATGGCAATAATAGCATGCTCAGAAAAGCAGCGTGGGGCCCGTATAGCTGCACAAATGGAAAAAGAATCTAAAATGTACTGAAGTTCCAAAAATTGAACTTAGGCAGACAAGGTTCTTTGGGTAAATGTGATAACTTTTATAAAACCAACTGAATAGTTGGGAAATTTGTTCTTTTCAAGCTTTCAGGAACAAACACCCTTCTTCAAGCACAGGGAGAGTCTGCTGGTGTTATGTTTTCCATGGTTGAATAGAAACCAATATGTAAAATGCAGGTCTGTGAAAATGTAAATGCATGGCAGTGAAGATCAGAGAGAATGGGAGATAATAGGTATGAGACAGGTAGGTGCGGGGGGGGCAAGGTGGGAATGATGAACTAGTGATAGAATGTAGCTGGTAAAATGCAGACAGGTTCCCTGGGATTATCAGGTGGCAGGCAGGTTATAATGTACCATAAATCCAATGTTAATATTTAGTCTATGTTTTTTTCTATCCAGTAGATTTATGAAATGAAGTTTGTAGGCTCATCCACAAAAGGTGTTTTGTAAATTCTCTTTGAGGATTAGACCTGAGAGATTGGAGAAAGAGCAGTTGTCTTGTGAGAAGTGTGACCCCACAGGTAATTGGATATTTTTGTCTTTGAACACGCACCGAAAATCTATCAAAGACAAAAATATCCAAAAATATTTTATCACCAATTCAACATTCCCCCTTTGCAGCTCCCATCTACCTGTCACACATACTGTCTCCCATTCCCTCTGATCCTCACTGCCAAACATTTGCTTTTTCACAGACCTGCATTTTGCATATTGGCTTCTATTCCACCACAGATAACACATAACACCAGCAGAGTCTCCTTATACCTGAAGAAGGGTGTTTGTGCCTGAAAGCTTGCAAAGAATATTTTTCCAACTATTAGTTGGTTTAATAAAAGATATCACATTTACCCAAAGAACCTTGCCTGCCTATGTGCTTAGACTAAAATGGGTACAACTAACAACCCAAAAAATTGAGCTTCACATAGGCATGCAAGTGCCACTGAGGCATACAGAGGTAAAGTAGGATCAGGTCCCAGTTCTGGAGGGCTCCTGGACAGCTTGCAGAAACCCTACTATGTTACAGGATTTCTGACCTTCCACAGAAGCATCGCATCAGGTGGGTATCGATCATTTCCAGGGCTGGCAGCTGGATCAAAGTGGTTCACCTCTCATCCCATATGCCTTGCACTTGCTAATTACAATTAACTTTCAGAAAGAAAGGCTAGTTCCTGTACAAAACAATATTTAACGTTTACATTCTATTTTTGAAAATCCTGCAGCTTTTCACTGTGACCTTGCTCCTTGCTTTTTTAAAGATCCACACCATGGCATGCATTTTCTTAAAGATACACAGAGCTTTCCACTAAATTTATTCTCAAAATATTGGAAATCAGAAAGCAAAACTAGTCCCTTCCACTTCTGCTGCCAATCATTGCTGTTTGCAACTCTGTCAATGAGAAGTGATGAGATACTCCTCTTTATTTATATCACAGTTCCCATTGCTGGCAGTACCAAAATGCCACATTATCAGTCGATGTCTGTAGATGAATGCTGACTGTACTGCAGGTACTCCAATATACATTAGCATTTTATGCATATGCAGCTATTTCTTAACTGTCCACCCTGCTCCAATCTATTTTAATCTGTTTGCTGCTCATTTACAAATGTGGCAGGTGAATAACTGAGGATTCACGACAGTTGCACTGTACACACTGTTTGATGTCATGAAAGTGCAAATAAGGCACGTCAGAAGCTGTTGCATTCATTTCTCCAGCACTGTCTGTACTGTGGCAGAACAAATACTGCCAAAAGGGGAAAACAGCTGGGGTCCACTGCAAATCAACATAATTACCCTGAAATTAAGTCAATTATATGTATGCAAACAAATCAGAATTGCCAAGTTCTGCATCTATATGCATGTTTGCATTACTTCTGTTCAGTTCTTGTTTGTCTAAGGCTGTGCACCTTCACATAATTGTTTCATATGTTCCAGCCTTGTTCTAGCAGAAGCTCCAGGCAATATTAACAAAGATAAAAGATCAGTGCACTATGTGAAAACCTTGTTCCTTTGCAACTCATGGAACCAGGGATGAAGGCTGCTGTAGGAAATATTTATCTTCCAGCTGTTCATTTTAATACCCCTATGTTGCTGATGCTGAGCAATTTTTATTGCTATGAGCTGAAAAATCAGCCCTGCTTATATCAGGTACATCAGATGCCAGGCACAGGACAGCTCCACAGCCAGTCAAGAACGGATAAAGCACAAGCCAAAGGGAATGACATTTTCTGTTCTGTTACCCTAAAATAGACACCTTCGAATCCAGAGTAGCTAGAGGATCAGGCACAGCTAAAATAGCTTTCAAGAAATATTGTATTTGTTTGGACAAGCATTTCTTCATACCCCTCAAAACACAAATATTAGTAAATGAAAAAACAGAACTGGGTCATCACATCAAACATTTAAAACTGCAGTTCTGCCAGCCTGTGTGACCCTACAGGCAAAACTCACAGACTGCTCCAGTTCTTTCAGTCTGTCAAGACGCCAACATGGAGTTCTCACCTGTCTTCTCATAAAGACAGTGCACCAGGGAGAGGAATATTATTACTCATCATGCCCAGAGGCAGCGTTGCATTATTATTTTATATTCCTTACAGGTGGAATCTATTCAGTCTCTGCCTGGGGCCTCAAAATTAGCTCCTGGATCAAGCCCCAGGCACTTCAGTTCCTTTATTCTCTCCCTTCTCCCAAACAAGAATATTCTGGGTGGGTTTCAGAGACAGGACAGAAACAAAACAAAATTGGGCCCTGGCATTGCCCAGTCCAGACAATTAAACCCCATTTCTGAGGGGTCTTAAAAAATCATCTTCTCCATTTGCTACTAAGAAGGGAAGCATTTCTTGAAATAGTTCAAGTCTAACAAATTCATGTGTTGAGCACAACATCATGCGTTTGATTAAAGCACAACTTGTGTTTGCTTAAGGAATATCTTTCTGAATGGCATCCAGTCTTCCTTTAATGACATCAACAGATGGAGAATCCACCAGTTCCCTTGGTAGTTTGGCTAATCTACTTTCCATGTGAAAAATTTGCACCAAATTTCAAATTTAAATATTTCTGATTTTGAATTCCAACGATTGGTTCTTATTATACCTTTTCAGCTAAAATAAAGAGGCCTTTAATGATCTTGTCTCTCATTGGAAGACTTTCTCTTTAGCTGCTGATCTTTAATTAAAGTATCTTTAACATCTTTAAAAAATAAGCATCTGAACTGTATGTAGTATATTCCTCAATACCCCGTACTTCCCTGTTTCAGGCCATTACTTCTCTGTTTATACAGCCAAGGATAGCACAGTGTCCCCTTTTGTAACCCATAACATTACATTCATACAGAGTTGCTCATTCAATAAGACCCCCTAAATCCTTTCTAGAGCCACTGGCTTGTGGAATACTGTCCCCCCAGCTCTGTAAGCTGAACCTGTGTTCCTTGTTCCTAGAGGGATGTATAATCTTACACATTGAAATAAATTTCATTTCAGTGGTCTCAAATTAAAAAAATGATGCAAATCACACAGTATGACTGCCATGCCCTCCTCTTCATCTACTACTTTGATACTCCTTGTGCTAGCTGAAAAATTTACCTGCCATGAATTTACTGTACTTACCAAATATTTCTTGTATTTTACAGTATAAAGCTTGACACATTGTATAAATTGACCCCCACATTTCTGTAAAAAATTAGGAATTTTATATGTCCAATGTATAAGTTGAACCTGTTTCAGTGTGTTATGTGCTGGAAGCCGAGGTGCGCTCATGCGAGAGGCAGTGTATTGGTAGGCTTCAGGGAAGCTGGCTCAGGCCCCAAGGTGCTTGGGTAGCACACGACCCACTGGCAGTCCGCCTGCCCATCCCCAGGGGCGCTGCCACCATGGAGGAAAGGAACAGGCGTCCCTGCAGTTCAGGGGCTGCCCAGGATTGTGGTAGCTCGGCCCCTGGCGAAGACTGGCCCCTCACTACTTTTGCCTTTAGCAGGTACCTGCAGCCAGCAGCATGACTGCCGCCACCCAGAAAGAGTCTGGCTTGCCCCAGGGGCAACACAGGGTGTCAGGTGGGGTGGAGGGAGGCCAGCCCAACACCCGGCGCTGCCCCCAGGGCAAGCCAGCCCTTCCTGGATGACAGCAGGCATCCTGCTGGTTGCAGGTGCCTGCTGAAGACAGAAGGGGCAAGGGGCCTGATCCTGCTTTCAGTGGTGCCTCCCCACCTGCCCTGTGGCTGGAGGGTGAGCTGCCACTGGTGCAGACAGACCCTGAGCTGCAGGGGGGCTCAGTCCTTCCCTCCATGGTAGTGGTGTCCCCAGGGCCGGCCAGGCAGGCTGCCAGCAGGCTGTGTGCTGCCAAAGCTCCCAGGAAGCTCCTAGGGGGGTTCAGGCAGCACTGCTCACAGGGGACAATGTATAAGTAGAGATTGAATTTTAAGAGTAAACAATTTGTCTTCAACACTTGATTTATACACTATGAAATACAGTGCTTCTGGTTTGTTGATGAAAATGGTAAATAGCACTGAGGCTAGCATGATTTTACAGTATCCCACTAGAAACATTCCCGTTTGATGATTCCCTATGGATCGCCACATTCCTTTTTCTAATTTCCCCTCAGGGAATACAAAGAGAGGAGTGGTGAAACAAGAGCAGCCACAGAGAAGGGCAAGCTGTGGAGGAGCTCTGTCTACTCAAGCCATGAAGCAGAGAGGAAGCTATCCACGTTTTAATAGAGCAGGCAGAGTGCACTGTTATTTTGATCTCCCTGGCTACAATCAGACGAGTGCAGCCATGTGGTATGTGGCACCACAGACATGTCTACAGCACCACATGCTGCATGTTCAGTTGTTCTCCATGCTGCAAGGGAGCAATATAGGGCTTTTTTTTGACCCTTCAATATCCAGGGGTCTAATAAACTTGCAGGGAAAAAAAGCAGAGTGGCACACAAGGGGAGGATAAGTGCTCCACTCAAAACCAGAGTCTAGGCCACAATCTGGCCGCCACCACCGCATGGCAGGATCACCATTGCTGCAGCCCCAGGGGGCCCCCGGACCCCAGGTAAAGCTGCTGGGGCCAGCCCACTGCTGGCCCCAGGCTCCCCTACCAGACCTGGAGTAACTTGCTGTGTGCCGGAGCACATGTGGCACAGGTGTTCTCTGGGGACAACCAGCAACAGCACAAGGGGCATCACTGCTGGTTGTACCTGGGACACCAAATGTCCACACATATGTGGATGCAGCCCCCGTGGGCACATGTGAGCGAGCGCCAGGGAAGGGCTGAATATGGAAAAACTACAAGTCACTCAGGTCTTGCAGCTCCCTGTATTTTAGGAATCAAGAACAGATTGTGTGTACACCTCATTCAAAGAACAGATCTGCCCAAGCAATGATTTCCCCCTCTTATCTGCAGGACCCATTATTTACACCAGTGAACTACAGTCTTGGTAATGGTTTACGGTTTCTCCCAGGGCAATCCCACTCATAAACTGGCAATTTCCCTGTTTTGCCTATATCTGTATGCTAAGAGAGCCTGCTAACTTTATAGAGCTAATATTCTCATAGGAAATAATGGAAGATAAAAAGCCACTGAATTCTTCTGTGCAAAAGGGTTTTTTTTCTATTGTGCCATGTAACTCAAATGTTAATCTATTATAGCAGGCGCTGGTAGTGATTCCCATAGCTAAGGTTATACAATGCTTTCTATTATAACTTAAGATCTTTCTATCATTCATTTAAGTTTCCAGAAAATTATTTATTCCATGGCCTGGCAGTGGTGAAAAGGAGGCTTTTCACCCATGCTGAGCAGTAGCTTCTTCCTAATTGCCACCACTGCTGCCACTGCTCAGTGGAGGCATGAGAGTCCAGAGCAGGCATGGGCTGGACCAGTGTTGGGGTTGCGCATGCAGGTCTCCACCAGTATCACAGGGCTAGGTCCTGTGGTAGCAGTGGCAACTGGAAGGAGCCACTGCCACCTGTGCTGCCTAGAAAGGCAATCGAGCTGTGGAGCTGCCCCAACCCTGCTGCGTGCCCAGGGGATAGTGGGATGTGCCACGGGCTGAATGGTGCCTGGACCAGGCAGGACTGAGGGTCCTGCTGCAGACCGGACAAAGTCCCTCGATGGGCTGAATCCAGCCCATGGTCTATGTTTTGCTCACCTCTGTCTTAGACCCACAAAGCTAGGGAGTTTAAGTCACTCCAAGATCTAACTCACTTTCACCAATTTAAACTAATTTCTGGCTTTTAAAAGTGTTGAAGCAGGTTAAACGTGTCCTTAAAGTAGCTTAAGCAGCTTGAACCAGTCTGAGGGCTAGAAGTTGTTTAAGTATCTTCAGTGTTTAGCTAATGTGTGGTCATACCGCTCCAACTGCACAGTTTGGGCACAAGAGATGGGCAGTAGGATAGGCTTCCAATTGTCCTACTCCTTGATCTCAGGTAGAATCTCCAGGGACAGTGGTATAAGGCTGAGCAGTTGTGATTTTTTCTACCAGAGAGAGATGATACATAAAATCATATGACTTGAAGGGATACCTAAGCCTCAGAAGAGTGGGATTTAGAGATGGACCCAGGCATATACATATATGTGTGACCCCCTCTTCCAAAGCAATGGCTGCAGTTTTCTGAATCAGAGAGCACCCACTGTGTTGAGGCCAGTGACCAAGTCCATGGCTAAAGGGCTCCATGAGTCAGGTATCAAATTCAGGCTTCCTGTATAGAAGACAAGAATCCTACCACTAAACTATTACTGCTGGACATTAAACATTAGCCAGTTTGCTACAGCATTAACTATAGAATAGCCACTCCTGGAATTCTGAAAGCAATCTTTACTTTCCTTCCATTTTTTGGAGATGAATTGGAGGGAGGACTGGATCTGATGTATTGATCTGAAGTTTCTAGTATGGTCTTGATAGTAGTAGGTTGACAGGTAAGTCTGACCCAGCATTGTGAGGGGTTCATCTTTCAGTTCTAGCTTATATGCAGATAAGATAGTAGGAAAAATGTTGACCATGTAAAAGTTAAGTCCAAAACAGAGAAAGCTTCTTGAAATAAGGTATCCATACACTGAGAGGCAGTTCAAAAGATTTGGTATCATCCCCCTAAATCTCAAATGTTGTTTAACTATATCATGTAAAACATGGTATATAACAGACTGTATGTAATCCAGCATCTCAGCCCATCTGTAACTTTTAGGTCTAACACTATTACACATGGAGTGTGCAGTGTGACAAATTCAATGTAGCTTTTGCATTTCTTGACCTTTTACACTGAAATTGTGCAACCCTAACTTTGTTGTAGCATAGGTTTGGGGGTCTTTCATTTAATTATTTAATAGACATGGGCAAAAAGTTACACATTTCTATTAGTGATCCTCATGGGAAATGTTAGAAGTTTTATTACTTTCTGCCTTTGTGATTATACTACATATATAGGCTGCTGGGTCCTTTGTTTTATTTTCTCTTCATGGCCTTTCCTGATCACTCTCTCACTCCCTTTTCTCTGGGAACACAATTTCTCTTTGAACTGTTCCCACTGAGAACCCATTTATTAATCCTTTTCCATAGCTCTTGCTCTTTCACCTCCCATCTCTAAGGTAAACTGCTGCCAATTGCCAATGTTCCTTTTTCTACCCTCTTGTTTTCCTCCTCCCCTATCAAGGAGCTGCTGTCACTTCAGAGATGCAGGGAGGCCAAGTCCATTTTGTCTTTCTGCCAGCAGCCTGCAGTTTAGCTGGTCTTCTCTGAGTTACCACTACCTTTGTGGCCAGAATGACAACTCAGAGGAAGCCAACTTAGCTGCAGCTTCCCAAGGAACTCACAGGTCCCTTTGTTTCACTGGGAGAAATCCAGAGAGCTCCCTTAACTGGATCAGGAATATCCCCACCACCACAAATAGTGGGGAGATTCAGAGCAAGGGGTTTCCCAGCCATAAATACCTGGAAAGGTAGGAGAATCTGGCTCCTGGCTTCAAGCCAGACCTCAATTCTCTCCCCAAAGATGAGTTGCAGCTTCAAAGCAAACTCGTTCTACAAATATGGCAAGGGGAAACATTTTTTAGGTGCAAATATAACTGTGCTGTTTGCAAACTGCTTACAATCAGCAAAAGGTCAGCAAACCTATGATTCTGAGGTTGGCAGTATGCCAGAAATGCAGGGCTTCTTTTCCTTTTTAGTAATTTAATTTTAATGGAACAGGCTGCAGGGAACATGCTAAAATGATTTTTATTGCTTCCATCTCCTGTGAAAACATCTCCTTTGGATTAACAGTAGGAGCCAAAGGTACTTAGTACCTAAGAAAAGGTGCTCAGAAATTTGCAGGTTCTGGCTCTTGATGACAATTTCCCCAAAGGTGTCCTTCGAGATCTAGTTTCTGCCTGCTTTCTTAGGTCTCTCCTCTTTGAACAACTGCAAAGGTCTGGTGACTGAGAAAAATTAGCTACGGTGGCAATTTCTCTTTCAGAAGGTGATGAGAAGCATTTGGGAACGTTTGAAGTAACCCCAGAAGTATCACAAGTTGACTGTACATCAAAAATGCCTTTCCCCCACCCCTGCCCACAGTGTATTGTGCAGTTGATATGACTATAGATTCAGTGGTCCCCATGTCTAAATTGAATTAACTGATGTGTGTAAAATAATAGGATCATAGGAAGTAGGGCTGGAAGACACCTCACAAGATCAACAAGTCCAGCCTGCTGCTCAAGGCAGGATCATCCCTGACTAAGCCATCCCAATGACATGTCTGTCTAACTTGCTCTTGAAAACTGCCAAGGATGCAGATTCCACCAGGCGTGACGCATAGGGGGTGCACATGGCAGTGAACCCCCTGCAAAAAGACAGTCCATGATCACCCCTGGCCGACACTGCTGGTGGTACCTGTGGGTGGTTGTTGACCTGCAGTTGGTGCTCGTCACTGCCCACTGCTGCCTGTCTGTAGGAGCACCTTACTCACCACCGCCGAGCTACCACCACCGCAGCTGTGCCCCCCCAGCCGCCAGGGACACGCGTCATTCATGGATTCTACAATGGGACCACGTAACAATTGATGGCATCATTCTAAATGCTTAACAAGTTTCTTATCTGGTCAACTCCATGCCTTAGTCCCAGAATAAATCAAAGATGGTTTATCATATATCGCCACATAAAGGGATCTTGCCCCTGGAGGATGGAATCAGAACAAAACATGCTCTGAAGCATGTTGTCTCCCTCCAAGAAGCGTGCCTTGGTCTTTCTCCTGTTTGTACAGTCAGTGCTCTGCACTAGAGCTGTAAAAACTTTGGAATTTCCTAGATTTAAGACAAAGCAAATTGTGCTCTCTCTCGTTCTATGAGCCAGTGGCACTTAAACAATCAATGGAAACAAAGCTAGACTGTGTCTCTTGGTCCCATGCAGACATGCACAGGAGTGGGAGAAAATAAAACATGCCCTATGCATGGCATATGTCACAGCCAGGGACATTCAGAATTTGGCAAAAGTGGGTGTTGAAACAGCCACCCCCATTGCAAAGGCAGCTGCACCCCTGCCTCCCAGCTTCCTCCCCCCAGCCACCAGTGTGGACAGACACACCAGCAGAGTCCTTGGGGACTTTTTTAAAGTCCCCAAAACCTGTAAGAATCTGATCCTCCCCCCCAACTGGTTTACATGGCAAAGGGGGAATCTTTAAAGCTGCTCCTGCCTACCCCAGTCAGGCTGTGCAGAGGCTGGGCTCAGCTGGGAACAGAGGCAGCAGCAACAGGTGGAGGGGTTCCCTCTTCCCGTGCCTGCTTTTGGGGCACTAGGCAGGGTTGGGGAACGCAGCCCCTTCACATTGCTGCTGCTGTTCCCAGCTGAGTCTAGTCCCCACAAAACGCAGCTGGAGATGGCAGGAGTGGCTTTGAAGCTTTCCTTACCCTTGGGACAGTGGAAAGCAGCAGAGGCAGATGAGAGGGAGAAGGGGGCATGCTTCTGAGCATGGAGGGGAAGTGGAGATTCTTTTGTACTTTGAGGACTTTTAAAAAGTCCTCAGAAGCTACTGTAGTGTAGTCTGGATCAAAAGCAGTAGAGGGGATGCATGTGCACCACTGCACCCCTTTGGGTCTGCTTCTGGTTGTAGATATGAAGATCACTTCTTATGCTTGGGATGTTCCTAGAACACTTTCCCCAGCAGCAACTATGGAGGCAGTGAACAGGGAAAGGTTGAGCAATAGCTCTGTGTTTTCACATACTGATCAGAGGAGCTGGCTGACTCTGACACATGGAGGGACATCTTATGCTTGGGATGTTCCTTCCTTCCAAAAAATGTCACAGCAAAACTTGCCCTCCATCCAGGAGAAAAGGAGAGCCATGGGAGGTACTTACAGAAGTGTTTCTCCAAGGCACAAGGCTTGCAGTGCTCTTTACTTTGGACTCTTTACCAAAGGTACAATCAAATCCAAATGTTGATGTACTCCAGCAACAGCAATAAAACATCTCCCTGTTGGTTCTCCATATTTAGCAATGACTAAGTGCAATTAGCAAAAAAATGCCCACTTTGTGCATTCAAATCCCCAATCATTTTCCCTTTCTCAGCAGACTTTTCAGTGTTGCCTACGCTCCTTGCACCCAACACAGCTCAGGAACTCTTTGCCAGGTGCTGACTTCCTGAGTATATCAATCATTATTATTTCTTCAGCTGAAAGTAAGACAGGTTGGAATGAGTCACCATTTCTAAATGCATGTTGATTAACTCTCATATGCTGGAAGACAAGAAATCCCACCTGGAGCAACAGATACGCTGGTATAATCAACTACCATCAGTGAGGCAAGGGTTACATGAAGTAAGAGAAAAGATGTAAGTGTCCCATTTTGACCAATAATAATGATACCATGGAAATGGGCACAATATACAGATAAACAGATGGGAATGCCAAAAAATATTCATCCACATTTCAGATTCTCTTCTCTCAGGCTCTAGTCTTATATTGTCCAGGCCTAGCTACAAGTTATAATAGACAATCTCAGGACAGATACTGTGCTTCCAATGAGCATTCAATCTATCCCAGGACTTTTTTTTATATATATATAGTTGTGACCTTTAGCTCCCAAACACACTGTGAAATATTAATACTTTGCCTGTATCTAGTTCCTTCTGACAAAGACCTCAGGGTGCTTTGAAAACCCTCAGTTAGACCCATATCCAATTTGGCCTCTAAAGCACCTCCAACTTTGCTTGCCCTTGCCTCAAACTTAGATGCCTCCCTGAGTAGAGCAAATCCTGTTGTATCTGAGACTGTTTTGTGAGGTGCCTCAGTCTTCCATTCAATCTAGTGCACACCTTGAATCCCATCCTATTTCACATTATGGAAGTGCATAGCTCTCCCATTTATGCAGGAACCAGCTGGCTCCTTTGCACCTCTGGGGCAATCAAACCTATTCTGAGTAGCTGAGCCTACTCTGCCGCAGGAGAATGATATGTGTATCTCCCATTTCACTGGTGGCAAAACTTCTGGGCTGCCTTATGAGCTTCTGTTGGGTCAATGTTCAACTGCTCCAGCTCGCTAAGTGGACAGGTACCACTGTGGGATTCCCATGCACTCAGGGTGCACACCTATTTCTGCAGTACCAGAGCATCTAGTAACTGGGAGCTGCGGTGATGCAGATGCTAAGGCACACAGGCAGAGGTCACAAGTTCAAAGCCATAGCAGAAGCACTTATGGTGTGGCCATGTCAGATTCCAGCAAATCTGCAAATTCTGCTAAATACCTTGTCTCCAGGTCAGGAAAAAGGAAAGGACTTAAATAAGTAACATATGAACAGAAGAAAACGGGACTACGCACCTTTTGCTCAGTAACTTAGTGGTAAGGGCACTTGCCCAAGAGCAGGGTCTAGGTCCCCCTTACCACGAGCAGGTTTGAATCTGTATCTCCTTCCTCCCAAAACAGTGTCCTGACCACTAGGTCAATGGACCAGGATTGGGTTAAAGACATTCTCCACCACTCCTTTTGAAGTAGGGCATCCTCCATGCTTCCTGCTAAAGCTGAACGAGTCGGTTCCCAAAAGCCATAGAGCTAAAAGTTGAGCAAGCAAAAGGGAACATGGCAGTGTGGTCCAGTAAGATGGACACTGGCCTGGAAAGGAGCAAGGCCCAGTTTCTTGCCCCTCTTCTCAATACTTTCTGTGCATTTTGTTCAATGATTATTTAATGAACAATGCACAAACAGACAGCTGATGCTGAGCTGAGGATTTCCTACCTAGAAGATACAAATCTAGATGACAGAGAGCATATGCAGACTTGCAATCCTAGCACCTCCTAGCTTTAAAAGCAAGATCTTTAAGCCCAGAAGCTACCACTATTATTCTCACTCAACGACACCCTGACTTTATGCATAGTGTCAGTAATTTCAATACGATCATTTGTGGGGCAGATTCTTGCTCTATGTTCAATAATTTTTCTGACACAAAACACTGTTTGTGTTGTTTTTCATCTCTCTCTCTCTCTCTCTCTCAATATTACCTTTAAAACATTACCAGGGAATTTGCATGCAAAAGATAAGGGTAATGCAGTGCTAAGTCTGCAAATTCAAAACCCAGTAGTAACAACTGGCCAAATTTAGAGTTCTCATGGCAACATTAGCATGCCAACGGATGCACAGATGTGTTGTTTTAGATCACTGCCTCTGGTGTTAAATGTCTGCCTCAATGTACAGTACTGAGTATGCAATCTGGATCTGTGCACATCACAAGAAACTTAAATAGTTTGTCTCCTGACATATGTGTTTAAATCTGCAATCGGAACACTGCATAAGTGCAGTTTCATATGCAGAATACATGTAGGCAGATGATCTGAGCACCGTACTGCTAAAGCAGTTCTCTGACAGCTTGAAAAACATGACCGATAATGGTTTGCATTGCTGGAAGCCTTTCTCTCAAATGTTATTTCTCTTCAGTTTCTCTTGCACCCTACTTCTACATCTGTCCTGCTCTCTCCATTACCTTTAAAAAAATGGCTCTTAGCTTTTGTTGCTCACTAATGGCAGTCAGTTTTTTTAAAGGAAGGAGCAATCTGGAATCCTTTGTGTTAGTAGTTGCTATGTTTCAAGAACAAGAGAGCTGGCACAGGAGAGAACAGTGCTGTGTATCTGTACCTTGGAGACTCCGTCTGCAAACATCATGCTTCCTTCCAAATTTATAATTTCCATCTAGCAACAGTAGCTATTATTTTGGGGTCTCAGATGATCCCAGTAATCCACTCCACTAGTGGCTGCTGCATTGTCTTTGGAGTCCCAAGATGGTGATACAAATAGTAGTAGCATGTATTACTTCAATGACACCAAATGCTGTAGCTGAGCAGAGCAGGGTAAAAGCTATTTCCTGGGATTGGGGACCCTGTGAGAGACCCGAAACTCATGGTGATGTGGGACTGGAGAATGGAATAGGAGGGGCAGCAAAGGGCTTGGGAGCATGCTAACAAGAGACTTCCAAAAACCATATCCCCCACATCTGTGACAAACCATGTTAGGAGGATGCATGACTGGACAACGCCTTAATTTACATAAATGCTCTTTTATAACCATGGAAGCCTCCAACACAAATGCCAATGCAAAAGTGGTACAGATGCTGACATCAACTTCCTAAAGGACACAAATCTCAAGGATGACGAGGGCGTGAAACCTTGCTAGGAATAAGGGGCAGTGAGTTACAGACCCGTGTAACATGTTTTGAAATGGAAAAAAGCAAAAGACTTGTACAGAAGTATTTGTACAAACTGTAAACGTCATTTCTATCTGCGATGACTGAGCAGTAGGTAGAGGAGGGTATAGTTCTTCAACAGAAAGAACACTGGAATAGTTTCCCCATCGCCTAGACTCCATTTCGGGACATAAGTTATGTGATTGTATTCCAGCTGACTGCTGTCTAATTGAAAACGTTTTAAGAAACCATAAAGACTAGCTAGCAAATGGCTAAGTAACCACTTGTAGAACCAACTGCTAATTACCTAAAAAATATTTCGTTTTCATAAATTTATCCTAACAAATAGGATTGTGTTTAGCCTTCAAGGGTTGTGATCTACATTCCACGGCATGTTTGTCTGTCAGTTTATCCAAGGTTGGCGTATGTTTACAGGGATAAATGAAGAGCAGATCAGTGACAGCATTGCAGTGAATACTATCTAGACCAATGGTGCTCAACCTTTTGGTCCTGGAGGCCAGATGAGTGGGGCACAGCTCATCTGCAGGCCAGATCAGGCTCTGGAGCCTGAGACCACCCCCTCCTATCTCTCATGTGATAAGATTGGATCCTGGGGGACCACCATCACCCTCTCCCACCTGCCCACACCCTGGGATTAGATTCTAGGGGTCCAAGGCAACCCCCTCCTGGCCCCCAACACTGGGATTGGAGTACCTACAGCCACCCTACACGCTGGGATCAGGCACCTGATTCAGCACGCAGGGCCCAGGGCTCCCCCTGGGTCCAGAGGAGTTGCAAGAGTGGAATGGTGGCACTGCTACCTCACTGCCAAATTTATGGAGCTGTGGGTAGCCCCAGGGGCCAGAAGACATGGTGCCATGGGCTGGATCTGGTCTGCAGGCCCAAAGCTGAGCACCCCTGATCTAGACATTTACTTCTAAATAGAATCACTTAAAATATGCCTTGTTCTTGCAAGCTAGTACTGTGTTTTGTTCCTTATCAGGATACAGAACAGGATATATTAATAATCAAACATAATGTAAGCACTTTTTGATATGCTGGAGCTCATTTTTGACTGCCTCTGTTACTATCGGGCGTATGTAGATAAAATGAGGGCCCTAAATTGAAGTGTTGGGTTTTAAAAAACACTGCTTCGATTTAGGGCTGATTAACCCCCCGTGTCATGTACACACCCTGCTGACTTACCTGCCTCTCCGGCAGGGAGGGGAGGGCAAGCTGCTGGCAGGTGGAGCAGTCCCTGGGCTGGGGGGGGGGGGGGTAGATGTTGGTGCTTCCCCCCTGTGGCAGCGGTGCCCCCCCCCTTCCGCCAAGCACCTGGCTCAGGCAGTGCTGCTGGGGGCGGCACTGCAGCCATGGAGGGAAGCACCAGGCCCCATGCCGCTCAGGCAGGCAGGGAGGGAATCAGGCTTGCTGCTTTTGTTGGGCAGAGCCTGCCTTCCCGGGCTGCTGCCAGGCTGTCTGCAGGGCTTCCTACAGAACCATGGAGCTACATGGAGTCTGGTGCTTCACTCCACGGTTGTAGGGCAGCAAACTAAAACTCAGAGGAGTTTTAGTTTACTGCACCACAAGTCATTTAAGGCGCATTACACCGCCGGATTTCCTACAGCGGCTGGAATTAATGCGCAATAGGCATGCAAACACCAACACCATTAAAGAAGTGCAAAAGCATTTAGTCTGCTTTAAAGTGTCATGCGCACACTAGCCTCTTGTTTCGTCTACACACAACCATAAATGGCAACACTGTCATCAACTTCAGGAGGAACATGAGCCAGTCCTGGGTGCTCAAAGCCATTCAAGCCAGTCTTGTTTAAACCAGAGGGACAAATTCTGCTCTCATATGCACGTACATCTACTATGGGACATATGGATCCAAGACCAACCTGCTCCTTTAATACTATAAACTGCCGTTTTCATTGACAGCCTGTGAAATTCTGCATGGAAAAAAAACATATTGGTTATCAAGATCATGGGAATGTCTCAAAATTCAGGGTAGGGAAATTTTATGGGAGCCTGGATTTTGTTTTTTAACAATAGTCTGAGGAAAGGGAATGGCTAAGAACACATGAACAGAGAAATGATGCTTAAGGCATAAACTTGAAGCAATACACACTGTGGCAGTTATCCACAAATAAGAAAGCTGAGCACTGAAGAAACATGTAAGAAAAATGTCCCTGATCAGGTGGAACAGGCCTAAACCTCTTGTTTGGGCTGTGTCATGGGAGCTTTTTTAGGAAAGTCTGACTTGCTATGGGCTAACCTGTTCATGACCTGCATCTGCAACACTTTCAAGAGGTGCATTCACCATGCTGGCCTCTTTCGTACTTTTATTTGATTTTTTTTTCCTGACCACTGATGTTAAGAGTATGTGCACTGGGGTACGATTGGCAATACCACTGACTTATGATCTATGAAGTTACAAATCTTGGTGTAACCCACACATAGAAAGAATGCACAAAGTACAAGGTTCACTTCGCGTGCCTGAGTTGTAGGATTTTGCAGGAACATTTATACATTATACAAAATCATGTAAATAACCAGTACAGAAAACATTATACATGATGTGACACGGACAACAGCACAATCAAACCTTCCTCAATATCAGCTGAGATCAAACTCCAGGAGTCATAAGCACTTGGGCTGAAAAAGACCACAGAAGTCCCAATGATTATGGTATGAAACACACAACCCAATAGAAAACCTGTATTTAAATTACAAGCTGCTTACAACTGCAAAATAGAGCAAAAAGGGGCTTGCTGATTTTTTTTTTTTTTTATAACTGGGCTCGGGCATTTTACTCAAAAGCTCCAGAGCAAATGTAAGCTGTGTCCACGAGTATGGAAAACACTGCCATGGCGTCCAACAACGTTTCTCTTTCCAAGAATCATTCACCTTTAATGTAAGCAGGTAGTATGTTGCTTCACTTGGAGGACAAGGCTTGTGTCTGGAGCTTCACGATGTTAACAAGGTGGGTGATATGACACAGACAAACAGAAAAGACCTTGTCTGGAGGCTCGGCTTTGTTCTCTCTTCCTTTTAACAGGTTTATCTCCGTGCTCCTCAACTCACCTCTGGATGCTACAATGCTGCTAGAAATGCCTGGCATGACAGCAGCTTCCTGTGCACTCATTTTGCCAGCCATTTTAGCACACACATGCACGTACATACAAGCCAAGGAGGTAATTCAGGAAACAGGTTAAAAGCTCCTTCCACCGGGCTGCAGCTTTTTGTCAGCATGAATTCCCGATGCCCGCTAATGATCCCCTAGGAATCAATGGGGCTTAAGTGGGCGTCGCGCCGGCCCCGCGGCACAGCCGCCGGCCCCGGCCCCAGCGCCTGGGCAGGGCGGGCTCGTCCAGTAACGAGCACGGGCAGGTCACTTAAGCGGAGCGGCTGCATCTCTGCAGGCTGCGAAGCCCGCGGGGTCCCGGAGGAGCACTGCACACAGGCTCGGCATCATCCTGTCCGCTCGCCCTCGCTGGAGGCGCCGCCGCCGCCCCGGGGCACACGGGCACCACACAACGACAAGCTGACCTGCTGCCCCGCCGCCGTCACTGAAAGGCCAGGAGGAACATGAGCACCACGTTGACGAGGATGAGGAAAAGCAGGATGAGGAAGACCACCACGCGCTGCGTCTCCGGCGGCAGGTTGCAGCGCAGAAAGGCGTGAAGCGCGCCCCAGCGCGGCCGGCTCCGCTCCGCCCCCGGGGCCATGGCCGGCCCGGCCCGGCAGCCAGTGCGTCCCGCCGCCCCCCAGCCCCGCCCCGGCGCACGCGGCCCGCCCCGCCCCGCCCCGCCCCGCTCCGGCGCGCGCGG